>CM072550.1:58553177-58852859 GCA_036898215.1 Platycarya strobilacea
GAATACTTGAGCAAAATAATTCTTTAGTTACATGTGTCAAATCACCATATTACCACAAAGTTTGGAGAAGTGCATAAATGGCTCTGTGGATGTTTTAGCAAAATGATTTAAAATGGGTTTGTTGAATTCACCAAGATGGTTATGAATGAGCATGAGTATCATGTGTGAAAAGATGCCTGTGTGAAAAAATTTGGCAATTTTTTATATATTGATTGAAATATGCCACAGAGTTTAAATAACAGATTTATATTCCCACCCCCCAACTTAAATGAAACATTGTCCTCAATGTTTAAGAATCAGAATTGAATAACTAAACAGGGTAGAATACACCTGATGTGGGATGTGGGCGACTTGCTTGGCATCAAAGATGGTATTTGTCAAAATAAAATTAACCTATAACAAAATAAAGTAAACAATAAACAAAAATAAAATGAACGAAAATAAAAGAAAAGAAAAACATACCTGGAGATGGTCAAGATTGATATACTGGGTCCATAAGTGGAATGTCTTCCACTTCTGGAATTTGTCTATCAATTAAGATTTTGAGGCGTTGACCATTTACTTTGAAGATACATCCATCTTTTGGATTTTCTATTTCTACCGCCCCATTTGTGAAAACATTTTTTACTATAAAAGGGCCGGTCCATCTAGATCGAAGTTTTCCTGGATGCTTATGGAGTCTTGAATCATATAAAAATACTCGATCATTAGGCTTAAATGTTCTTCTCAAAATATTTTTATCATGAAATACTTTCATTTTAGCCTTATAGATCTTGGAGTTTTCATAAGCATCATTTCTCAATTCTTCTAATTCCGTCAATTGGAATTTTCTAAATTTTCCTGCTTTTTCCAAGTCAAAATTGAAATGTTTAATAGCCCAATATGCTCGATGCTCGAGCTCCACGGGCAAATGACAAGGTTTTCCAAAAACAAGTCTATAAGGTGACATGCCTAAGGGAGTTTTGAAAGCTGTACGGTAAGCCCAAAGCGCATCGATTAGTCTCAAAGACCAATCTTTCCGATCTGGGTTGACCGTTTTTTCTAAAATTTGTTTAATTTCCCTATTCGCAAGTTCAACCTGTCCACTTGTCTGAGGGTGATATGCAGTAGAAAGCTTATGTATCACCCCATATCTTTTCATTAAAGCTTCAAAAGAACGGTTACAAAAATGCGTACCTCGGTCACTAATGATAGCACGTGGGGTACCAAATCGAGATAGTACATTTTCTTTGAGAAACTTAATTACCGTCCTGTTATCATTGGTCCTGCAAGGTGCTGCCTCTACCCATTTTGACACATAATCTACTGCCACAATAATATATAAATATCCAAAAGAAGGAGGAAATGGTCCCATAAAATCAATGCCCCAACAGTCAAAAATTTCAATTACCAAAATTGGGTTTAAGGGCATCATATTACGACGGGTCATAGCTCCTAACTTTTGACATCTTTCGCATGAGCGACAATAGATATTTGTATCTTTAAATAAGGTGGGCCAATAAAATCCACACTGCAGGATTTTTGCAGCGGTTTTCTTCATTGAAAAGTGGCCACCACAAGCTTGGGAATGACAAAATTCCAAAACGCTTGCAATCTCTTCATCAGGGATGCAACGCCTTAAAATTTGATCAGGGCAGTATTTGAAAAGGTAAGGGTCATCCCAATAGAATTTTCGTACCTCAATCATGAATTTCCTTTTGTCTTGGGTGCTAAAATCCTTTGGTATTTCACTTGCAGCTAAATAGTTCACAATATGAGCAAACCATGGTAGAGAAGTAATAGAAAGTAAATGCTCATCGGGAAAATCATCTTTGATTGGTATGTGGTCAGAAGTGTCCTCGAATGTGAGTCTAGAAAGATGGTCTGCCACTACGTTCTCCACTCCTTTCTTGTCTTTGATGGTGATGTCAAATTCCTGCAAAAGTAAAATCCATCGTATTAATCGTGCCTTAGCATCCTTCTTTGTAAAAAGGTACTTAAGGGCTACATGATCTGTAAAGATAATGATAGGAGAACCAATCAAATAAGCGCGGAATTTATCCAAAGCAAATACTACAGCTAACAACTCTTTTTCAGTGGTGGAGTAATTCATTTGTGCATTATTTAGAGTTCGACTAGCATAGTAAATGACAAAAGGTTTCCCTTCTTTTCGTTGTCCAAGAACAGCACCTACAGCAAAATCACTAGCATCACACATAATTTCAAAAGGTAAATTCCAATCAGGTGGTTGCATTATGGGTGCTGAAGTAAGCTTGCCAATTAATGTTTTGAAAGCCTCTTGACAGGCTTGTGTCCATTCAAATGGGGCATCCTTAGCTAGGAGGTTACATAGTGGTCTAGATATGGCAGAAAAATTCTGTATGAATCTCCTATAAAAACCCGCATGACCAAGAAATGATCTTATATCCTTGATTGTTCTAGGTGTAGGCAATTTAGAGATTAATTCAACTTTTGATTGATCAACCTCCATTCCTTTGGAAGAAATAATATGCCTTAAAACAATACCTGAAGGTACCATAAAGTGACATTTTTCCCAATTTAAAACCAATTCTTTTTCTTCACAACGAGTCAGTACTCTTTCTAAACTCATTAAACATGCATCAAAAGAAGATCCAAAAACAGTCAAGTCATCCATAAAAACTTCCACGCACTTTTCAACCATATCACTAAAAATACTCATCATGCAACGTTGAAAAGTAGCTGGAGCATTACACAATCCAAATGGCATTCTGCGGAAAGCATAAGTACCGAAAGGACAAGTAAAAGTAGTTTTATCCTGATCTTCTAATGCAATTTCAATTTGATAATAACCAGAATAACCATCCAGAAAGCAATAAAAAGGATGACCAGCCACCCGCTCAAGAATTTGATCAATAAAAGGAAGCGGAAAATGGTCTTTTCGTGTGGCGGCATTTAATTTTCTGTAATCAATGCACATCTGCCAACCAGTCACCAGTTTTGTAGGGACTAACTCTCCAAGGTCATTTTTTATCACAGTTACTCCTGACTTTTTAGGAACAACCTGCGTAGGACTTACCCATTTACTATCAGCAATAGGATATATCATTCCTGCATCTAATAGTTTCAATACTTCATTTTTCACAACTTCTTTCATTGTGGGATTAAGTCTACGCTGGGGGTCTCTTCGAGGATTAGTTCCTTCCTCTAAATTTATTTTATGAGTACAGATTAGGGGACTAATGCCTTTTATATCAGCAATACTCCATCCTAGGGTTGATTTATATTTGCATAAAATCTGAATTAATTTCTCACCTTGGGATTCAGATAATTCAGATGAAATAATAACAGGAAAAGTATCACCTGGACCAAGGAAAACATGCTTTAAACCCTTAGGTAGGGATTTTAATTCAACTTTAGGGGCTTCCCTACTTGAAGGAATCTGTCTTTCTCTTTTTTCAGGCAACTTCTCAAACTTTGGTTGCCATGCCTGTGTGCTATAATCATGAGTTCTGTCAAAAATAGCACAAATGTCAAATACATCAGATGAATCACTTATAGGATTAAATTCAGAATTAACAATAAAGTATTCAAGGGAATCTGAGTCATGAGTTGTAAGAACATCCCTTTCTATAAGTGAGTCAATCATGTATGTCTGATGACACTCGACATCCTCTTCTGGCTGTTTTGCAATATGAAAAATATTTACCTCAAGAGTCATATTGCCAAAAGAGAGTTTCATCAATCCATTTCTGCAATTGATAAGAGCATTAGAAGTAGCAAGAAAAGGTCTACCTAAAATTAATGGAATTTTAGAGGTGGTTTCTACAGCAGAACTAGTGTCTAGAATTAAGAAATCAACAGGATAGTAAAATTTGTCAACTTGAATTAAAACATCCTCTACCACACCTCGTGGTGCTCTGACTGAACGATCAGCCAATTGCAATACCACAGAAGTTGGTTTGATTTCTCCCAATCCTAATTGCAAATAAATAGAATATGGCATCAAATTTACACTAGCCCCTAAATCTAGCAATGCCTGTCCAAGCTCATGATTGCCAATGTTGCATGTGATGGTTGGACATCCAGGATCCTTGTACTTAGGGGGAATCCGCTGTTCAATTAGAGCACTAACTTGCTCTGTCAAGAATGCAGTCTTCTTCACATAATGCTTCCTCTTAACTGTACACAAATCTTTGAGAATTTTTGCGTAAGTAGGAACTTGTTTAATTACATGCAAAAGAGGAAGATTAATTTTTACCTGTCTATGATTTTCCAAAATATCATTGTTATGATCTAGAGTTTGTTTACTTGACTTTAATGCTTGAGGAAAAGGTACCTTACCAGGATTTTTTGTTACCGCAGGTTCCTCAGGTTTTGTTACCTCAAGTTCTTTGGGAAGCTCAGGACTGCTGCTATCTTGATCTTTCTCTACATCCTTTTTTTTTTCTATTATTGGATCACGTAGAGACTTACCACTTCGTGTCACAATGGCGTTTACGTCCTTCAGATCTCCTTGTGCCATATGTTGACCATGAGGTACAGATTGAGTTTGGGAAGGAAACTTACCTTTCTCATTCATAGTCAATGAACTCATTATTTTAGACACCTGGCTCTTGATTTCCTTATTTTCTTCAACAACCTGCATAATCAAAGATTCAAATTTTTGATTAGTCTTACCCTGTATTTCAATAAAAGTATGCAAAGTATCTTCTAAAGAATTTCTAGAAGATTGAGGTGCATGGTTTGGTGCAGGATATGATCTAGAGAGTTGTGCAGGCTGCTGGTTTTCAGACTTCCAGCTGAAGTTGGGATGATTACGCCATCCTGGGTTGTAGGTTTCAGAGGAAGGTGTGAAGGGTTTTTTGTACATACCTAGAGCATTACTTTGTTCCTCATACATACCATTCATGTTAGTATGTGTAGGACACTCTTGGGAATGATGATCTATCCCACCACAGACAACACATGGCCCAAAAGATTCTGCATGATTAGCCGTGTGTGTTGGTTTTGAGTTTTTAGTTTTCAATAACTCTAATTCTCTGGTGAGCATTTCAACCTTAGCCTTAAGGTTATCCTCCTCCCTTAGATGGTAAATACCACCACTCAAGTTTCCTGTAGGTCGTGACCTGTTTGTGCTATCAGTAGCACTAGGTCCAGTCCAAGTATGAGCTTTTTCAGCAAGCTCATTGAGGTACTCTATGGCCTCATCGGGATTTTTTTGTAAAAATTCTCCATTGCACATCATTTCCACGAATTGACGTTCCCTGGGCGTAAGGCCTTCATAGAAATAACTCACTAAGCGCCAATTCTCATATCCATGGTGGGGACACATACTCAGTAATTCTTTAAATCTTTCCCAAGACTGGTACAAAGTCTCACTATCCTTTTGTGCAAAGGTAGAGATTTGTCTTTTTAAAGCATTAGTCTTATGTTGGGGAAAGTATTTATTGAAAAACACTTGAGTCATCTCACTCCATGTTCCAATAGACCGTGGTCTTAGTGAGTACAACCAACTCTTAGCTTTATCTTTCAAAGAAAAAGGAAAGAACTTTAGCCTTACCGTTTCGTCAGTGGTATTTTGACCGTGAAATGTTGCAACTACTTCCTCAAATTCCCTAATATGAACATAGGGGTTTTCATTTTCTAGACCATGGAAAGTTGGAAGTAATTGTATCATTCCCGTTTTAAAATCTACATGACGAACATTAGGTGAGAACATAATACAGGATGGTGTGGCTGTTCGTGCGGGATGAAGATAATCTTGGAGGGTTCTAACAGGTTGGTCCACGTGTTCACTCATCGCGTCAGAATTGGAAGAATTATCAAACAAGTGATTAGAAAAATTAGATTCTGAATCTGATTCTAGCACGGGTCTACTAGCAAACCGTCCAAAAGCGTCTCTGTACCTGCGCATGCAAAGTAAAGAAAAGCGTAATACTGAAAAAAAAAAAAAAAATTACGAAAATAAAACTAAAATAAAATAAAGATGCAGAAAGCTAAAAAGAAAATGAACGAAGCTACCGCTCTCTTTTTTTTTTTTTTTTTTTAACAAACTATTAAAAAAAACTACAAATTCTTTTACCGTCTCCCCGGCAACGGCGCCAAAATTTGATTACGCCCAAAGAATAACGCGGTCGTTTGCAGTATAGCTTTGGGGTGTCGATTCCACAGGGAGATGGATTGAGAAATTGAAGAACAGTAACGAAATTAACAAAAAGATTTAGATGAGTGCGAAAAGTAAAGCATCGGGAATCCTTTGTATATAATTGGTATTTTAATTATTTTCGATTCATTAATAACTCAATTGAAAATTCTATGTCCAAATTTTCAATCGGAAAATAAAACATTAATAACCAGATTTAAATCAAATGTAATCTTTCGAAAAATCATTCGTCACAATATAAGAACAGGAATTGTTATCGATATTAAAGAAATTCAACGTCGACAATATACTCGTAGAGCAATATTGCAGCAGAGAATTAAATTAAAATAGATAACCAATTGAACCAAACATAATCAAAGAATTATTGCATTTAATAGAAAAAGCATGACTGAATCTATAAATGAAATAAATTTTAAGATTATTTGGTGACGAAAACATTTATAATAAATTTCGAATGACTAAACAAAAGAGTTTAATATTTGAAGAACACATATATGAATCAAAAACAATTACAAATACCATCATATATACAAATTCATCCCTAGCTCTACTAGAAAATTAGTTACACATATTGAAAATATGCAACAAAAATTCTTCAAGGGATAATATGGAAGAGCCAACCATTATTTTCTTCTCTCTTCTTTGGTTTTTCTTTTCTTTTCTCAAGCTCTCAAACAATGTATCTTCCAAGGCATCCAAGCACACTAAGCATGGTCTTAGAACACACACCCCTCCCTTCTATTTATAAGCATCCTTCATGCAAGTTGTCATGACAAAATCATCACAATTTCAACTTGTTTTGCCATGTGCCATTCTTGAATCCAAGTGATTTGTGAGTTGTCATTTTGATCATTTGTTTTCCCACCATGCATGAGCTGGATTTTGCTTGTAGGTTGAGTGTTTCAATTTTGCTTCTCTATCTATTAGTTGTCTTGTATGACTTAATATCTTGTGGTCAAATAATTTATCTTGAAGAAACTTGAGTGCACTTCATCTTGTATTTGGATTTGATGCAAGTGGCTGAAAAATATCCAGGAACGTCAAGTGCAGGTGCGTCCACTTGATGGTCGATTTTGTCTTATATTGAGTGGATATCTCTTCAAACACAAAACATAAAAGTTATAGATATTTCTCTTGCGGTTCTAGATCATCTTGAATCAGCTCAATCGGAGATTGGATGAGAGAGTTATGCCCATTTTACGAAAAGATGTCAAAACTGTCTGAAATTCCGCAATTATCTTCATTTGCTCCTAATGTCTCCATTTGTGTCCTAAATCAAAATATAAGAATAATGAGTATATTTAGGCATCAAATAAGAATAAAGTTTTAAACATTAAGAGAGGAAAATATGGCATTTTATATTCTCATCAATATATTAAATCATGCTTATATCTATCTCAAGATAAATGACCATTAATTTTATTAACATGAGTTATATCCATTGTTTTCTCATTTCTTTTAGTATTTAAATAGAGTATTTAGAGTGCATTTTTGTGCACTCATCAAATTGGAAGAAAAAGAAAAGGAAAAAGAGAAAAAGAAAAAGACTAAATAGAAAAAAAAACACAATAAATTAAATAAAAGCCGACTTGAAATACTACAATTTAATATCAATAAAATAAAATATTTAAAGCCCAACAATAAACCAATTTAATTTAAAGAAAAATTTAATTATAGAACACTAATTATTATTAAGAAAGCACATCAATTAAAATCACATAATAAAATAAAGGAAATTAAATTCCACTCATTAAAATAATTACCTCACATTTAAATTAATAAAGAAACAACGTAACTCAAATAAATATTTTAAATAAATAAAACACAACCAATAATATTATTAAAATTAATTAAATTAATTAATATCGAAAATAAAATAACGTGTAAAAATACACGTAAATCTGGGATGTCACATCCGGCCACCCCATAGCCCCTGCACAGCTCCCTACCCGAAAATGAGTTCTTGGCTTTTTATGCGTTTTCCGACCACTGTCGGCCACCCCTTGGCATCGGCGACCTACCAGCAGCCTCGCCTCACTCCGGCGAGCATAACCTACCTCCCAAAGCCACCCAGCTCTGACTGTTGCTCCTCCACCCAAAATGGGTCTTTAAATGCGTTTATCCTCGCCGCACCGCCGTCCGACCGCCGTGTATCTCACCTCCACTACCAAACCACTCCCCTACCCCAGCCGGTTATCCCCCTAGCTCAGTTTCCTCATACACGGCCCCACCTTCCTGGTATAACTCCAAACCCAAAAATGAGTTTCCACCCATTTTGAGCCAGATCCGCCACCTTCTAGTAATTGTGCCGCTACACCACCACTACCATGAGATTCCCCACCTTCCAAAGAGTATCTTTCTAAATTTCGATGTCAAGCCGAGCACCTTGGCCTAACGTATCAGTGACCGCTACGAACGCTGTGGATTGGCGTTTACTCAAGGATTTGCATTTTTACCCGTTGTAAGTACTTTCCAAATGAACTTTTAGATTTAAATATATTTTTGGCATCAATAGATTTTGTGTTTGGTCATTATTGGAAATTATTAATTGTTGGCTATTTGTTCATGGTGGTATGCATTGTGTAATTGAACATTTGTTTATGTGTATGTTGATATTAGGATTTTAATGTGAGATTTGGTGCTTGGATTCTAATGTGAGCTGTGATTTTCGGATTTATGAATTTTAATGATTTTTGGCTGAGTCATAACAGGGACGGCGATACGTAATGTCCGTTGTGATCAGCGTGTGTGTATGATGACGTAATAAGGACGGCGATACGTAATGCCCATTATGGTCATTGTATGTGTAAGTCATAATGGGGACGGCGATACGTAAAGCCCATTATGATTGGCAATGTGTGGATGACGTAACAGGGACGGCAATATATAACACCCATTATGGTCATTGAGTGTGTATTTCATATTGAGGATGGCGATACGTAACACCCGCTATAAAATGAGTGTGTATGAATCATAATGGGGACGACGATACGTAATGCCCATTATGATTGGTGACGTGTGTATATCATATGGGGGACGACGATATGTAACGCCCGGTATGATTAGATTTACAGATAATATTTTCTGGGAAATGATGAATAATTTTACTGGAATTTTATCATGGACCAAAATGAGATTTTGGCGTGTGTTTATTTTATTTATTTTAAGAAATATGTTCTTTTGAGATTCATGCATTTGGTGTCGTGTTCATGAGTTTTGTTATTGCATGAGTATATTTCTGTCATTTGGTTTTGTTGGGTTGTACTTACCTGTGATGCCATTTTGACGTCGTAGATTTTTGGATGCAGAGTTTCGTGGAAGCTGAGCCTGAGAAGGCGGCTTCGTTGTAGGAATATTTATTTATAATTTTTCATATTGGGAAGTATTTTTCCATTTTTATAAATATGTATTTTTACTATTTATCTTTCGGATGACTGTATTAAATCTCCTGTTGGAGAATTTACATTAACTTGGTTTGTAAAATAATTCTAAAAATTCTGATACTTAACTAATGACTTAATTTATTCGCTGCTTTTATATATGTAAGTCACGTGTGCACACACGTTTGGCACTTGTCGTTGAAATGTGTGACCTATGTTGTCAGCATCCTGACGCCTTGATTCTCGTATTATTTTTAAGGAGAATTTGGGGGTGTTACAGGTGGTATCAGAGCAGTTCGACTCTGGGGCAAATCCACAGATTACCTAGGGACAGTACCAAAAAAGTTTGTGATTTTAAAAATTTATTTGTTTTATGATTTGGTTATTTTATTTTATTCTATTATTCTATTTGTTCTCTAAGTTTTCCTACTAATTTATATGGTAAGATTATCGATATTTATTTCGTTGTGTCGTGCTAATGTTTATGTTGTTTATTTATTTTCATAATTAATTTAGTTCTAATTGATTGGTTTGCTTTGTTTTATTTAATTTTAATATTTGTTCAATATTGTAATTGGGTAGTTGTTAAGATTTTAGTTAGTTAATTTTATTTGGTTAAGTTGTCGAGCATTTATTTAATTATTTATTTTACATATATGCCTTTGCTTTTGTTTAAATTGGAATTTGGATATTTCAGATTAGATTATTATTTTAAATCAATCTTTTTATTGAATCTGATATTTTAAATAATTGTGTTATGGAATTCCTTATTTTAAAGTTTATTTCTTTTATTGTTGGTTATTTTGTTTTCTTACGCTTTTATTCAATTATCAGGAGGATTTGATTTTAATTTTAGTTCATAGGTTTCTTATAAGATAGCTTTGGATTTTGTTTATTATCTTTTTATTTTAATTATGGCTTTTGTCTTTTATATATTTCTGAAAGGTTGAAATTTATTTAGACAAAGATTTAAAGGAAATCGCTACTATGTTTTCTCTTTAGGGACATGCTTTAAAATAAGCTTTAAAATTTATTATCTTTCCATATTTTCGCTTATTTTATTTTAAAAGTTTATCTATTTATTTTGACCAGTGGATTTGCTTTGGCGACTTGTTAGTATTTAGTTATTAATTAATTAATTAATTAATTATATTATGGTTCATTTCTTTTAAAGGTTTTAAGTTCTAAAGATTTCTACAATAAATCTTTTTAAGAGTTGGGTTTTGTGGAGAGTTTCAAAACTTTATTTGTTATTTTATTTGTTGTTCTTATTTTAAGTCAATCTTCTTGTTTATTTAACAAGAGCTTTTGGTGATTTGTGTTTACCAAATGGGGTGGTCTTGTTTTCTTAAATGAATAGCTTGTACTTATTTATTAGATTTTTTTTTCCTTGCTATTTTTATATAATATTTATGTAAATTACTTAAGTTTTATTTAGTGTTTGGGTATATTGCTATATCTTTGCGAGATGGTTTCGTTTTGACAAGTTGATGATATTTATGTAATTAAGTTTCTTTGTTGATATTTCCTATGTTAATTATGTGTAATACTGGGTCTCACTAAGTGTTAGAGTTTCTAAGTTTTTGATTTTATTTCTGGGGATTGTTGGAATTGTAATCTAGGCGAACTCTTCATGTGAGTGTAAAATTCTTAGCCATTGCCATATTGTTATGGAATTTGATTTAAGAATAATTATGATGGTAGATGATCAATTGTTCTTTGGTAAAGTTTTGATGTAGTTTTTGTTTGTGGGTGCTTAGAGATTGTTATGTAATAGTTGTGTGTGTGTAAATTTTGGAGAGTACTTATTTTCTTTTGTGTTTGACTTGGAAGAATTTGTTTTCTTAAGTGATAGGGTTGAATTGATATGATGGAAATAAATTCAAGAGATATAAATTTTAGGCTTCTGGGAGAATTGTTTGGAGTGGATAATTTAAGTATAATATTTTATAGAATTTAATGATTAGCAATAGAGGTATCTTAAGGAATTTAGTTGTAGCTCGAAGTCATATAGAAATTTGAATATTTGAGACTATTCTTTCTCTTGGGTATTGAAGGTCCAGATGAGTGAGAGAAATATGGGTATCATGGTTACCATACTAATTAAATTGAGTAGAGTTGACAGAATTTTTGGGGTGATGTACCTTGGAGTTTAGGTGTCAATCATAATGGTATAATCAAAATTATGAGATATTAAAATTTTAGGATTTGGAAGAGTGGTATAGGATTTCTTGTTAATAGGTGATGAGCCAATTTTTACTTATGATGATAATTTATGAGGACTCAAATTTTTATGCATTTAGCGAGTTATCAGAGTGCGTGCGAAAACGTGATGATTTGCGATGTAGTTGAAGGTTCAAGTTTTACGTTGGTTGTAAGGAATTAGTGGTGACTTGAAATTTGTAACGGTACTTCTAAGGGGAGATTTACCATTTGTTGGGTAAATTAGGTTTATTGATGGTTAAGATAGGAAGTTAAATTTGGGAATGTTTTTGCGGGTGGCATGATGTGTTGAATGGAGTTAGTGAACATTAGGATTTTAAGAGATTGTACTAAGGCCCTTATACATATGGAGTTCAGATTAATTGGCTAATTCAGTAATCTTAGAGATGAAATATTACTTGGAGACTATACGATTATGATGGAATAACATTCATATGTATTTGAGGAAAATAGATGATTGTCCTAATGCTTGGAGTGAGAATTAAGTGATGTGGTAAGTGAGCTATTGGAGTTTCTATTAGTTGCCTATTAGTAGCAGCCGAGCGAATTTTGGAGATGAAATTCTTTTTAAGGGGAAAGCGTGTGATATCCCAGATTTACGTGTATTTTTACACGTTATTTTATTATCGATGTTAATTATTTTAATTTACTTTAATAGTATTATTAGTCGTGTTTTATTTGTTTAAAATATTTATTTGATCTATTGATTAGTTAATATTAATTTTATGTTGTTCTTATAATTAAATATTGAGTTACGTTGCTTTTCTTATTAATTTTAATGTAAGGTAATTATTTTAATAATTGAAATTAAATTCCTTTATTTTATTATGTGATTTTATTTGATGTGATTTCTTAATAATAATTAATGTTCTATAATTAAATTGATCTTTAAATTAAATTAGTTTATTCTTGTAGTTTAAATATCTTATTTTATTGATATTGAATGATAGTATTTTCAATCGGCTTTTATTTAATTTATTGTATTTTTTTCTAGTAGTCCTACGTTTCTTCTTTTTCTTTTTCTCTTTTCCTTTTTCTTTTCTTTTCTTTCCTTTTTCTTTTCTCCCCATTTTCGGTCCCAGACCCACGAGCCTCCCCTGCCTCCTCTCTCTCGTCGGTTCTCCCATCTCCACCCAGGGCTGCCGTCGGCCACCCACCAGCGACACCGCCCAGCCCAACCTCACCTCCACATACAGGCGAGTCCAATGGTACCGATGGTGTCACCTCCGGCCACCCCGCCACCCCTGCATAGCCCCCTATCCAAAAATGAGTTCTTGACTTTTTATGTGTTTTCCGGCCACCGCCGGCCACCCCTTGGCATCGGCAAACTACCAGCAGCCTCCTCTCACTCCGACGAGTATAACCCACAGCCCAAAGCCCTCCGCCGGTTGCTCCTCCACCCGAAATGGGTCCTTAAATGAGTTTATCCTCGCCGCGCCGCTGTCCGGCGGCCGTGCATCTCACCTTCGCCACCAAACCACTCCCCTACCCCAGCCGGTCATCCCCCTAGCTCAGTTTCCTTATACACAGCCCACCTTCCCGGTACAATCCCAAACCCGAAAATGGGTTTCCACCCATTTTGAGCCCGATTAGCTACCTTCTGGTGGTTGTGCCACTACACTACCACCTCCATGAGATTCCCCACCTTCTAAAGAGTATCTCCCTAAATTTTGGTGTCAAACCGAATACTTTAGCCTAACGTATCTGTGACCACTACGAACGCTGCGGATTGGCGTTTGCTCAAGGATTTGCGTTTTTACCCACTGTAAGTACTTTCCAAATGAACTTTAAGATTTAAATATATTTTTGGCATCAACATATTTTGTAATAACCCGTTCTTTTATTTTCTACATATATACATCCCTAGGAATAGATTCATTTAGAAATTTAATACTCTTAAGGGAATTTTAGGAAAGCTATGGTAATTGGAAGGAATATTTAAACTAGAAACACCTCAAGTAGTCACTGAAATAAGGAGAATTATGATCAAATATTTTATTTTTTTAGAGAATAAATTAGAATATTTTTTTAGCTTTCATCTATAGAATAATTCTATCAAGGAGATTAAGAGGAAAATTTGAGAAATAGGAAGTGTAGTGGAAAAAACACTTAGATAGCCTAAAAGTGGGTTCTCGGAATAGAAGAACACATTTTGGTAAATGGATGATATCTCTCTCATATGACCTTGTATTTACGTGATTCAACAGCTTATGGATCACTAAGAGAAATATCTAAAACTTTCATGTTTGGATATTTTGAAGAAGCGAATTGTATCAATGTGTTAACCGGGCTGTAACTAGACTGATCAGATTTGAGCGTAAACTAAAGCCCGAAAATAAATCAAACCACTGACCTACTTTAGGAGCCTCAATTTGATTGGTTCTCTACATTTTTATCTTCTAGATATGTGTAAAAAGGTTTGTATATGGTGGTGGAAGAGTTTCTAGAAGAATTGTTTTTATAATCATGGAAGAAGTAGGAATAAAATCTGATTGGAGGAGAACCAACCAAACCAGCCAACTATCCCCTCCATTCTTAACCAATTGTCAACCAAGCCTTAAGGGGATTCTTCCAATAGGTCCTAAGGGTGTCAAGGAGATTTGGAACATGTGGTAAAAGGTGAAGAAATGAGGTAGAAATCGTGAGAGCCAGCCAAAGGCCAAGTGGCTGGACTGATTTCATCCAAAATATTTCCAGATTTTGTTAGATTTTGTTTGATTTTTTTATCTATGTGTTGTAATCTTTTTTAACTATTGACCTGGGATTATTTTAGATATGGAGGAAGCTTAGCCATGAGATGAAAACCTTAGGAAATCATGAGATTTAGGAGTGATAATAAGGCCTAAGGTTTAGGAGGGACAGCTCACACATTCAGCCAAAGGGGTTGCTGAAATACCCCTGCCCTTTCCAGCCCTTAAGCAAAGTTTTCCCTCCTATAAGTGGCTTAATTTTTAGATTTATTTTGATGCCTATTTGATGCTTGTTTAAGCCTATGCATCATGTATGAGGTAGCTTAAATATTTTTGATTCATGAAGTAATTTTTGTTGTGGAAAATACTAGGAAAAATTTTAGTAACTTAGGAATATGTTTTTATGATCATATAATAAGAGGAATATGTGAAAATATGAGGTCATGATTTAGAAAAAATTGAAAGAACAACCTTAGTAACTTTCGGACCTCAAGGGGGTGAGTTAATAGATTTACCCTCTTATAGTAAAACAGTCATAACTTTTTAGTGGGAAGTAAAAATTGAGTGATTCAAAAGGCTAAGGAAATTTAAGATAAATAACTACAATATTGGTGTTTTAAGTTTTAAGAGATAAGAATTCTATGGAAGACGAAATTGAGAATAAGTGACAGAAGAGAGTAGGAAACCCTTGAAAAAGGAAGATTTCCTTCACTTTTAAATCTTCTAGTGAATGTTTTGAATGAGTTTTTTTTACAAATATGATAATTTTGGATACATAATATATTAGGAGGATTTTTAATAATTATTATCTTAAGAAGATAAAATAATAATAATAATAAAGTTTTATATAGATAAAAATAGTTCAAGAAATACTTAGAAATAATTAAATTAGAGAAGTATGCAAATTTGTGGGCGTGAGCTGAATATAATAAAAGGAATAATAACTAAGGATAATTTCTATAAGATTTCGGTCAGCCCCTTGATTTAATAAAATTTAATAATTTATTTAATTGCATACGTATTATTTGCTAAGATTTGACGTTACGTATTTAAGAGACGTATATGCATGTAAACTTTTGTGATGTACTTCTCTATGTCATATGCTTTACGAAAATAGAAAGCATGCATGTCACAAGTCTAAGGTTGCGTGTATATTACTATTCGTCACATATGTATCGTCACAAGTCACGACGTGTATTTTAAGAGAATACGATAAGAAAAACGTTAAGGAAAAGTAATAAGTTAAGTGTCGTGTCACGACGGGGACGGCGATACATAACGCCTGGAGGACTGACATGACTAGCGGGGACGGCGATACGTAACGCCCGCTATACTACGTAATTCCGTGTCAGGATGGGGATGGCGATACATAATGCCCGAAAGATTGACACGAGGCTTGTCAGGATGGGGACGGCGATACGTAGCGCCCGAAAGATTGATGAGCTTATGTATGGCTAAGCTGGCGTTTCATGCTGAGAAAACCCGACGGGGACGGCGATACGTAACGCCCGTCGAGGTGATGAAATACGTATGACCCACAATATTACGAAAGATATTACAAGTAATAAGAATTTTAAGTATAATAAGAATGGGTCTATAAAAAATAACAGCCAATCATTTGTTTGTCACTCATACGCATTAGACACACAAGTTAATTCATATGTTATACATTTATCATGATCTTGTCATGTGTTTTATGTTGTACTTTATCCATACCTTGTTATGTTATAAGTGTACTTACTGAGATTTCTAAGGAAATCTCACTTTTATTTGTTTGTGTCTTTCTGGAAAATTTAATTATTGTATAGGACCATATGGCGGACAAGGGAAAAGCCCCTATGTCTCAGAGAGCTCAAAAGCACCCTGACAGACCTTCTGACTTTTATCTTTTTGATTTTTTTTTACTCTCCTGTTATGGACATCTATGATCGACCGATGGGAATATGGAGACACGATGCATCCGCTTTCTCCGAGGAGCAGAGACGTATCGAATGCTGTTTGACATTAGGCTTAGATGGAATGTTGTCCGTGTGTGGGGTTTACACAACTCCATATGGGCAATATCTTCATCGGGACTTTTGTATTAGTCTGGATAGGTTTCGTTATGGGAGAGAGTTTCCAGAAGTCAAGAAGGAACCGAGGTGGTTCTAGTGTGGTAGTTGGATAAATATGTATTATTATTAGAAGACTGAGAAAACAAAATAGGTTATGTATAATAGTACAATCTGATGTTATAAATATGATAATATGAATATTATGGTTATATTTTACCATGTGATCACTAGTTTATTTTATAAATTTTTTTAGACCACTTTCCGCTGTAAGTCTCATTATATATGATAGTAAGAATAGATGTACGCATCTTAAGATCGATATGTATGGAGTAAGTAGCCTAGTGTTTCTTACTCAGACTTCTCAATTTACATAATACCCTTAGCGTAAATTGAGGGCGTCACAGATTTTGTGTTTGGTCATTGTTGGAAATTATTAATTGTTGGCTATTTGTTCATGGTGGTATGCATTGTGTAATTGAACACTTATTTATATGTATGTTGATATTGGGATTTTAATGTAAGATTTGGTGCTTGGATTCTAATGTGAGCTATGATTTCTGGATTTATGAATTTTAATGGTTTTTGGCTGAGTCATAACAGGGACGACGATACATAACGCTCGTTGTGATCAGTGTGTGTATGTGATGATATAATGAGGACGGCAATACGTAACGCCCATTATGGTCATTGTGTATATAAGTTATAATGGAGACGGCGATACGTAACGCCCATTATGATTGGCAATGTGTGGATGACATAACGGGGATAGCGATACGTAACGCCCATTATGGTCATTGAGTGTGTATTTCATATCGGGGATGGCGATACGTAATGCCCATTATGATTGGTGACATGTGTATATCATATCGGAGACGGCGATATGTAATGCCTGGTATGATTGGATTTACGGATATTATTTTCTGGGAAATGATGGATGATTTTACTAGAATTTTATCGTGGACCAAAATGGAATTTTGGCGTGTGTTTATCTTATTTATTTCGAGAAAGATCTTCTTTTGAGATTCATGCATTTGGTATTGTGTTCATGAGTTTTGTTGTTGCATGAGTATATTTCTGTCTTTTGGTTTGGTTGGGTTGTACTTACCTACGATGTCATTTTAGCGTCGTAGATTTTTGGATGCAAAATTTCGTGGAAGCTGAGCCTGAGGAGGCGGCTTCGTTGTTGGAGTATTTATTTATAATTTGTCATATTGGGAAGTATTTTTTCATTTTTATAAATATGTATTTTTATGATTTATCTTTCGGATGACTGTATTAAATCTCCTGTTGGAGAATTTACATTAACTTGGCTTGTAAAAAAATTCTAAAAATTATGGTACTTAGCTAATGACTTAATTTATCTGCTGCTTTTATATATATATGTCACGTGTGCACACATGTTTGACATTTGTCATTGGAATGTGTGACTCGTGTTGTCAGCATCTTAATGCCTCGATTCCCGTATTATTTTTAAGGGAAATTTGGAGGTGTCACAAAAGCCAACCCTAAAATTCCACTGTAAACATCAAATTTCCCGATCCGCCAAACAAAAGAAACCACCTTCATCATCTTCTTCTTCTCCTTCTTCGTCTTCTTTCATTTCTTTTATATGTTTATCTTCCACACCAAGTGTGACTTAAACTTTAACTACAAAGACATTTCTAACTCCCAGTGGCAACCACCACTGGATGGTGCTCATGGAGGCTCCTCCACTTTTTTTTTTGTTTGATAAATAAAAGTTTATTAGTAAGGCAAAAGCCATTTACAAGATACACTGGACTATGAAATAGGCATATTAAATACAAGGAAATCAAGAAGGTCCATGCCCTTGAAATTAATGGCAATGGACCAAGTACAAAGAGTTCTAAAAAAAATCTTTTTAGCTCCTCTCAGGATCTCTCATTGTTTTTAAAAGTCCGCTCGTTTCGCTCATACCATAAACACCACATAATGTATAGAGGAATCATCTTCCATATGGCTGTTGTGAGATCCCAGATTTACATGTATTTTTACACGTAATTTTATTCTCGGTGTTAATTATTTTAATTTATTTTAATAATATTATCAGTCATGTTTTATTTGTTTAAGATATATATTTAATCTATTGATTAGTTAATATTAGTTTTATGTTGTTCTTATAATTAAATATTGAGTTACGTTGTTTTTCTTATTAATTTTAATGAGAATAATTATTTTAATAATTGGAATTAAATTTTTTTATTTTATTATGTGATTTTATTTGATGTGCTTTTTTAATAATAAATAGTGTTCTATAATGAAATTGTTCTTTAAATTAAATTGGTTTATTATTGGGTTTTAAATATTTTATTTTATTTATCTTAAATTGTAGTATTGTCAGTTGGCTTTTATTTAATTTATTGTGTTTTTCTAGTTAGACTTCTTTTTTCCTTCTTTTTCCTTTTTCTCTTTTTTCTTTTCTTTTTCTTTTCTTTTTCTCCTTTCTTTCCTTGCATTCCCCCCCTGCCCGTGAGACTTCTTCTTCCCCCCCATATTTGGTCGTTCGGCCTTAGACAGCACAGCCACCACCGCCGCTCACTGCCCCTCATCACCCATGCCGCCGGCACCCTTACCCTCCGGCAACCTCCCCTGCACCGGTGGTGCACCTCCGACAACCCCTTAGTCGGTGCGTGAGGCTTAAACCCAAAATGGGTATTTTTCGCTTCTCTTGCATTTTCTGGCCACCGCCGGCCTCCCCTTGTCACCAGTGACCTACCAGCAGCCTCCCCTCACTCTGGCGAGCATAACCCACCACCCAAAACCACCCAACTCCACCGGTTGCTCCTCCACCCGAAATGAGTCCTTAAATGGATCCATCCTCGCCGTCATGCCACCGTGAGCCTCACCTCCACCACCAAAATGTTCCCCCACCTCAGCCGGTCATCCCCCTAGCTCAGCTCCTCAAACCGCAGCCCCACCTTCCCGGTACAACCCCACCCGAAAAATGAGTTTTCACCCATTTTGAGCCGATCTGCAACCTTCCGGTGGTTGTGCAGCCACACGACCACCTCCTTGAGATTCCCCACCTTCCAAAGAGTATCTCCCTAAATTTTGGTGTCAAAACGAGCACTGTAGCCTAACGTGCAAGTGACCGCTACGAACGCAGGGGTTTGACGTTCGCTCAAAGGATTTGCGTTTTAACTGTTGTAAGTATTTTCCAAATAAATTTTAAGATTTAAATATATTTTTGGCATCAACAAATATTGTGTTTGGTCATTTTGAAAATTGAGTTGTTGGTTATTTGGTACATGATCATCTGCATTGTGTATTTATGCGCATATTTATGTGTTGGAAAGGAAAACTGGGTTTTCATTGTATTTATGGTTTCGGGTGCGTGTGTATCACGACCCCAAGCCGAAATGGGGCATTATCTCGGTGGAGCTCCTCTGGTCACTCGGGAGCGAAATATACTGAGTGATTTCCCTTGGGTATTCGCCGGGCGACAATGGGATTGGATGGGATGGTAACGCTCTCGTCCTGACTCCGTGGCTCCTCTGCTAGCGGGAGCTAGGGGATACCTGGTCATGGTACGTGTTGGGTGCGGTTAACAAGGCATCGCCCGTTCCGAAGTCATATGCGTGGTCGTTACTTTCGGTGTGATGATGTAAGCCAGGGTGTGCAGATGGTCCCTAGGGGAGATCATGGTGCATACGGTTAATAAAATAGATGTTTAGGCCATTTTTTGGGAAAGTGGCGGGTTGTATTTATTGGTTTTACGTGGACCATTTTCTGGGAAAGTGGTTGTGATTTTATTAGATTTATGGACATCATTTTCTGGGAAAATGATGGATGATTTTATTGGAGTTTTAATTTAGGCCAAATTGGAATTTTGGCATGTGTGGTTATTGTTTTTGTTTTGAGAAAGATGATTTTAAACCTCATGCATACGGTGTCATGTTCATGCATAGTGTTGTTGCATGAATGTGTTTCTATCTTTTAGTTTGTTTGGGTTGTACTTACCTGCGATGCCATTTTTGGCGTCGTAGATTTTGGATGCAAATTTTGAAGAGGCTGAGCCTGGGGAGACGGCTCTGCTGTTGATGTACTGTTATTATAAAATTGTTATCTTAGAAAATTATTTTCCCCTTTTAAAAATATGTATTCATTAAATTGTATTTCGGATAACTGTATTAAATCTCCTGTGGGAGAATTTATGTTAAAATGGTTTGTAAAATATTTCTAAAAATTCTGGAACTTAGTTATTGACCTCATATATCCGCTGTTTTTATTTATGCATGTCACGTGTTCACACACTTAGCACTTGACGTTGGGGATGCGTGACCCGTGTTGTCAGCATCCCGATGCCTCGATTCCCCTAGTTATTTTAAGGAAAATTTGGGGGCGTCTCAGCTGTGATGTGCCGCTCACCCCTCAAAGAAGTCCAACAAGCCATCGTTGCTACTACGGTTTCTGGCATAACCCAAACTAAATTCGATCTATTGAACACCTCATTCGAGAGAGTTCTAGCTGTCTCGTAATGTAACAGGAGATGATTTACCGACTCTCCGCCATTACGACACATACAACACTAATCTGCAACAATGACTCCCCTTCTCCTCAAGTTGTCTGTAATGAGGATCATCCCTAAAGAAGATGTCCATACAAAGAAAGCCGCTTTCGGGGGTGCTTTATGGCCCCAGATTTTTCTCCACGGAAACTATGTCGTTGGCCCTCGAGAAAGGACCTTGTAAAAAGATCGAACAGAGAAGATGCCTCTTCCTGCAGGGGTCTATCATAAGCCATCCTGATTCTGAGTGTTCGGTCTTTGGGAATAAAGAAGCCTGAAGAAGTCCGCAAAGGTGTTTAGCTCCCAATCGTGTGTCGCTCGATTGAAGTTGATGTTCCAATGCTGACGTCCCCCATCTGAATCCAAAGCCTCCGCCACAGTGATATTTTTATCACTTGCAATCTGAAAAAGAGAAGGAAAAAGGTTAGTCATGGTCCTATTCCCGCACCAAACATCTTTCCAAAATCTAATTCTTGTGCTTTCGCCACAAAAGATCCTGGTATACTGATGGAAGATCCCCCATCCACTCCTTATGTTTTTCCACACCCCAACGCCACCCGCCCCTCTCATGTCATTAGAGCACCATCCCCCCATGCACTCCCACATTTTTCATCAATCACCACTCTGTAAAGAGTATCGGGTTCCTGATGGTACCTCCACAACCATTTACCTAACAATGCTTGATTGAACATTCTCAAGTTACGCACTTCCAAACCACCAACTGATAAAGGACGACAGACCTTATCTCACTTGACCAAATGAAATTTAAATTCCTCCCCCATACCACCCCATAAGAAATCACGTTGCAACTTCTCAAGTTGTCCTGCTACCCTAGCTGGAATAGGGAAAAGTGATAAAAAGTATGTAGGTAAATTAGAAAGAGTGCTCTTAATCATAGCGACTCTCCCTCCTTTGGAGAGGTACATCCTGTTCCAACCTACTAGCTTTTTTTCGACTCTTTCCATTACTATATCCCATATACTAGCCGCTCTTGAAGTTGAACCCAACAGAAGTCCTAGATATGTCATAGAAAGCGAAGAAATCTTACACTCGAGAGTCCCAGCCAACTTCGGCATATTGCGAACATCTCCAATAGGAACCATCTCAGATTTGTTGTAATTCACTTTCAGACCCAACATTGCATCAAAACAAAGAAGAAGGGCCTTTAAGGCTCGTAATTGACCTAACTCTGCGTCACATAAAACCAACGTGCCATTTGCAAACAACAAATGGGATATATTAGTATATTTTCTGATTGGTGTTCCAATTAGAAATCCACTTACCAAACCATTAGCCACCATGACAGAAACCATCCTGCTAAATGCTTCCATAACTAAAACAAACAGAAGTCATGGAAGCTCCTCCACAAGGGCTCAATTCCAAACTAGAAGTCATTAACTATTACGTTAATACCTTAGGAATAGTATTGGGCAGGTGGGTATGTGATGAGTGCACAAAAATGCACTCTAAATACTCTATTTAAATACTAAAAGAAATGAGAAAACAATGGATATAACTCATGTTAATAAAATTAATGGTCATTTATCTTGAGATAGATATAAGCATGATTTAATATATTGATGAGAATATAAAATGCCATATTTTCCTCTCTTAATGTTTAAAACTTTATTCTTATTTGATGCCTAAATATACTCATTATTCTTATATTTTGATTTAGGACACAAATGGAGACATTAGGAGCAAATGAAGATAATTGCGGAATTTCAGACAGTTTTGACATCTTTTCGTAAAATGGGCATAACTCTCTCATCCAATCTCCGATTGAGCTGATTCAAGATGATCTAGAACCGCAAGAGAAATATCTATAACTTTGATGTTTTGTGTTTGAAGAGATATCCACTCAATCTAAGACAAAATCGACCATCAAGTGGACGCACCTGCACTTGACGTTCCTGGATATTTTTCAGCCACTTGCATCAAATCCAAATACAAGATGAAGTGCACTCAAGTTTCTTCAAGACAAATTATTTGACCACAAGATATTAAGTCATACAAGACAACTAATAGATAGAGAAGCAAAATTGAAACACTCAACCTACAAGCAAAATCCAGCTCATGCATGGTGGGAAAACAAATGATCAAAATGACAACTCACAAATCACTTGGATTCAAGAATGGCACATGGCAAAACAAGTTGAAATTGTGATGATTTTGTCATGACAACTTGCATGAAGGATGCTTATAAATAGAAGGGAGGGGTGTGTGTTCTAAGACAATGCTTAGTGTGGGAGGATGCTTTGGAAGAGCCATTATTTTGAGAACTTGAGAAAAGAAAAGAAAAACCAAAGAAGAGAGAAGAAAATAATGGTTGGCTCTTCCATATTATCCCTTGGAGAATTTTTGTTGCATATTTTCAATATGTGTAACTAAATTCTCAAGGAGGGCTAGGGATGAACTTGTGTGTGTGATAGTATTTGTAATGTATTTTTGATTCATGTATTTGGTCTTTAAATATTAAAACTCTTTTGTTCTATTATTCTCAATTTATTTGTGATGTATTTTCGTCTTCAAATAATTATAGAATCTATTTCATTTATGGATTCAGTCATGCTTTTTCTATTGAGTGAATTAGTTCTATAATTATGTTTGGTGCAATTGATTATCTATATTGATATAATTCTCTGCTGCAATATCGCCTCTTGGGTATATTGTCGTCGTTGGATTTTCTAAATATCGATAACAATTTATGAGAGTTAAGCGCGAAGAATGATTTTTCAAAGAGTTACATGTGATTTAAATTTTGGTTATTAATGTTATATCTTCCGATTAAGAATTTGGACATAGAATTCTTAATTGAGTTATCAATGAATTAAGAATAAATTTGAATACCACAAATACACAAGGAATTCCCTACGCTCTACTTTTCGTCTCGTTTTTATATTTTTCAAATTACTCATTTAGTTTTAATTTACGTCATACTCTAAAATTTACTTTTCGCACTCATCTAAATCTTTTTGTTAATTTCGTTACTATTTTTCAATTTCTCAATCCATCTCCCTGTGGAATCGACACCCCAAAGCTATACTGCAAACGACCGCGTTATTCTTTGGGCGTAATCAAATTTTGGCGCCGTTGCCGGGGAGACGGTAGAAGAATTTGTAGTTTTTTTTAGTAGTTTGAAAAAAAAAAGAGCGTAACTTCGTTCATTTTCTTTTTAGCTTTCTGCATCTTTATTTTATTTTACTTTTCTTTTCGTAATTTTTTTTTTTTCTTTCAGTATTATGCTTTTCTTTACTTTGCATGCGCAGGTACAGAGACGCTTTTGGACGGTTTGCTAGTAGACCCGTGCTAGAATCAGATTCAGAATCTAATTTTTCTAATCACTTGTTTGATAATTCTTCCAATTCTGACGCGATGAGTGAACACGTGGACCAACCTGTTAGAACCCTCCAAGATTATCTTCATCCCGCACGAACAGCCACACCATCCTGTATTATGTTCTCACCTAATGTTCGTCATGTAGATTTTAAAACGGGAATGATACAATTACTTCCGACTTTCCATGGTCTAGAAAATGAAAACCCCTATGTTCATATTAGGGAATTTGAGGAAGTAGTTGCAACATTTCACGGTCAAAATACCACTGATGAAACGGTAAGGCTAAAGTTCTTTCCTTTTTCTTTGAAAGATAAAGCTAAGAGTTGGTTGTACTCACTAAGACCACGGTCTATTGGAACATGGAGTGAGATGACTCAAGTGTTTTTCAATAAATACTTTCCCCAACATAAGACCAATGCTTTAAAAAGACAAATCTCTACCTTTGCACAAAAGGATAGTGAGACTTTGTACCAGTCTTGAGAAAGATTTAAAGAATTACTGAGTATGTGTCCCCACCATGGATATGAGAATTGGCGCTTAGTGAGTTATTTTTATGAAGGGCTTACGCCCAGGGAACGTCAATTCGTGGAAATGATGTGCAATGGAGAATTTTTACAGAAAAATCCCGATGAGGCCATAGAGTACCTCAATGAGCTTGCTGAAAAAGCTCATACTTGGACTGGACCTAGTGCTACTGATAGCACAAACAGGTCACGACCTACAGGAAACCCGAGTGGTGGTATTTACCATCTCAGGGAGGAAGATAATCTAAAAGCCAAGGTTGAAATGCTTACAAGAGAAATAGAGTTGTTAAAGATAAGAAACTCAAAGCCAACACACATGGCTAATCAAGCAGACTCTTTTGAACCATGTATTGTCTGTGGTGGGGTAGATCATCATGCCCAAGACTGTCCTACACATGCTAACATGAGAGGATGGCATAATCACCCCAACTTCAGCTGGAAGTCTGAAAACCAACAGCCTGCACAGCCTGCACAGCCTGCACAACCTTCTAGATCATATCCTGCACCATACCATGCACCTCAATCTTCTAGAAATTCTTTAGAAGACACTTTGCATGCATTTATTGAAGTACAGGGTAAGACTAACCAAAATTTTGAGTCTTTAATTATGCAGGTTGTTGAAGAACAAAAGGAGATAAAGAGCCAGGTATCTAAAATAACGAGTTTCTTGAGTGTAAATGAGAAAGGTAAGTTCCCTTCTCAAGCTCAGTCTGTACCTCTTGGTCAACATATGGCACAAGAAACTGTGAAGAATCACGAGTGCCAGCAGATATATATGATTGACTCACTCATAGACAGGGAAGTTTTCACAACTCATGATTCTGATCCCCTTGAGAATTTTATTGTTGATTTTGAGTATAATCCTATTAGTGATTCATCTGATGTAGCTAATATTTGTGCAATTTTTGACAATACTCAAGATTATAGCACACGGGCTTGGCAACCGAAGTTTGAGGAGTTTCTTGAGAAAAATGAAAAACAGATTCCTTCAAGTGGGCAAGTAACCAAAGTTAAT
The DNA here is from genome assembly GCA_036898215.1 of Platycarya strobilacea. NCBI lineage: Eukaryota > Viridiplantae > Streptophyta > Magnoliopsida > Fagales > Juglandaceae > Platycarya > Platycarya strobilacea. The sequence continues at coordinate 58,579,052 of CM072550.1, forward strand.
CTTAAACCTTGCCACCTACCTGTGAAGTTCGAGCACCGAGTTTATTGGGCAAATAAGCGTTTCGTTTTTGACCCAGGAGGAATAGTTCAAGAAGTGGAAGATAGTCCGGTTGTAAACTTGGTCTACCAACTTTGACCACAGCATGCAACAATAATTATTATTATTATCATCTTATTTGTTTTGTTTTGCTTTTATTTACTACTGTTTTTTTATTTTTGTTTGCAGGATAGTATCATTTTGTCATTTCAGATCACTACTTTTGACGCTTAGCGAGCTATCTACATCACACATCAGGTGTATCCTACCCTTTTTAGTTACTCCCCATCCAATTTTGATTATTAAACATTGAGGACAATGTTTCATTTAAGTTGGGGGGTGGAAATACAAATCTATTATTTAAACTCTGTGGCATATTTCAATCAATATATAAAAAATTGCCAAATTTTTTTTACACAGGCATCTTTTCACACATGATACTCATGCTCATTCATAACCATCTTGGTGAATTCAACAAACCCATCTTAAATCATTTTGCTAAAGCATCCACAGAACCATTTATGCACTTCTCCAAACTTTGTGATAATATGGTGATTTGACACATGTAACTAAAGAATTATTTTGCTCAAGTATTCATGTGAATTTTGTGAGAATTGAGAGCTTACAAATACAGAAATTGTGATAAGTATCCATTGATCTGTTGAATTTGACACTTCTTTTGAGAATATCATTACATGGTTTGTGGTAAGATGGTGGATATACTTGGGATATGACGAAAGTCAACTTAGGATTAACGTTTGAGCCTTTCAAGCTGAGCCTTTTCATCATAGATCCCTAGCAGCCAATTTTGAGCCAATATACACATATGGCCTTTTCTTTTCATATCTACATCATCCATACCTCTCCACATTGGAGTATAGCTTATACACTATATTTTCCTACCATTTTACTTCCAAGTGTGTACTAGGTGTGAAATCATCATAAAAAAAAAAAAAAAAAAAAAAAAAAACATGACAAAAATGGCATGGTGCTAGATGTGTCCATCAAATTATTCATGAAAGAGTTCATCAAATTGCGAAGACACCAGTGGCAAAAGAAGATGGAAAAGTGTACTTAGTCAAAAATCTAAAAAATTGAAAAGTACATCAAAAGGAAAGTATAGTCTACTGAAAAATTTAACAGATTCCCTTTTGTGTATACTTGGAAGTTTTTGAAATCTCTTCACCTTTTCTTCTTATGAACCCCAACCCTAAACCACATTACAACCCTTTGTGTTGATTTTTCCGATCCTAAGTATGCTTGTGGAAAGAATGGTGGAAATCTCATTTGTTAGTATTCCTATCATAAGATCAATGTTTACTTGTTACTTATATATAATTGGCTAAATTTCCATGAGAGTAAATGTACACCTTTGTCAACTCCATAGAGAGAACCCATACATGAAACACTTCTATACCCGTGAGTTATGGAGTTGAACCTTTTTGCTTAAGATATTCTAATTTTGCATGTGTCGAAACCTCTGATCTGATAAAAATAGTTTGGAACACATACACACTCTGTGGATTGCTATATTTGAATTACTTGTGAAAGGGTTATTGAATTTCTAAGATTGTTTTGATATGTAAATTTGAAAAATGTGTCTTGATGGCCCCTATGTGTGATTTTCTTTGGTCTTTCTCATCATTTTGCATGAAAATTGCTAGGGACTAGCAATGAGTAAGTTGGGGGGTGTGATGAGTGCACAAAAATGCACTCTAAATACTCTATTTAAATACTAAAAGAAATGAGAAAACAATGGATATAACTCATGTTAATAAAATTAATGGTCATTTATCTTGAGATAGATATAAGCATGATTTAATATATTGATGAGAATATAAAATGCCATATTTTCCTCTCTTAATGTTTAAAACTTTATTCTTATTTGATGCCTAAATATACTCATTATTCTTATATTTTGATTTAGGACACAAATGGAGACATTAGGAGCAAATGAAGATAATTGCGGAATTTCAGACAGTTTTGACATCTTTTCGTAAAATGGGCATAACTCTCTCATCCAATCTCCGATTGAGCTGATTCAAGATGATCTAGAACCGCAAGAGAAATATCTATAACTTTGATGTTTTGTGTTTGAAGAGATATCCACTCAATCTAAGACAAAATCGACCATCAAGTGGACGCACCTGCACTTGACGTTCCTGGATATTTTTCAGCCACTTGCATCAAATCCAAATACAAGATGAAGTGCACTCAAGTTTCTTCAAGACAAATTATTTGACCACAAGATATTAAGTCATACAAGACAACTAATAGATAGAGAAGCAAAATTGAAACACTCAACCTACAAGCAAAATCCAGCTCATGCATGGTGGGAAAACAAATGATCAAAATGACAACTCACAAATCACTTGGATTCAAGAATGGCACATGGCAAAACAAGTTGAAATTGTGATGATTTTGTCATGACAACTTGCATGAAGGATGCTTATAAATAGAAGGGAGGGGTGTGTGTTCTAAGACAATACTTAGTGTGGGAGGATGCTTTGGAAGAGCCATTATTTTGAGAACTTGAGAAAAGAAAAGAAAAACCAAAGAAGAGAGAAGAAAATAATGGTTGGCTCTTCCATATTATCCCTTGGAGAATTTTTGTTGCATATTTTCAATATGTGTAACTAAATTCTCAAGGAGGGCTAGGGATGAACTTGTGTGTGTGATAGTATTTGTAATGTATTTTTGATTCATGTATTTGGTCTTTAAATATTAAAACTCTTTTGTTCTATTATTCTCAATTTATTTGTGATGTATTTTCGTCTTCAAATAATTATAGAATCTATTTCATTTATGGATTCAGTCATGCTTTTTCTATTGAGTGAATTAGTTCTATAATTATGTTTGGTGCAATTGATTATCTATATTGATATAATTCTCTGCTGCAATATCGCCTCTTGGGTATATTGTCGTCGTTGGATTTTCTAAATATCGATAACAATTTATGAGAGTTAAGCGCGAAGAATGATTTTTCAAAGAGTTACATGTGATTTAAATTTTGGTTATTAATGTTATATCTTCCGATTAAGAATTTGGACATAGAATTCTTAATTGAGTTATCAATGAATTAAGAATAAATTTGAATACCACAAATACACAAGGAATTCCCTACGCTCTACTTTTCGTCTCGTTTTTATATTTTTCAAATTACTCATTTAGTTTTAATTTACGTCATACTCTAAAATTTACTTTTCGCACTCATCTAAATCTTTTTGTTAATTTCGTTACTATTTTTCAATTTCTCAATCCATCTCCCTGTGGAATCGACACCCCAAAGCTATACTGCAAACGACCGCGTTATTCTTTGGGCGTAATCAGTATGTTTCGTTTTAATTTTCAAATAAAAATTTTTGCTTTTGGTCTGAATTATGCTTTGGTTTAGATATTTGGTTGTGGTTTGAACTTTGAGCAGCGAAAAGGATGCTTAGATGCGTATATATCATGCTTCTTGTGATTCCCCCTTCGGCTTTTGCTGTGACATTGACGAAGATACTTCCCGTCATGGAGGCTCCTCTAGTTTACTGTCATGGAGGCTCCTCTAGTTTCCCTCTTCCATTTTGTTGTAACATTTCGAACAGAGCATCAATTTGATATTCTAACTTTGATCACTGTGTTTTTCTTAACCCTGAAAATGGAATGGTAATTTTGAGCATCAAGAAACGTGATGTAATACCTGGGCCCAAGCCTGGTCTAGCCCAGACCCATGCCACACCCGGCCCAGGCCCGAGCCGTTTCAGCCCAGCCTCAGGATATGCGAACGACGTCATTTTCTCCTCAGGTAGGTATCTTCCGTCCCTTTCTTTCTTTCCTTTTCTTTCTTCTCTTTTCCTTCTCTTTCCCCTGGGCGATGGTTTACTCCTCTGTTTTCGCTGCCTCATCTCGCGCCCGCATCTCACGTTCTCGACAGTTACTAGGCTCAAACGGAAGATAAATTCTCTCCCTCTCTCCTTTCGGCATTTCATTTTCGGTTTGGGTCTCTTCATCGCCGACTTGCCCTGTTTTCGTTCACCCAAATTCGCGCCGGTAAGTTCATCTAAATCCCTCCTCTCTTCTCTTGCATTTTTACTATATCCATGCAAGGTATGGTTATGGGTTTTAATCATTGATAATTTGTGGGTTTCCGGTGGGTGAAGCAGAGCATAGGGGAGGCAGAATCCGACTTCTTAGCCTCTGTCGTTCTTGCGGGTTGTTCTCCATTCTCAGGTAAGTTTCTCAGTTGTTGAATGAATGATTAACTTAGGTGAATTGGTTTAGATATTTCTTCAATTTACTGGGTCTTTTCGAGGGGTATTATTGATGGTTTTTCAAGGTTACGTTGAGGTATTATTTTTCCGTTGTTGACATGCGGAAGTTAGAATTGATTTTGAATGGGGCTGGAATAATGGTTTTGTTGGGGGAATTTTAATGTCACTAGAATATTTTTTTTGACGTATAAAATTTTTGTTGTGATCTCTGTTTGAAGGTTTTGTGATCTTTGTTTTATGGAAACATTTCTTTTTGAAGGTTTTTGGGTTGATACAGGATGAAGGAACATGATTATTGGGTGCTGAAATTTTGTGGTTTGTGAAGTTCTGTTGAAACACATATAACAATACTCTGGGCTTGTGTGATAGATGCACCAAAGGAAGAGTTGAGTTTAGAAGAGATTCCTGTTGTGAGAGAATACCCGAAAGTGTTTCCTGAAGACTTGTCTGGGTTACCACCTGACCGAGAAGTAGAATTTGCAATTGATCTTGCTTCGGCCACGGCACCGTTGTCCAAGGCTCCTTATAGAATGGCTCCATCAGAGCTCATCGAACTCAAAGATCAGTTGCAAGACTTATTGGACAAGGGTTTTATCCAACCCAACGTGTCCCCATGGGGTGCTCCAGTTTTATTTGTAAAAAAGAAAGACGGGACAATGAGAATGTGCATCGACTATAGGGAACTCAACCGAGTAACTATCAAGAACACATACCCCTTACCCCGTATAGAGGACCTTTTTGATCAACTGCAAGGTGCACAAGTTTTCTCTAAGATTGATCTTCGGTCAGGGTATCACCAACTGAAGATCAAGGCAGAAGACGTATCTAAGACCGCTTTTACAACCAGATACGGTCACTATGAGTTTTTGGTCATGCCTTTCGGCTTGACTAATGCTTCTGCGGTATTCATGGGTTTAATGAATAGAGTATTTCATGAATTCCTAGATAAATTTGTGGTTGTCTTCATTGATGACATCTTGATCTATTCTAAAAGTGAGGAGCATGAGGAACACTTGAGGCTAGTACTCAGAACACTTAGGGAGGAAAGGTTATTTGCTAAACTAAAGAAGTGTGAGTTCTGGCTGGATTCAGTTATATTTTTGGGGCATGTGGTTTCAAAAGAGGGTATTTCAGTGGACCCGGGGAAAGTGGAAGCAGTAGTTAATTGGCTGGCACCAAAGAATGTTCGGGAGGTTAGGAGTTTCTTGGGATTGGCGGGATACTATCGTCGATTCATTGAGGGTTTCTCTAAAATAGCAGTTCCTCTCACCGCCCTTACCAGGAAGAATAACAAGTTTGAGTGGACAGAAAAATGTGAAGAAAGCTTTCAGACCTTGAAACAAAGACTTGTGACTGCCCCAGTTTTAACAGTTCCCACTGCGAGAGGTGGTTTTGTGGTGTATAGTGATGCTTCAAGATTGGGTTTGGGGTGCGTATTAATGCAACATGGAAATGTTATAGCTTACGCTTCTCGACAACTGAAGACTTATGAACAGAACTACCCCACACATGATTTGGAGTTAGCAGCAGTTGTGTTTGCACTTAAAATTTGGAGGTATTATTTATATGGGGAAAAGTGTGAAATCTACACAGACCACGAAAGCTTGAAGTATTTCTTCACCCAGAAAGAATTAAATATGAGATAGAGAAGATGACTCGAGCTAATAAAGGATTATGATTGTAATATCAATTATCACCCAAGTAAAGTGAACGTTGTAGTTGACGCCTTGAGTAGGAAATCAATGAGTTCAGTAGTGGCATCCCTCACTACTCAACACCAGTTACTAATGGACTTGGAGAGGGCAGATATTGAGGTTATCACCAATGATACAAGCGCTTTCATGGCTAGTTTAATAGTACAACCAGATTTGTTAGAGAGAATCAAAGCATCTCAGAAAGTAAATTCAGCGTTGATAAAGCTAGTGGAGGAAGTTAAGAACGAGAACAAAGCTAATTTTAGTATTCCTGAAGATGGAGTTTTGAGGTTTAGAGACAGATTGTGTCTACCTGCAGATGATGCACTAAAGAAGATAATCCTTGAGGAGGCACACCGCTCTTTATACACAGTCCATCCAGGGAGTACCAAGATGTATCAGGACTTGAGATAGTCTTTTTGGTGGAATGGTATGAAGAGAGAAATTGCTAAGTTCGTAGAACAGTGCCTGACTTGTCAATAGGTCAAGGCAGAGCATCAAAGACCAGCAGGGTTGTTACAGCCATTACAAATTCCAGAATGGAAATGGGAGCATATATCCATGGACTTTGTGATAGGTCTACCTAGGGCTTTAAACGGACAAGATGCAATATGGGTAATCTTGGATCGTTTAACGAAGACTGCGCGTTTGTACCCATTAAAATTTCTTATAAATTGGAGAAACTAGCTGAGCTGTACATACAAGAGATTGTGAGATTGCATGGGATACCAGTGTCCATTGTGTCAGATAGAGATCCTCGTTTCACTTCTAGATTTTGGAGAAGTTTACAAGAGGCAATGGGTACAAAGTTAAATTTCAGTACAGCTTATCACCCTCAGACAGATGGGCAATCAGAAAGGACTATTCAGATTTTAGAAGACATGTTGAGGGCATGCGTAATGGACTTTAAAGGAACTTGGATATGACATTTACCATTAGTGAAATTTGCTTATAATAATAGATTCCAGACTAGTATTGGGATGGCACTGTATGAGGCTTTGTATGGCAGAAGGTGTAGATCTCCTTTATATTGGGATGAGGTTGGTGAAAGAAAAATACTGGGACCAGAGATCATTCAGAAAACCACAAAAAAAATTGACATCATTAGAGCTAGAATTAAAGCAGCTCAGGGTTGACAAAAGAGCTATGCCGATAACCGACGTCGTCCACCAGAGTTTGAAGTTGGAAATGAAGTATTCTTGAAGATAGCACCAATGAAAGGGGTTATGAGATTTAGAAGTAAGGGCAAGTTGAGCCCTAGATATATTGGACCCTTTGAGATTCTAGAACGAGTTGGACCATTGGCATATAAGTTAGCACTTCCTCCAAATCTTGCGGGAGTGCATAACGTAGTCATGCTGAGAAAGTATATTCCTGACCCAACTCACATCATTCATTATGAGCCGCTGCAAATTCAGCAAGATATGACATATATCAAAGAACCAGTGCGGATCTTGGAAAAAAAAGCACACACATTGCGGACTAGCAGTGTTCCTATGGTTAAAGTATTGTGGAGTAATCATACAAGCAGCGAAGCCTCTTGGGAACTTGAGGAAGAAATGCGAGAGAAATACCCACACCTCTTCAATGAGGATTTTGAGCTCTTGTAGAAATTTTCGAGGACGAAAATTTGTTTAAGGGGGGGAGGATGTAATACCTGGGCCCAAGCCCGGTCTAGCCCAGACCCAAGCCACGCCCGGCCCAGGCCCGAACCATTTCAGCCCAGCCTTAGGATATGCGAACGACGTCGTTTTCTCCTCAGGTAGGTATCTTCTGTCCCTTTCTTTCTTTCCCTTTCTTTCTTCTCTTTTCCTTCTCTTTCCCCTGGGCGACGGTTTACTCCTCTGTTTTCGCTGCCTCATCTCGTGCCCGCCACTCATGTTCTCGACAGTTACCAGGCTCAAACGGAAGATAAATTCTCTCCCTCTCTCCTTTCGGCATTTCATTTTCGGTTTGGGTCTCTTCATCGCTGACTTGCCCTGTTTTCGTTCACCCAAATTCGCGCCGGTAAGTTCATCTAAATCCCTCCTCTCTTCTCTTGCGTTTTTACTATCCATGCAAGGTATGGTTATGGGTTTTAATCATTGATAATTTGTGGGTTTTCGGTGGGTGAAGCAGAGCATAGGGGAGGCAGAATCCGACTTCTTAGCCTCTGTCGTTCTTGCGGGTTGTTCTCCATTCTCAGGTAAGTTTCTCAGTTGTTGAATGGATGATTAACTTAGGTGAATTGGTTTAGATATTTCTTCAATTTACTAGGTCTTTCCGAGGGGTATTATTTGTAACGCCCCGTTCCCGGAGGGATCCGAGAGTTACTATCTATCACATATACTCACATTCAACATTATAATTATAGACTCCAAATTTCCAAATATCATATAAAACTTGATTTGAGAAAGCACTTTCCTCAATATCACCAATTCCAAAAATGCTAAATCACCAGACTACAATAATATTTTCTTACTAAACCTTATTGATGTTCATATAATTCTCTATACTTAATCAACCACTCTTGAGTCATTTCACCCAATGCTTCGTAATCCAATCCTTGGCTGAAATATCCCAACTCATCTAAAAAAATATTCAGAGATAAGGGGTGAGTTTAACCACAACTCAGTAAGCAGAGGACATATACAAGAGTGTAAATATGAGCATTTTCAAAAAAAACTTCATATGCATGATCCAGAAATCCTTTTATTTTTATATATAGATTTCCAAAATATTATCAATAAAATAAAGAGACTTTTCAATCCTTTTATATTTAGAAAATCACTATTCATTATCAAAAATACTTTGGCACAAGTAACTGTACAATCTCATCTTATCTTCTTATCCGAACATGTACCATGTTTAACCCCCGTGGTAGGGTTGTGCTATCCCCGGTGGCCAAACCAGGCAGTATCATATTGTGAGACTTTCCCTTATTCGTTCTCAGAGCCCCGAGTGTGCACACAGGAAAGAAACACATACAGGATTACTTTGTTTCCAAAGTAGTTGCACTCCTATCATATCATATCATGGTGGTACCAACCATATCACGTGAACCCATATCATCATATCATAACCATATTCCAAAGCAGATTAAATAGATAAGAATGCCAAAGATTTTCATATTCATATCATATCATGTCATGTTATATCAAATCATGTACCAAACTTGTTCATGTCATTTTTAAATACTTTAAATATTTCACAATACATAAATAAAACATCTTTTTCATACTCGCTCTTTTATGCATTTCAGAAACATGTCCATATTGCTCATGTCTACACTATGCATGATATAAACATTTTTCTCTTTTTCATATAGATTTCATAAGTAATGAAAATAACTGACCGAGGTTGTTTTTCCCAAGTTCTCATTTATAACAAAAATATGCAAAATTTTCAGAAAGTCAACCTCGATTTCAGAGTTGGTATAAAGCCAAGTATAGGAACCCCGCTTACCTGGACTCCTTTGCTTTTCAGAAATTCTCTAAACAATATTGAACAAATAATTATCGTCACCTATAAAATAACCATATAACTCCATAAATTTTAAAGTGATTACAAACCTAAAAAAAATAGAACCCGAGACATAAAATCCAACATTTTTTCTTAACATCTAAAGACCCTCAAAATCCTTAGTATCAACTTTCTCTCCAAAATGTTTTGAATTTACCAAAATTCTTTAAAACCTTAAAACATCATTAATCCTCAAATTCCTCAAATTTCACTCAATGAATACTTAACCCAATTTCCAACTCAAACCAAGTCTTCTTCAAAAATCAAGTAGGTCACCGGCTCAGAATCAGGCCTTAAGCACTAGTCCAAAACAATATTCACAACTCGGCCCCAACGCCAAAACCTTCCATTTTCAAAAAAATAAAATATTAATAAAATACTCGAAATAAGAAAGGAATTCCCAGTAGACAAAAAGCTTTAAAAAAAAACTCACGGTTTTGTTTAAATTCAAGAGGACAAAAATTTAAGAAGCTATACACAGTTACTAAACACGCCCCCAAACTCAATAATAAAAATAAAATAATTTAAATAACATAATTTTATTGAGAAAAAGAAATGAAATCATTTAAATTTACCTCAAAACTTAACTTACTCTTATAAGAAACTCATTTAACACTAAACATTCCAAATCAAGAAGAAGTTTAAATAAACTCATACGAAATCAACCTATTTAAAAAAAAAATATGGTATCTACAATAGATTAAAATACAATAAAAACATTAAGGACATTTTTTTTTTATAACAGGTTAATAGGCATGCAGGAGTTTTACGTTAAAAGCTTAACCAAAATGGGGGCTCACCGTAAAAGCAGTTATGAAGCGGCGTCAAGGTGGCGAGGGAGAGTGGGGTACATGTGACGGAGCAAGCGGCTGGGCTGGCGACAATCACGGCGGCCTCTTCGGTAGCAGACAGTGTAGTTTCAAGGGAGGGAGAGAGAGCATGAAAAACAGGTTAACAAGGAGTAACCGAGAGCATGAAAAAAGAGCGACGTCGTTAGCTTCACCGATGCGTCACGAGGTTGAACTGAGACGTGAGGGGGAGGTTTTGCTGCTCTGTTTTCAATGAGTAAAACAGGGGCATGACTTTGGTTCCCGGTGGTGTTATGGTGGAGCGTGGGCCAAGGGTTATTCTGTGGAGAAGACATGTAATTCTTCAGTGATTCCAATGTGAGTGCATGGTTGGGCTACGGCGTACAAACGGCTTGTGACTGGCGGCTTGCATGGAGGCAACGTTTGAAGAACCCGTGCTCTGTTTCAGGTGTAGAAAACAGAGGTATTTGTGGATTTATGGTGATGCGTAAAATTACATTAGTTGATCGCTTGAGGAGGAGGTATGATCTTGATCTGGTCTAGTGGAGATATGGAGGCTCGCAAGGTGGTGCATGGCTTTAGTGTTGGGTGTCAACGGTGATGGATTTCGGGCTCATGCAAAATGCAGCAGTAATGTTGGGGAGAAGAAAATTCGTAGAAGCTTGTGGTGTTGTTCTGTTGAGAGGGAGTTTTGATTAAGAAACTGAAAGGAAATAAGGAACGGCTCAACTGCAAGGGCGTGGGAAAGAGGAGTCTGGGGTGGAGCAAAAATACGAAATGCCAGAATTGAAGGAAACCTTTGGGATCGTGCGAATATAGTTGGAATTCAGTAGGAGAATAATAAGGGGAACAATATGTAACCGGTGGGAGGAAGAATCGGAGAAGAGAAACTGAACAGAAATAAGAAGAAAACTACTTACCAACGTCGTTGTTCAAGGTCTCTCTACAAGGGCTTTGTGTGCTGCTGCTATGAGCTAGGGCCTTTGGGTTCCGGATATTACATTATTGATGGTTTTTCAAGGTTACGTTGAGGTATTATTTTTTCGTTGTTGACATGCGGAAGTTAGAATTGATTTTGAATGGGGCTGGAATAATGGTTTTGTTGGGGGCATTTTAATGTCACTAGATATTTTTTTTTGACGTATAAAAGTTTTGTTGTGATCTCTGTTTGAAGGTTTTGTGATCTCTGTTTTCTGGAAACCTTTCTTTTTGAAGGTTTTTGGGTTGATACAGGATAAAGGAACATGATTATTGGGTGCTGAAATCTTGTGGTTTGTGAAGTTCTGTTGAAACGCATATAACAATACTCTGTTTGGTGGCTAACTGTATGTAATTAAGAAATCATTTTTTTTTCATGGTATTTTTGAGTTATTGAGATAAATACATGGTAAGCTGGAATGATGAATAGTTGCTGAAAATTAGTGGGTATGGAAAATAGTTGTTGAACGTATATGATACTATAATTGTTGGGTTGCTTATTAATTCCGGGAGCGTGAAAGTTTTTGGAAGGGGACGGATGATGTTTCTATGGTTGGGTTGGTTTTATCAGAGTGATACTTGAGATGATGTGGTGGTGGGCCAGAATGATTGTTTTAGTTGGAGGCGTATTTAATGCTATTAAATAGTTTTGCGTGGCTGGTTGCTTGGGCAATGGTTTGTTAGAAATTATGAATTTAGGCAGGCAATGTAGTTAACTTATAATTTTTCAGATTTAAGCCTTTGAGGTGGTCATTAACATAAAGGAAATTATTTTTATGAATAAGTGACGAAACTCTTAGCGGTCATACTCAAAGTTTTGATTTTTCGCTGTAAGAGTCAGATAAGCGGAATTCATATGCTTGATTTTTAAACTAGATGTAGACTGAGGTTGACTTTCTAAAAATTTGTGCATGTCTGGCTTTGAATTGAAAACTTGAGAAAAAACCAACCTCAGTTAATTATTTGCATTATTCATGAAACTTATATGAAAGAAAGAAAAATATTTATGTCATGCATTATGTAGACATGAGTCTGCTTTTTGTCACGTTATTTTCTGAAATGTGGAAAAGAGCATTTTTGTCTATCTGAGAAGAAATTACGCTTTGATTGTGTTGACTATGTTTTATTTATATAAGCTTTATTCTAAAAATAGTTTGGAACTATGTGTCTTTAATAACTCTGAAAACTTTTGGCATAGTATTCTGGTTGGTATTTGACTCTATCTCTGCTTGCTCTGCTCTGCTCTGTTTTTGTTCTGTTTGGATTAGTACCAATTTCTTATCTCTGAGTGCACCCACTTTGGAAACAAAGTGGTTTATTGTGGGCTTTTCTATGTGCAAACTCGAGGCTCCGAGATTGAATAAGGGAAAGTTCCACCTTTGTCTCTGCCTGGTTTGGCACCGGGATTTGCACAACCCTACCACAGGGGTTAAACATGGTCTTTGCTTTGTGAGATGCTCCGTTTGATATAGTGATAATACTCAGTTTTGTTATACCAAAGTACTTTATGATTCAATTGTTTTGAAAATCATTTGTTTCTTTTATGCATAGTTATGTTTTGTTCCGTACTTTATTACTAGGTAAATGCTCATGTTTACACGTTTGTATAAGTTCTTCGCTTACTGAGTTGTGGAAAAACTCACCCCCTTATCTCATATTTTTCAGATGATTTGGATGTTCCAACAGAGGACCAAGAGTAAAGTTTTGACCAAGTTTAAGCAGTTAGAACCACAGGCTAGATGGGGGAAAACAATTAATATTTATTTTAGATGTTGGGTTTCTAGTTTATTGGATTTTAGAATGTTAGTTATTCATTATTATTAAACTTATTGGGAAAATGTGAACCCTCTCATTTATAATTTATTCATATTCTTTTACTTATGACTTGGTGGACATTGTTATATGGATTGAAATGTGGAAAATATTTTTATTTGAACATAGTCGGAGACCTATTATTTGTAGTTGAGGATGGATTATGCCAACAGGTTGGATTTCGTGACCCCCCTTCGAGTACGGGGCGTTACACGTGATGCTTCTTGGCTGTCAAAGTTTAGGTTCTATTGTGAGCTTGATTACGCCCAAAGAATAACGCGGTCGTTTGCAGTATAGCTTTGGGGTGTCGATTCCACAGGGAGATGGATTGAGAAATTGAAGAACAGTAACGAAATTAACAAAAAGATTTAGATGAGTGCGAAAAGTAAATTTTAGAATATGACATAAATTAAAACTAAATGAGTAATTTGAACAGTATAAAAATGAGACGAAAAGTAGAGCGTAGGGAATTCCTTGTGTATTTGTGGTATTCAAATTTATTCTTAATTCATTGATAACTCAATTAAGAATTCTATGTCCAAATTCTTAATCGGAAGATATAACATTAATAACCAAAATTTAAATCACATGTAACTCTTTGAAAAATCATTTTTCGCGCTTAACTCTCATAAATTGTTATCGATATTGAGAAAATCCAACGACGACAATATACCTAGGAGGCGATATTGCAGCAGAGAATTAAATCAATATAGATAATCAGTTGCTCCAAACATAATTATAGAACTAATTCACTCAATAGAAAAAGCATGACTGAATCCATAAACGAAATAGATTCTATAATTATTTGAAGACGAAAAAACATCACAAATAAATTGAGAATAATAGAACAAAAGAGTTTTAATATTTAAAGACCAAATACATGAATCAAAAATAAATTACAAATACCATCACACACACAAGTTCATCCCTAGCCCTCCTTGAGAATTTAGTTACACATATTGAAAATATGCAACCAAAATTCTCCAAGGGATAATATGGAAGAGCCAACCATTATTTTCTTCTCTCTTCTTTGGTTTTTCTTTTCTTTTCTCAAGCTCTCAAAATAATGGCTCTTCCAAAGCATCCTCCCACACTAAGCATTCTTTTAGAACACACACCCCTCCCTTCTATTTATAAGCATCCTTCATGCAAGTTGTCATGACAAAATCATCACAATTTCAACTTGTTTTGCCATGTGCCATTCTTGAATCCAAGTGATTTGTGAGTTGTCATTTTGATCATTTGTTTTCCCACCATGCATGAGCTGGATTTTGCTTGTAGGTTGAGTGTTTCAATTTTGCTTCTCTATCTATTAGTTGTCTTGTATGACTTAATATCTTGTGGTCAAATAATTTGTCTACAAGAAACTTGAGTGCACTTCATCTTGCATATGAATTGATCATTGAATTTCCAAGTTGGTGTAGGAGTGCTTGCTGGAAAATATTATGATAACATTTGGATTTGATGCAAGTGGCTGAAAAATATCCAGGAACGTCAAGTGCAGGTACGTCCACTTGATGGTCGATTTTGTCTTAGATTGAGTCGATATCTCTTCAAACACAAAACATAAAAGTTATAGATATTTCTCTTGTGGTTCTAGATCATCTTGAATCAGCTCAATCGGAGATTGGATGAGAGAGTTATGCCCATATTACGAAAAGATATCAGAACTGTCTAAAATTCCGCAATTATCTTCATTTGCTCCTAATGTCTCCATTTGTGTCCTAAATCAAAATATAAAAATAATGAGTATATTTAGGCATCAAATAAGAATAAAGTATTAAACATTAAGAGAGGAAAATATGGCATTTTATATTCTCATCAATACATTAAATCATGCTTATATCTATTTCAAGATAAATGACCATTAATTTTAATAACATGAGCTATATCCATTATTTTCTCATTTCTTTTAGTATTTAAATAGAGTATTTAGAGTGCATTTTTATGCACTCATCACATCCCCCAACTTACTCATTGCTAGTCCCTAGCAATTTTCATGCAAAATGATGAGAAAGACCAAAGAAAATCACACATAGGGGCCATCAAAACACATTTTTCAAATTTACATATCAAAACAATCTTTAGAAATTCAATAACCCTTTCACAAGTAATTCAAATATAGCAATCCACAGAGTGTGTATGTGTTCCAAACTATTTTTATCAAATCAGAGGTTTCGACACATGCAACATTAGAATATCTTAAGCAAAAAGGTTCAACTCCATAACTCACGGGTATAGAAGTGCTTCATGTATGGGTTCTCTCTATGGAGTTGACAAAGGTGTACATTTACTCTCATGGAAATTTAGCCAATTATATATAAGTAACAAGTAAACATTGATCTTATGATAGGAATACTAACAAATGAGATTTCCACCATTCTTTCTACAAGCATACTTAGGATCGGAAAAATCAACACAAAGGGTTGTAATGTGGTTTAGGGTTGGGGTTCATAAGAAGAAAAGGTGAAGAGATTTCAAAAACTTCCAAGTATACACAAAAGGGAATCTGTTAAATTTTTCAGTAGACTATACTTTCCTTTTGATGTACTTTCCAATTTTTTAGATTTTTGACTAAGTACACTTTTCCATCTTCTTTTACCACTGGTGTCTTCGCAATTTGATGAACTCTTTCATGAATAATTTGATGGACACATCTAGCACCATGCCATTTTTGTCATGGTTTTCTTTTTTTCTTTTTTTTTTTATGATAATTTCACACCTAGTACACACTTGGAAGTAAAATGGTAGGAAAATATAGTGTATAAGCTATACTCCAATGTGGAGAGGTATGGATGATGTAGATATGAAAAGAAAAGGCCATATGTGTATATTGGCTCAAAATTGGCTGCTAGGGGTCTATGATGAAAAGGCTCAGCTTGAAAGGCTCAGACGTTAATCCTAAGTTGACTTTCGTCATATCCCAAGTATATCCACCATCTTACCACAAACCATATAATGATATTCTCAAAAGAAGTGTCAAATTCAACAGATCAATGGATACTTATCACAATGTCTGTATTTGTAAGCTCTCAATTCTCACAAATTCACATGAATACTTGAGCAAAATAATTCTTTAGTTACATGTGTCAAATCACTATATTACCACAAAGTTTGGATAAGTGCATAAAAAATTTTCTGTGGATGCTTTAGCAAAATGATTTTAAGTTGGGTTTGTTGAATTCGCCAATATGGTTATGAATGAGCATGAGTATCATGTGTGAAAAGATGCCTGTGTGAAAAAAATTTGGCAATTTTTTATATATTGATTGAAATATGCCACAGAGTTTAAATAACAGATTTGTATTTCCACCCCCCAACTTAAATGAAACATTGTCCTCAATGTTTAATAATCAAAATTGGATGGGGAGTAACTAAAAAGGGTAGGATACACCTGATGTGTGATGTAGATAGCTCGCTAAGCGTCAAAAGTAGTGATCTGAAATGACAAAATGATACTATCCTGCAAACAAAAATAAAGAAAACAGTAGTAAATAAAAACAAAACAAAACAAATAAGATGATAATAATAATAACAATGATGATGATGATGATAATAATAATAATAATAATAATTATTGTTGCATGCTGTGGTCAAAGTTAGTAGACCAAGTTTACAACCGGACTATCTTCCACTCATAGAACTGTTCCTCCTGGGTCAAAAATGAAACGCTTATTTATCCAATAAACTCGGTGCTCGAGCTTCACAGGTAGGTAGCAAGGCTTTAGATTAACTTTTGGTACTTGCCCACTTGAAGGAATCTGTTTTTCATTTTTGTCAAGCAATTCCTCAAATTTCGGTTGCCAAGCCCGTGTGCTATAATCTTGAGTATTGTAAAAAATTGTACAAATATTAGCTACATCAGACGAATCACTGATAGGATTATACTCAAAATCAACAATAAAATTCTCAAGGGGATCAGAATCATGAGTTGTGAAAACTTCTCTGTCTATGAGTGAGTCAATCATATATATCTGCTGGCACTCGTGATTCTTCACAGTTTCTTGTGCCATATGTTGATCATGAGGTACAGATTGAGTTTGGGAAGGAAACTTACCTTTCTCATTCATAGTCAATGAACTCATTATTTTAGATATCTGGCTCTTTATCTCCTTTTGTTCTTCAACAACCTGCATAATTAAAGACTCAAATTTTTGGTTAGTCTTACCCTGTACTTCAATAAATGCATGCAAAGTGTCTTCTAAAGAATTTCTAGAAGATTGAGGTGCATGGTATGGTGCAGTATATGATCTAGAAGATTGTGCAAGCTGTTGGTTTTCAGACTTCCAGCTGAAGTTGGGGTGATTACGCCATCCTCTTATGTTAGCATGTGTAGGACATTCTTGGGCATAATGATCTACCCCGCCACACACAGCACATGGCCCAAAAGAGTCTGCATTATTAGCCATGTGTGTTGGCTTTGAGTTTTTCATTTTCAATAACTCTAATTCTCTAGTGAGCATTTCAACCTTAGCCTTAAGGTTATCCTCCTCCCTTAGATGGTAAATACCACCACTCGGGTTTCCTATAGGTCGTGACCTATTTGTGCTATCAGTAGCACTAGGACAGTCCAGTCCAAAAGCGTCTCTGTACCTGCGCATGCAAAGTAAAGAAAAGCGTAATACTGAAAAAAAATAATTACGAAAAGAAAAGTAAAATAAAATAAAGATGCAGAAAGCTAAAAACAAAATGAACGAAGCTACTCCTCTTTTTTTTTTTTTTTTTTTTTTTTTTTACAAACTACTAAAAAAATCTACAAATTCTTCTACCGTCTCCCCGGCAACGGCGCCAAAATTTGATTACGCCCAAAGAATAACGCGGTCGTTTGCAGTATAGCTTTGGGGTGTCGATTCCACAGGGAGATGGATTGAGAAATTGAAGAACAGTAACGAAATTAACAAAAAGATTTAGATAAGTGCGAAAAGTAAATTTTAGAATATGACATAAATTAAAACTAAATGAGTAATTTGAACAGTATAAAAATGAGACGAAAAGTAGAGCGTAGGGAATTCCTTGTGTATTTGTGGTATTCAAATTTATTCTTAATTCATTGATAACTCAATTAAGAATTCTATGTCCAAATTCTTAATCGGAAGATATAACATTAATAACCAAAATTTAAATCACATGTAACTCTTTGAAAAATCATTCTTCGCGCTTAACTCTCATAAATTGTTATCGATATTGAGAAAATCCAACGACGACAATATACCTAGGAGGCGATATTGCAGCAGAGAATTAAATCAATATAGATAATCAGTTGCTCCAAACATAATTATAGAACTAATTCACTCAATAGAAAAAGCATGACTGAATCCATAAACGAAATAGATTCTATAATTATTTGAAGACGAAAAAATATCACAAATAAATTGAGAATAATAGAACAAAAGAGTTTTAATATTTAAAGACCAAATACATGAATCAAAAATAAATTACAAATACCATCACACACACAAGTTCATCCCTAGCCCTCCTTGAGAATTTAGTTACACATATTGAAAATATGCAACCAAAATTCTCCAAGGGATAATATGGAAGAGCCAACCATTATTTTCTTCTCTCTTCTTTGGTTTTTCTTTTCTTTTCTCAAGCTCTCAAAATAATGACTCTTCCAAAGCATCCTCCCACACTAAGCATTCTTTTAGAACACACACCCCTCCCTTCTATTTATAAGCATCCTTCATGCAAGTTGTCATGACAAAATCATCACAATTTCAACTTGTTTTGCCATGTGCCATTCTTGAATCCAAGTGATTTGTGAGTTGTCATTTTGATCATTTGTTTTCCCACCATGCATGAGCTGGATTTTGCTTGTAGGTTGAGTGTTTCAATTTTGCTTCTCTATCTATTAGTTGTCTTGTATGACTTAATATCTTGTGGTCAAATAATTTGTCTACAAGAAACTTGAGTGCACTTCATCTTGCATATGAATTGATAATTGAATTTCCAAGTTGGTGTAGGAGTGCTTGCTGGAAAATATTATGATAACATTTGGATTTGATGCAAGTGGCTGAAAAATATCCAGGAACGTCAAGTGCAGGTACGTCCACTTGATGGTCGATTTTGTCTTAGATTGAGTCGATATCTCTTCAAACACAAAACATAAAAGTTATAGATATTTCTCTTGTGGTTCTAGATCATCTTGAATCAGCTCAATCGGAGATTGGATGAGAGAGTTATGCCCATATTACGAAATGATGTCAGAACTGTCTAAAATTCCGCAATTATCTTCATTTGCTCCTAATGTCTCCATTTGTGTCCTAAATCAAAATATAAAAATAATGAGTATATTTAGGCATCAAATAAGAATAAAGTATTAAACATTAAGAGAGGAAAATATGGCATTTTATATTCTCATCAATATATTAAATCATGCTTATATCTATTTCAAGATAAATGACCATTAATTTTAATAACATGAGCTATATCCATTATTTTCTCATTTCTTTTAGTATTTAAATAGAGTATTTAGAGTGCATTTTTGTGCACTCATCAGAGCTTGATGATGAAAGTGCTAGGGAACTAGCTGGTTGGTATTTTCATTTAATTTATTATTTTTAACAACAATTTCCTTGTGATGGATTTCATAGGTTGAGGACAAATGCTTCCAAATGTGGAAGTGTACCAGGTGTATCTATACTGCCAGATAAAAATTTTGAGTCAGAGAATAAAGATTATGGAGGTTTGTCCCTTTGTGTAGTACAAATGCATCCACTTTCATATAATATTTTATTTGTGATTGTAATTTCAATGAAGGTATCATATACTCTATGTCTTACTAGCTTCAAAATTAAGTTAACTGTTTAAGCGTAATTGTATATGGTGATATCTTGATATTTGAGATATATAACATAAGGGAAATGGCATTTATACTTACGATTTTACTTACGTAACTCTACGTACTGATTTATCAGCTAATAAAAACGGTAAAAATTTTGAAATTCAAACTAGAATAGAAAATACTAATAAAATGGGGCTGCCACTTAATACGCTTTATATTATGCGTAAAATTGTATGTACGTGTAGCACTACTCATTAAAAAGCTTAAATATAAAACATATAAAGATCTGAAAGGTATATGATTTTGGGTAAGAAAGAGGTGAGTGTAGCTAATCTGGTATTTGTCTAGCTGGAAGTCTTGTGAGGAAGAAAGGTGTTCAATGTCTTTGCAAAATTGCAAGGGAAGCTGATGTTGAAAATAATAACTTAATTATTGCCATGTTACTGGTTGCAAGAGTGTTCATGGGTTAATATTTTATCATGGTTTCGTTAGTTTGCTTATCTCAAAGGAAACTTTGCAATTGCTTATTTAATAACAGATATTATATAGCATTTATTTGTTGTACTTAGGCTATTGTAGTCATAAATCTTTATTTATTTGAGATAAGAATTCTATAATCAATAATAAGATGATTCTTGGGCTACTATCACATATACCTTCCAAAAACAATAACTACTAGTGGGGGACATTCTTAGGCAGGTTCCGAAAGATGTTGCTCTTCATCCCAATCTTCGTGCGCATGGCCTTCTGTGATACCCCATATGAGAATGATAAGGTAGGTGGTGTATGGGATCTCATATTGCTTGGGAAGGAGAAGTTCTTACTCTTTATAAGGTTCTAATGGTGCTCCAATTGTATCATTGACTAGTCCTTTTGGAGTATATGCCATGTGGTTTAGGCCTTCTATTGGGGCGTTACAAATGGTATCAGAGCCTATCCCAACCAGAAATGTGGGACTTGAGCCGTGCCACCTACAATGGACAGACCCGACGAGGACGTCGGGCCTTTAAGGGGGGTAGATTGTGATACCCTATATAAGAATGATAAGGTAGGTAGTGTATGGGATCCCACATTGCTTGGGAAGGAGAAGTTCTTGCTCTTTATAAGGTTCCAATGGGACTCCAATTGTATCATTGACTAGTTCTTTTGGAGTATAGGCCATGTAGTTTAGGCCTTCTATTGGGGCGTCATATAAGAATGATAAGGTAGGTGGTGTATGGGATCCCACATTGCTTGGGAAGGAGAAGTTCTTGCTCTTTATAAGGTTCCAATGGGGCTCCAATTGTATCATTGACTAGTTCTTTTGGAGTATAGGCCATGTGGTTTAGGCCTTCTATTGGGGCGTTACACCTTCACTCTTGATCTATTCATTTGCTTCATCACTTTCATCCTCACCATCTGCTCTCTTGACTGCACAGTAGCCAATCCCATTCTCCTGTAACTCGAAGCCAGCGCTAAGGTAATAGCTGCATTGTTCATAGGTGAAGGGTGTGGTTTCTGCCTGTAACATAAATATTCCCGGGAACTAATGTTTTGAGTTGATTTACCCTTTTCAGATCTTCTGGTTATAATGAGCTTAGTTCCACCAATCCCAAGTTCTACTTTATTGTTGTCCATATCACCCGATGCAACCAGTTGCTTGCCATCCTCATCCACATAACTGCTGCCATAATCATAGAATTCTTCCAACTCTGCTTCCTTCTCCTCATCACCATCACCATAATGTACTCTGCAATGACTTTTTGCCACCATATGCTTCCTAACTGCCTCCAAACCGTTAAAAGGGTGACGGTGCTCATTGCAGTACAGACACATGAAATCTCTCTTCACCTTAAGCCATAATAAGGAGCCCTTTTGGATTCTTGAGATACTTGATATCCGAAATGAAGAACCCAGAGGCTTGTGCGCGTGAACCATGCAGTTTTGTATGGCATCATGCTGTAGATCACAATAAAACAAGAAGATGGGTCCAATTCCTCATAGTCATCACTGCCATCCTCGTCATCATCCATATCAACGTAGGTCGCATGCTCATGTACATTCAATTCAGTTAAGGACTTTGTTGCCTCACCAACCATGTCTTCTTCAGGATCTACCTCCTCCCACTCATCTTCACTTTCTTCATCGTCTACTTGTTGGGGTGGTTTACTCACAACGCGACGGGAGAGGCTTAATTATTGCCTTCTCTTCTTCATGGTTTTTTCCTTCAGACACCCGCATGATGAGACTTCGAGAATTTAGATGCTGAGCATGAGCCTTGGAACTTCTATATCCTTTCCCACAAAGACAACAACTATAGAGCATAGGTGTTTCGTTTGACTGGCTTCTCTCTTGAGCAAGCACAAATGTCTACGTAGAAATAGTGCTTCAGTCACTCCAGGAACCCCGTAGATTGAATAAAAAAAAAAAAAGAACCATTTGTAATTCGGATTTTATCTTAAGTTGACCACTGCCAGTTTTTTCGGTTGTAGAGTAAACAAGGTTTATTTTCCAGGAAATTTACAGAGTTATATGGATTGGGCAGATTCTTCAGAAGCAAGTCAAACAGCCCCTATAAAAACAAAGAAACTATTTATTACTGGTATGTTGCAGCTTGGACTTGACTTATGGATTCTTTGCTCGTAAAAGTGTTACTTTAGCTCTCCGCCTATTTGGGAGTAATTCAAGATGCAAAAACCTCTTATTAATTTACTGAGCATACATGCTTCTTTTTTATTTTTGGTTGAAGTATGCCTTTTTGAGTTTAAATTGACTTAAATCTCTAAGAATAACTTCAAACACGATAAGGTTTTCCATTATGGGAGCATTTATCAGTTTCTGTTCGTGAGATTAATTTTTTTTTTTCATGTACCATTAACTTCATTTCTCCCTCTTTGCTTGTTCGATCTCTTTCAATAAACAGGTCTCTCATTCTATACATCTGAGAAAACCTTACGAATGGCATTTGAAGGCTTTGGCGAGCTTGTTAAAGGTAGGTTGGCATTTTCTGTTCATAAAAGGCAGAATTTCAATTTCTTAGGATCTGTATGCTCATACTGGTGTAATGCTTCTCAACAGTAAAAAATATAATGGACAAAATTTCTAAAAGGTCCATAGGTTATGCATTCATAGAGTACACTACAGAACAAGCTGCTAGTACTGCACTTAAAGAGATGAATGGCAAGGTTAGTTCGCAGGCACCCCCCCCCCCTCCCCACCCGCTCCTTTTCCTCTCCTTTCATACAATATGTTATATATTTATACACATATTTTTTTTCATATGAATCTTCCTTCTATTTCCCTTGTTTAATACCCAAAAATAAGTTGATTTTACTTCATTTCGGGGTCAGAATTGTAGATAAAACAATTAGAAAAACTCTCAATATGTGAAGGCTGCCTTACCTTTAGTTGCTGCATGATCCTTGTAGATCATTAATGGCTGGATGATAGTTGTTGATGTTGCCAAGACCAATCCACCAAGATACGGCAGGAGTCGTCCTTCCAGATAGGAATAATCCCACAGAAAGAGACAGAAACGGGCTGCCCTCAAATGTTTCAGGTTATTGCCCTCAAAATGTTGGACTTCCAGATAGTACCTCCCATGGATCTTTTTTATCAGCTCGAAATGCTCTTTCAAGTGAAGCACTAGTCGTTATTGGCCGTACAGAAGGGAACATAACTTTGGTTTTTGGCTTATATGCCAATAATTCATACAACAAATATACACAATGATCTCTTATTACAAGCACCATAATTACAGTTTCATTTTCATGTGGAAGAAGCTTGGTCCATAGGCGGAAAGGATTTCAGTTTCATTTTCCTGTTGAAGATGCTTGGTCCATGAGAAAAAGGTGACTGGAACACAAGCCAAACAAATTATCAGAGGAATTGCAATCCGTAGTTGCTCATGTAAAACAATTAAAAGAGCACTAGAAAAGGTTATCATCATGGTTGCAATAGAGCAGAAAAGGGTGCAAAGGCCTATTATCATCTGTCTTGGCAAATATTCAAGGAAATCATCTTCTGAATAACGTGATGTAAGGATTCCCAAAAACATCAAAACTGAAGTTGAGGATAAAAAGAAGGATAAGGCATTGGATATCATAAAAACTGTAAACGAATTCTTGCCCAAGAAAATTGGTAAGCCTGTATCTTGTTTATTACCACCTGGAGTGGTAAAGGCTGCTGCAAACATAACGGTAACAACGAGAGCACCCACGACTGTAACAACGACTGTACATGACCCTGCTGTATCCTTCATCCATTTTTCTCCCTTTATCATCATTTCCTTGTGATTCTTCGAAAACATTTGTGGAGGAGTAAAACCTTTCTTGTTGGTATCTTCCTTTGCCTTGGGCTGGACAATTCTCTCTACCTCCTGCATTTGTTAGAAAGAAAATGTTAGATCAAGAATGCTAGCAAAACTATGTACTTGGATATGTAGTACGTATATATTAGAAAGACTGAAAATCGATCTAACCGTACACAGAAGATCAAATAGTAAATATAATAAGGTCAATGCTTCCAAATCCATTTTAAAATTGTCAGCTCCGTTAATATTGAATATAGAGTGTATATATATATATATATATATATTTATATACACACAAGGATAGAGAAAAAGACTCAATTGATCTATAAGACCAATCCTAATATAATATGGGAATAACTCAGCCAGCTCAGCCTTCTACAACGTGGCTAAAATCCAAAAATAGAAATGGTCTCAACCTCATGCTAGCTATTTTTTACTGTTAAAAGTCATCTCAACCCATCTCTAACTAATTATTGATAGATTTACTAGATTTGAGCTAAAATTCTCTTCTAAAAGTAAAAAGACAAAAACCTATAACATAAAAGTTTAGAATATGGAGAAAGGGTCGAAGAAATTAGAAGTTGTTAGGACGAAGACATGGATGGAGAGAGAGAGAGAGAGAGATGACCTTGAACCATTGTAACTCTCTTTGCATCTGTAAAGCTGCCCCTGGGATTTCACTAACTCTAGTTGAATTTTTACAGATCATCCAAGCCATATGCAATATATTATTATCATGGACATCTAAACATGTCAAGGATGTCAAGGAGTAGTTCTTCATCGTATCTAGCCCGAAGAGAATGTTAAAGATTTTTTCTTGACGATGCAAGACAGCAAGCATAAATATGTTCCTTCTGTTTCCATCTTCGGTCCATAAAAATTGTCGATCTGTTTCAAGCATCTTAGAAACGAACTCAAAAATCCCGTTCTTGGCAGCCTGGCAAATGGCATCATAAACTTGACCATCCTTAAGAAGATGTTGTTCATGAGTTTTTGATTCTGATATTACTTTACACATTTGAAAAAGAAGTTCATTGTACCGTTTATGGATCCTCTTCATCTCGCACAACTGCATGATTCCTTCGACAATTATCGAACCATTAATGTCTATCAGTTAACTTGATCATGAAATTATAAATAATTATTAATAAAAACGAATTTAAAAAAAAAAAAATTCTGTGAACTGATTTTGATGGAGTGCTGGACAGGGTATACCAAAGAAGTTGAGGATTCCTGAAATTAGATAGCAACACGTCGTCGACAGTACTGCCATGCAAAGAAAAAAAAAACATTGTTTAATTACTTTTATTAGAAAACTTTTGCCCAAATAAAAGCTAGCAGAATATTTCTTTTTCTGCATACTAATTCGCAGTTTTTTCATGTTCTCATTAGTTTCTGGGTAGTGAGAAACTTCATTATATAAATTAATATATATATACACACACACATATATATATATATATCATATGTGTGTATGCAATATATATAATATACAAGGAAGTTCATCATAGGGCACTAGTGTTGAGTATATAATACATAATTAGATCTAATTGATTTTTGGAACAAATGATGATTTTATATAGTACAGATTTTAAATTCTAACTCTAATTTCTTGATATTTTCATGTTATGCATAGTTAATGTCTTAAGTCATTGTAAGCATTATTCTCTTTTCCTCTTGGGTCATTAACATTAGTACTTTACTGTATCATTTATCGCTTCATCCATATTTTAACATCTTAATCCGTTATTGGCCGATTAAATGTCTTTTTATGTCTATTATACTTCTCACTTATTATGGGAAAACAAGCTAGCGCTTGTTAGGCAAAACTAGCTAGCGTACCTGATATGTGAATTTTTTCTTGATTGCTTAGACGTTGTTGATCTCCATTTGAAATGATCTTCAAACGAGTTTCACGGATCACAGGAGCCGATGGAATTCGCATACCTTTTTAGCAAGAAAAAAGCTAACAAATCTAATAATTAACAATATGGTACAACTTTTAATATTCTAGATTTTGACTCATCAAATCTTCCCTATAATTATAACAACAAAATAGAAGAGACAACAAATCAAATCATAAGTATGCATGCCCTAGGATAACAAAGGAAATATAGTTGTTTTATTCTTAAGTTAATATCATGTGGAGCACACAATATACATAACTAATTAAATGTAGAGATTTGATTTATAAAATCCAAATTTTAAGATTTAATTTTTTTGAATTAAATTATATATGTACTGCTCTACACAGACTTAATAATAATATCTTTCATCAAAATAACAGAAGAAATGACCAAAGGGATAGCATCGATCAGTCAACTTAAGAACTTAAGTATATTTTATTGTTTTAGTAAAAAAGAACGTTTGAAACCTGAAGTATGACGATACATAAATTCTAGTTACATGAACTGCATGCATTCTTATCCAAATATATTTAGGTTCATATTAAAAATTTTAACTCTTGAATTGTATTGGATATAACTTTAGCTTAATTCATATTACCTTCACTGTATCGACAGTAGACATGGGTTTATACTTTTAACTTTCAAGTTCTGTTATATATGATTTTTTTTAGTTTACTTTTATATAAGATCTTAAATAAGATAAAATACACCAAGTCAACTGATCAAAGTACCACCTTATGTGGAGGGAGGTCTCGGGCCCTCTAGCTAAACCAAGTCAACCCAAGGTAATTGCCGAATCCCTGGAGGGGACCTAAGTGTTTGCCCATGTTGAGCCATTCTGAGGCCTGGTGCCGAAACCACCAACCATGACCCAGACAGTGGGCTCATTAGAGAATGACAGGCGCACACAAGCCATGAGAATCAACAGACAAGGATTGACGGTTGGGAAACTTTGAACAATATGACTATGTCTATAATAATCATGCCATATTAAATGAGGATCACATCGCATTAAATTGGGACTACGCCACATTTAATGAAGGACCACAGGAGCATGGCGAGGCATGGCAAAACGCACTGCCATTAGACAATAGATTGATAAGGGGTGCGGCCTGGAGTACGAAGGACACCCTAAATCCCCTTTGTCAAAAGATCTTTTCGAAAAAATATATAAAGACCCCATACACCACACATTTTCTCTCTCTAATCTCTATTCTCTCTTGCACCCTAATTGTTCATATACTCTTAAACACCCACACTAACTTAGGCATCAAAGGTATCACCCGAGCCCTTCCAACTTTCTTTGTACGTAGGTTGCAAACGAAGCCCTTGTGACGTGGAGTTACCCCAAGCACACGAAATATAGCATCAATAGTTAACATCGTCTATGGGATTTGAATCCACGACCACGTGGTTAACACCCACAAGCTTTAGCTAATTGAGCTATTCCAGCTCAGTGAGGAAAGCCTCCCTCGCTCCCTCGCTCCCTCCACCCTACCCCGCCACTGCCCCTAGTGTTGAGGAGTCAACACGAGGCACAATCCATCACTTTTAGTGAAAGGATGAAGAAGGTGTCATGTACCCCCACGATGACTCCCTAGTGATCTCAACGCAGATCGCCAATTATATCACCCGAACTGAAAGACAGTAATAGCTCTGCGGACATCTTCTACTAGGAGAGCTTCATCAGGATGGGAATCACCCTTGATTAGTTGCATCTGGCCTTAAATACTTCACAAGAGAGATGCCCTAGGAAATCGAAGCCATCACCCTATTGATCCTCATCGGAGCAACCTCGAGAGTGGTGTTTATGATGGTAGACTTCTTGGTCATCAAGACCCCCCTCCTCTTACAATGCCATCCTGGATTGACCAACACTGACCACATTAAGGCAATCACCTCAACCTTTCACTTGAAGATGAAGTTCCCAACCCTCGTAGGAATAGGAGAAGTCCATGGCGAGGGAAAGGTAATGCGGAAGTACTACGCTCGGGAGCTAAAATCGAAGGCCAAAGAAGTCTGAATCCTAGAAGAAGAGCAAAAGGCAATTGACCTACAAACACCTCCGACCCTGATCGAGCTAGACAGAATTTAGAGACGAGGAACATTCGTGTTAAATGGCGCCAACAAACCTCTCAAACTGGTGACAGTGGATCAGACTTAAAACATCTAAAAGATCAAGAGGGAGACGGACTCCCCCACCTATGGAACACGAAACATTTGAAGGAATTTTACGTAAAAACTCCTATGCTATTTGTAATCAACATGATTGGAATGAATTATTCGAGCACTTTTCTCCCTCTTGTCCTAGCTTTGTAATTGCACATAACTCTTCAATCTGAAAATTGAAGCCTTCAACTTGCCAAGATGAAAGGTTAGGGTCAAGGTCCCGAGCCCCGCACATACACAACCTTGCCTGAGCATATGTCTTTTGACTTGTGGGCCTTAGTGAAAAATTCAAGTACTTCGACTCGCCATGATAAGATGTTATGGTCAGGACCCCGAGCCCAACTGATACACAATCTAACTTAAACACAAGTCCCTTAACTTGTTAGCCTTTGTGCAAAAGTTAAGTCTTCTGACTTGCCACAATGAGAGGTTAGGGTCAAGGCCCTAAGCCCAGGCCATACACAACCTATTTTGAGTACAAGTTCCCTAACTTCTTGGCCTTTGTGCAAAAGTTGAGTGCTCCAACTTGCCAAGATAAGAGGTTAAGGCCATGAGCCCAACCCATATACAAACTAGCCTGATCACAAGTCTCTTCACTTGTTGGCTTTCATGCAAAACTTGAGTGTTTCAACTCGTCACAATGAGTGGTTAGGGTTAGGATCCCGAGTTTTGCCCATTTACAACCTAGCCTGAGCATAGGTTCCTTGGCTTGTTGGTCTTCATGCAAAAGTTGATCCCTCTGACTCACCATGATTTGAGGTTAGGGTCAGGGTCTCGAGCCTAACCCATATACAACATAGCCTGAGCACAAGTCCCTTAATTTGTTAGCCTTTTTGTAAAAGTCGAGTTCTCAAATTTGTCTCAATGAGAGGTTAGGGTCCAGGCCACAAGCCCAACCCATATACAATCTAGCGTAAGCACAGATCCCTTGACTTGTTGGCCTTCATGCAAAAGTTGAGTCTTCTGAGTCCTCACGATGAAAGGTTAGGTTAAGGATTTTGAGCCCAGCCTACACACAACCTAGACTGAGCACAAATCCCTTAATGTTTTGGCCTTCATGTAAAAGCTGAGCTCTCTGATTTGCGTGGATGAGAGGTTAGGATTAAGGAAATAAGCCTAGCCTATACACAACCTAGCCTGAGTACAAATCCCTTAACTTATTGGCCTCATGCAAAAATTAAGTCCTCTGA
Source organism: Platycarya strobilacea (assembly GCA_036898215.1). Taxonomy (NCBI): domain Eukaryota; kingdom Viridiplantae; phylum Streptophyta; class Magnoliopsida; order Fagales; family Juglandaceae; genus Platycarya; species Platycarya strobilacea. Next base: position 58,608,479 of record CM072550.1, read on the forward strand.
CTCCTCAAGATGAGAGGTAAGGGTCAGGACTCCGAATCCAGCCCATACACAACCTTGTTGGTTTTCGTGCAAAATTCAAGTCCTTTAACTCGTCATAATGAGAGGTTAGGGTTAGGGGCCCAAGCCCAACTCATACACAACCTAACCTTTGTGCAAAAGTTGAGTCTTCTGACTGGCAACAATGAGAGGTTGAGGTTAGGGTCCCAAGCCCAACCCATACACAACCTAGTCTTTGAGCAAAAGTCAAATCCTTTGACTCGTAACAATGAGAGGTTGAGGTTAGGGTTCTAATCCAAACCCATACACAACCTAATCTAAACACAAGTTTTTTTATTTGTAGGCTTTTGGCTTGCCTTAGGGTAGGGATATGGCTAGACCATAGCCCTACCTACATATGAGCCGAGCAAGACTTAAGCCCAAGTTGACTGAACAATTCACTGTGAAGAAACGATAATAAGAAAAATAGAAAGATGCACCGCAAAAGAAATCAACCAAAGCAAAGGACAAAGAAAATCCCCTCATCCAAATAGAATACAAAAAATACATATACAAAAAAAGAAAAAAGAGAAAGGGGAGCAATGAGGGGGGAATTATGGAAGCAGATGAACCCCGACAAAGATATAGTGCCTCTCATCCTAGCGTAAGGTTCACATGAATCTATAAGCTAGGCTGTTAGGCTACAAGGATAGGAGATCAACTCCTCTTGGGTTATCTGTGGGGTTGGCTACAATAAGGTCCCTTATACACTCAAGACCTTCCTTGTTGTCATAGATCCAAATGGAGCCCGGTGAAGTTGGAACCCAAAGGCATCGGCATCAGCTTCGAAGAAGCAAACCTGATTCTAGAGTTGCCGATCAGCGATCCTCAATCATCTATCCAAGCAATTGAGCCCGATGTATTGATGGAGCAATTGGGAGTGCCTAGCCATAATCAAAACCTTTTCTATCAACAGCAGTTTTCCTGCCCTCTTCCATCTCTTGAGCGTCCTCACTGTTCTTTGCATTCCTTGCTAGCCTTCTCTAAATAAGCCCTCCAAGTCCTCAAGAGCCTGAGGCTTCTTATAGAGAAAAACTTGAGCCCCTAAGTAGAGCTCAACGAGCTCTTCTTTGGAAAATAATAGCTCACCAACCTTGAGCCTTAGTAGTTCGTCCTTAGCACTTAGTTTCCAGCAAAGGTTATTATTTTCTTGATGTAGAGTCTAGTTGGTTTGCTCTAGTTTGACAATATTAGAGATGGTGGAGTCGCACTCCTTGGATGCATTTTCAAGATCTTGGCAGACCTGCCTTATCTGAAACGCATCAAAGTGTTTAGTGCCCTTTGGGCCTGGAACTTCTCCTCTAGACCCTCTCGGTCCATCACTATGGACTCAGCAAACTGCTTTGTAGCCTAAAGGCATGGGAGGAAAAGTGAGAAGGTAGAATACATAAAAAGGAAAATATGACCTAAGTACAAAGAGAAAGGGAGCAAAATATACCTAAGCAAACAGGGGATACAACTTCTAAGCCATTTTTTCCATGACCTTGGCTCGATCCTTTGTGGATCCACAACCCATTACCAACTAGCCATAACCCCCAAAACTAAAGGCCCTGCTAAGTCAGCAATGACAATAGACTGCTCTGCATCCTTCAACCCATCATTAAGTAGAGACAGACACATGGAGCCAGGCTACCATCATCCATTGCATAAGCTCTCCCAGGAGACTCCAAAATAATTTTTGGAGAGATGTTGAAGGTTTATCGGATGACATAAAGATCATCTTCGATCACCCTGGTCCTAGAATCTCCCACCGAAAGTATTCTTGACTAATTTCGACATAGCCTGTAAAAGAAGAAGAAAAACAAGAGGAGGATAGGTGCAAAGGAGGGGAGGCACAAAAGTAAAACCTCAAGGGAAATGAAACGGGGGCAATGCGGCTAAGGTGGAGAGCTTATAAGATAGAGGAGTAATGGTAGGCGTAGGAATTGAGGAGGCACAACGTGACACGAGCATGAGTTGTAAAGACGAAAACCGTCTATGCAATAATGATAACATGGGGAACAAGACAGACATGACACGTCCTCTTCGATGAGTGCTTGGCATGAACAAATGGAGTTTGTTGGACGTGAGCAAAAGGCATGCAAATTGTCAGAGCCATGTGAACGGGTACGAGTAACAGCTCCCACTCTTTTAGGGACTTCAACCGGCATGAACATGAGGTGGCAGATAGTGCCCGTGGACCCAACTCTTTTCTCCAAGCCCTGACATGTGGGGAGGACACTTACGTAGGAAGGAATGCAAGGTAGGTCGAGCTTGCTCAAGATACTCAACCCATCAGCCTAGGGAGGAGGTTGAACCAATTTGTAGGATTGAAATTTGAATTCCCACCATACCTGCTTGCTAGAAATTTGCAAAGAATTATGTGGAGGGAGGTCTCAGGCCTCTTAGCGAAATCAAGTCGGCCCAAGGTGATTGCTAGAACCTAGAGGAGACTTGAGTCTGTGACTGGGTCAATTTTAAACAAAATTGATTATTTAAGAAAGTAAAGAAAAATTAGTTTTAAGAAAAATAGTTCTAAAATACGAACTGCTTTTTAAATGCTAATGTGATTGTGATTGTCTTTATTTATTTTTATGTACATTTGTTACAATTAACAGATCATGTGATTTATAAAGAGTAGTCTGTGCAAGTACAGAATGTTTTTTTAAGCTTTTGATCTCACGGATCTTGATTTCTTTTTTATTTGCTAAGACAACATAGTATTCAAATATTATTATTGACAGTGTTTTTTTAAAATGAGCCATTAATATTGAAGAACATTACGAAGTAAAACAAGAGATCTAAAGGTGTAGCATCCCACTCCAGCGCCACTCCCATTTGAATGCATTTATAATCCATTTGAAATTTTTGAATATTTAGATTTCGGATTGAGTTTATTCAATTTTTTTTTTTTATAGATTACTCCAACTCCCACTCCCATGCACGTTTCCAAATCCCACGCCACTACTTTCACGGCAACAGCTTGCACATTCAGTTATTTCCTCTTTCATCTCTACGATTTTATTTTTTTGGTTTGACATTCATCTATTTATATCTCCTGTTAGCTGCACTCCCAAGCATTTATCGACAATCCTCAACCTAGACTAGGCTACTGCCGCACAACCTTCAAGTAGCCACCGGGTGAGTCTGCCATCTCCGTGCATTTCAGCCCCATCGTTGCACCTCCATTACCAACCACTGGATCTCTCCCCGCCACACGAAGTCTCAGCCACCCCAAGCGGTGTCCACTCATCAGGCGATACCCCACCGAGGTGACTCTATTTTTGGCTCCCCGAAACAGAGCATCAACAGCCTAGTACCATTTTATTCGGAGCCACCTGCTAGTGGCAGCCCCTCCATGTCGCCGTCCTAACACCTTCACAGAACCACTACTATCCATCACCGAAATTGGGAGCCTCTGTTTTTGGCAACCGGAAACAGAGTAGTCCCATGCTCCTGCCTCCGTTCACACTTCACCTCAGCCATATACCTCACGCCGGAACAAGCGGAAAACACTCAGATGCAACCGAATATGCCACCCCTGTCCGTCGTATCCCTTACGGTAAGCCACTTTGAGCCTCCCTAACGACTTCACGACCTTTCCGTTTTATCATCACACGGATTCTCCATCAATTATCTCTCTCTATATTTCACAGTACTCCATGATCAAGATAGCCGCCTGCCACCAAGCACGGTCGCGACTCCTTCATCTCACGCTGGGCACGATTCATTTGCCACATGGGCTTGAACTAGAAGCTAAACTTTTGAATCCTAGTTTTCCCTTTTTCATGTTTCTGCCATGCACCTTATATCGGTTTTTACTAAAACACCCAAATTTTAAGTTGGTTTTTACATTAAGTATGATTCGGTTTTGCTCAAAAGTCTAATCCCTTTTTTACGTATAACCTATAAAGAAAATAGAGTTTTGAACTATATTATTATAGCATTAATATATTGTTTTAAAAACATAAATTTCTTAATCAACAATAAGGATAAAACCTTATTTTTGAACCTCTCTAAAAAGAAAGCGACTAAGTCTTTTCTTTCCAACCTTAATAAATTTTGTGGTGGTTATGTTAAATTATAATTTATGGAGTTGAATATATATGTTTTTTTAGGTTGTCCTCGGGCTTTAAGTATTTTAGAGTTTTGGAGGATTTTGATAAATTCAATTATTAAGAGTTATATTCAAGATTCGGGGACTCTTAATGTAAGATAAGATATTGGCTTCTATATCTCAGGTTACATTTTCGAGGTTGGTGATCAATTGGAAAATTTATGAAAGTACGCGATTATCTTATAGGTGGTGATTGAGTTTGTGCAACTTTGTTGAGGATATTTTTGAAAAGCTAAAAGATTCAGGTAAGCGGGGTTCATATGCTTGGTTTTATACCAAATGTAGTCTAAGGCTGATTTTCTGAAAAATTGTGCATGTTTTGTTATGAAATGAGAACTTGAAAAAAAAAAACCAACCTCAGTCAGTTATTTGCATTACTCATGAAACTTATATGAAAGAAAGAAAAATATTTCTATCATGCATTGTGTAGACATGAGCTTAGTTTTTGTCATGTGTTTCTGAAAATGCGAAAAAGAGCGATATTGATTATCTAAAAAATTGTGTATTGATTTTATAGAGATACTTTGACTCTATTTTATTTACATAACAAGGATTCTGAAAATATTCTGGAACTATATGTTATTTTAGTGTGACTCTGAAAACCTTTGGCATGGTATACCGGTCTGTATCTGACTCTATTTCTCCTTTGCTCTGCTCTGCTCTGCTCTGTCTCTGCTCTGTTTGGGTTGGTACCAACTTCTCTGTCTCTGAGTGCACCCATTTTGGAAACAAAGTGGTTTATTGTGGACTTTCCTGTGTGCACACTCGAGGCTCCGAGAATGATTAAGGGAAGTTTCACCTCTGTCTCTGCCTGGTTTGGCCACCGGGATTAGCACAACCCTACCACGGGGGTTAAACATGGTCTTTACTCTGTAAGATGCTCTGTTTTGATATGATGATGATGCTCAGTTTTGTTATGCCAAAGTACTCTGTGTTTTATATAATTTAAAAATGATCGCTCTGTTACATTTGAAAATATGTTTTATTCTACATATTAACTTTGAGAATTATTTTTGTTTTGCATATAGTATTTTGTAAATGCTCATGTTTGCACTCTAGTATATGTCCTTCGCTTACTGAGTTGTGGTTAAACTCACCTCTTATCTCTGAATATTTTTCAGATGAGTTTGGATATTTCAGCCAAGGATTCGATTACGAATCATTGGGTGAGATGACTCAAGAATGGTTGATTAAGTATAGAGAATTTATATGAACATTGATAAGGTTTAACAAGAAAATATTATTGTAGTATGGTGACTTAGCATTTCTAGACTTGGTGATATTGAGGAAAGTGATTTTCAAACCAAGTTTATATGATATTTGAAAATTCGGAGTCTATAATTATAGTGTTGAATGTGAATATATGTGATAAGTAGTAACTCTCGGACCCCTCCTGGACCGGGGCGTTACAAAAGGAGAGAGTGGTAATACAAGAGTAGATGGGTTGTTTCCAAAATCCGAGCTGATTTTCAATTGGAAAGGATTGACGCATAGAGGCCAGCGCTAAGATGGGAGACTCGCCATACTTGTCAACAGCCAGTGCCAAACGCGGGCAGAGTAGAATTAATCCCAAAGCAAGATTTGTTTTGTTGCACCAGGCATATCATGCATGTACATAAGAACATAGAATTAATGGTCAAAGAGGAATTAGTATATTTTGAACCATATCAATCATGAGGAGTTTGGAGCATGTACTTACTATAATAAAATTGTTTATTTATTTCTAGCGAAATATTTATTTCTAACTAAAATAATTATGATTCGTCGCAAATGGTTATTCTCATAATCTGTCACAAATTATCATGTGTAGAGTTTTTATAGAATAATGCTATACACCATGTAAGTTCCTATCTCACTATGTAGATTTTATTAATTACTCTTGGATGTGTATTTATTTTCTTAAAAAAGTTTAAAGACTGATGGGTAATGCCACCTCATCGTAATGGAATAAAAGTAATATGTGAGTATAACATATAGAATTGACATGTAATTTGTCATTTTTATCTTTTATTTAAACACATACATATTAATGTGTAAATTTATTTGTTTAAATAGAAAGATAAAAATAACAAATCACATATTGATGTGTAATATGTGAATGATCATAAGTAAATTTTTTTTAATTAAACTGTGTAGATCAAACATTTCCATCGCTAAAACACATGCGAGTTCTTACGTACCCAAAGTTTTAGCATATATAGCACGGGTGAGAAGCGTAGCACCCTGAATCTCTTGATGATCATTATGAGCTTGTGGAATAAGATCTTTGTCGGGAGTAAGATAAAACAAATGGCGCGCCATTTCTATTTGCCCGAAATTAATAGCCATAACAACAGGAAGATTATTCCCTTTGGAATCTCTAATGCTGATCAAATCAAAGTACTTTCGAAGCATGCAATCCACCATTAGTCTATTTCCAAGTACGGCAGCCGTGATTAGAGCTGTGTAGCCATCACTATCATACGCTGCCAAGCCCTCATCCGGCATTGGATGATCCACCAACTCCTTCACTATATGCTCATGTCCATTTGCAACGGCAATGTGAAGAGCCGTCTCGTTTTTATCTGTGATTCTCTCATTCAATGCCTCGGCGGGTAGAGACTTAAGAATGACTTTTGTCTTTTCCAAATTACCGACTCGCACAGCATTGGATGAGTAGTCTTCATCCTGACCGCGTTCGGAACTCATGTTCTCCTCCGCGGGCGCATTATTTGCCATTTGTCTTTATATATTTTCTCCGCTATGTTAAATTTCAAGAATACAAGAATTAAATACACATGGGAAACATCAGAAAAAAAAACTACCTAATTATACAAGTATTGCAACTATTTTCCTTTTCTAACTCTCTCTCTCTCTCTTTTTCTCTCTCTCTCTCTCTTTGATAAAAAGTTCCTTAAATTAAAATGAGAAATATAAAATTAGGGATGGGGGATTCACTAACTATATACGTCGTTACGATAAGTGCAGTAAATGAAAATACAATAAAAATAATGACAATATATAGCCATTATAACTATAAATTATTTACAACTTATTAATAAAATAATGTGTTTCTAAAATTTAAAAACATTAAATATTAAAAAATAAAATTAAAGTAAATATTTAAAAAAATATTATTTTATTTACAATTGTAGAAAATTTGTGAAGTAGTTGCTGTCTTATCATTTTTCTAAAATAATATGGTGTACATGATGATATTGATGATGATCTCAATTCCTAGCTCGACGAAAGATCGTGATCATTTTCTGCGACAATCTTTTCTTAGAATGGTTTACATAGTATATATATAGAGAGAGAGAGAGACACACACACACACGAACAATTATTATTGTAACTGCTGACTCAATCGCAGACAATAAGCTAGACTATAAAAGATTAAAAATTATTTTTCATTTCTAAATCATACAGTATATATAATTTTTTCTTCTTAATTGTGTGATGATGAATAGAAGATTTTTTTTAATTAAAAATAAATAAATAAATATAATGTGTGGTGTAAATCAAATAAATAAAAGAGGCAAGACAAGATATCGAACAAAGTATACAGCAAATTTTGTCGTTTTGTGTTTTATGTATGTAGTAATACATCTACGTACGAGCTGCACTTAATAAAATTTTGGTTTGGAATCTGGATGTTCCACCTTCCTTTTCAAAAAACGGCGCCTAAACTCATTAAATAGGAATTAGAAAACAGTGGGTTTAGTCAATCACTGAAAGAAGCTAAACTGATTGAAACTTAAATTTTATATATAATTAATACATACTTACGACGATATCAGGACGGGAGGGATGAATTTTCTTCAAAAATAACTGTCGGAGTAGGTTTCCGTTGGCTGTTGTAGTCTCCGGAAGACAACGATCGGTTTTGCAGAAATGAAGACCTGCACAGTACAAATATCCCTTTGCAGAAGAGGACAGGGTCATGAGCTAAACAAATGAATTAGTCGGCCTGTTGGAGTCTTTCATTTCTTTTTTTCTGATTAAAGCAGATGCCCTGAGATTCCAAATGTATTTGGAATTTATTTATTTATATATATATATATATTTAAATCATTCAAATCATCATTACCCGTGCTATAACTTTGAAAAAGTGTTAGAAACCGGAGCCATAATCATTAGTACCGCCCCGTTGTAAATTTGTAGTGCCGTGGCCCGTGTGATAGTATGATCACCTCTGAACTTTCTACGCGTTAATCTTGGATAAAAAATAAAAGATAACGATAGGTTTATGTAATGGGTCTATTACTTCAATAATGACAGACCGAAGTTTTATTAGGCTTGGTGGGCTCAAATATGCGGGTATGTTGGTTAGAGGCCATTCATTTCATGTTAGTATGGTTTGGTTTGTATGGCCCATTTATAGTGTAGAATTGTTTGGGAAGTTGTAGTGCTTTGGGCCCATTAGGTAGTAATAGTTGGTCTATTTGTAGTTTGTGAACGGATGGAAAAATCATCTAAAACATTAATGAAATTATTTTCCATTTTCTTTTCTATATCTCTTTCTCTTTAGAGGAGGCTAGCCAATTTTGAATTAGCCATTTCCTTTACATGTTTTCTCATATTTTCTAGTTAACTAAACACTCATGAATTGGGTCTATTACAAGTTGTATCTATAGCCAAAAATTCATGGACAATAAAAGAAATCCTTGTACCTTGCAACAAAATTAATGAATTAATTGATGAAAATCTTAAAATTATTCAACAACAAGCAATTTACGGGAAGAAATATTGGAAAGTGAAATTTAATCATCTTGAACATTTGCTGTGGAAGTTGCAAGAAGAAGAAAAGTACGCATCAATGAGCGAAGAAAAAGAACTAATACATACCACTCAAAGTCCCCCTTCTCATATTGACGTGCATTACGTTACATATGGGACATCAATTTTGCCGTCCTCTAATCTTATTTGCGACAAAAATGGTCTCTCTCAAATCAAAACAACCCAATGTCTTGATTGTGAGAATGGAGGAAGTCAATCTTACAATATGCAAGAATAGGAGAACTACTAGGGATACATAAATTCCGATTGTGTCTACTTTCTTCCTTCACCATTGAAAACCAAGAAGTCAGTGATGGTGATTACCCCCCTCTAGCTCTCATATCTTCCCTTCTTCGGAGAAATGATTATCCCTTTTCTCCACCCTTCTCATTCACCCCTAACAACCACTACTTAATAATCCTAAGAAGGGAAGATTTGGCCATCAGATGTGATTTTGATCTGGGTGGGATTGATTTACAATTCACCATCCTGACTAGACAGCAACTCAAGAAGGGGAACTTCACTCTCAAGGTTGATCTTGGTAGCTTCGATTTCGGTGGTTTTGTTTGGGTCAAGCAAAAATGCAAGAAAGAGCACCTCTTCGGCTCGATTGGACGCTCGACGTTGCACAATGCCAAGGTGATCATACCAATTCCATTTTTTTTTCCTTTGAAAGTGTCAAAGACAGAAGGGATCGTAGCTAGTGAGGTTAGCAGCGACGAAGATAGTTTTCGAGTGGCTTGGGTTGATGCGAGTAGTGTTGATACAGTAGAAATTGGTCACAAAGTGCTCCTAATAATAAGGTGGGGAATGATAAATTTTATCACAATATTAGTTCTGGAACTACTCAATTTCTATTTGGATGAAATAAGTAATTTGTATGATCTTATCAAGCTGGCTGTATATGGTAAGAATGGTTATCTGAGTTTTGTGCATGAATTGTTCAATAAAATGCTTATGCAATATTTCAATTATTGGATGAGAATAGCATTTAATCTTGGGAGTCTCTTAGTCGATTATATTGGAATCACGAACCTTCACGTTTTCAAGCCTTTTGATAGAGGGAAAGGGCTAGCAATTAGTGTTGATGGGCTACTTTGGTGTATAGTTTCTAGTGATCGATCAGTGAATATATATGATTGGTCAACTATGACATGATGGTTATGATACGCCTATCATTTGTTCTTGGGGCTGTTGAGTAGTTCTACAGTCAAGGAGATGTCAAAGCTAGGCTTTCTGTTAGTGACCAAAATTCAAGATTTGTGCACATATTTGATAGAAGCCTAGCTTGGCTCCATAAGATCAGGATCTTAGCCTGATAAAAATAAATAAATAAAATAAAATAAAATAAAAAGTGGCATAAAACAATAAACAATGCTTCTTCAGTCGTTGGAATTTTTGAAAAAAAATATACAAAACAAAACAAAAAAACAATTACAAAAACAAAGAGTGTGTGCACCAACAATTCTTCCTTGGAACTTAGGGAGACTCGCGATACCGGAATAATTATCACACATATTAATCATCCCATCGCTTAGTACTTCAAGAGTGTGTGAATAATACATAAGTGTACAATTAAATATTCGTAGCAAAAAAAATAAAGAAAATAATTCATTCTAATACCAGAAAATTTAAAATTTATAAATCAGTTTGAAATATAATTCTCTAGTAGAGAGTATATAGTCATCCAACAGAAATCAATAAAAGATAATTAACAACCTTTGAGATTATAATCCCTATCTTCGACATCACATAAGTCATAAGTCTACTCCTTTGACGGAACCTGCACCTCGGGCTCATTCGCATCCTCATCCTCTGCATTAAAACTACGATTCCACAAAATGGAACTGTACGTGGACTTGATACATCATGTGGGATGTGAATCTCAATAAATAGCATTCATTACATAAACAATAATTTCAATCAACATTATGCACAATTATTTTCCAAACACATAAATACATGCACACACATCAACTTCATTTTCCATCAAGGAAGTCTATAAATACACGTGACAGCCATTTCTTAAAAAGGGACACATACAACACAACACGTCTTTTTCCAAAAAGGAATTTAGTACCACTATCCATCCTTTTCCAAAAATAACCTCATACACACACAAACTAACCAAAAATTTAGTTTTTTTTTTTTGCTCACAACACAACTCTATTTTATTAATATATGTATACCATGGTCTCCCATAGGGACCATCCATATATTCTGACTCTCTTTGACACACTACGAGTAACGACTGTGCATGTGATTTCAGAGAAGGTTATGCCCAGCTAACCAGTATGTACCATGACCAGACATTTCCTAACCCCCAATAACAGAGGATTCACAGAATCAGTATGAGAGCCTTATCATCTCGTCCGATCCTGTACGAGAGAAGTTCCCGACTAACCAGAGGAGCTCCACCGTGATAATGCCTCATTCCGACTTGGAGTTGTGATACTGTGACGCCCCCAAATTCCCTTTAAAATAAATACGGGAATCGAGGCATCGAGATACTGACAACACGGGTCACGCACCCCCAACATCAAGTGCTAAGTGTGTGAGCACGTGACATGCATAAATAAAAGCAGAGGATAAATTAAGTCATTAGCTAAGTATCAGAATTTTTAAAATTATTTTACAAATCAGTTTAACATAAATTCTCCAACAAGAGATTTAATACAGTTATCCGAAATACAAATTGTACAAATACATATTTACAAAAATGGAAAAATACTTCCCAATATAACAAATTATAAATAAATGTTCCAACAACGAAGCCACCCCTCAGGCTTAGCATTCTCAAAATCTGCATCCAAAAACTATGACGCCAAACATGACATCGCAGGTAAGTATAACACAAACAAACCACAAGATATAAAATATATTTATGCATAACAACAACCTCAAACATGAACAGGACACCATATGCATGAATCTTAAAATCATCTTTCTCAAAATAAATAAAATAACCACACGCCGAAATCCCAATTTGGCCCAAATTAAAACTCCAATAAAATAATCCATCATTTTCCCAGAAAATGATGTCCGTAAATCCATTAAAACCACAACCATTTTCCCAGAAAATGATCCACGTAAAACCAATAACTAAAACCCGTCACTTTCCTAAAAAATTGCCTAAATATCCATTTTATTAACCGTATATACCATGGTCTCCCCTAGGGACCATCCACATACCCTAGTTTTCATCATCACACCGAAGGTAACGACCACGCATGTGACTTCGGAACGGGCGATGCCTAACTAATCGCACCCAGCACGTACCATGACTAGGCATCCCCTAACTCCCGCCAGCAGAGGAGCCACAAAGTCGGCATGAGAGCGTTACCATCCTGTCCAATCCCGTTGTTACCTAGCGACAACTCAGGGGACATCACTCAGTATATTCCACTCCCGAGTGACCAGAGGAGCTCCACCGGGATAATACCCCATCTCGACTTGGGGTCGTGATACGCATGCACTCGAAAACCATTAACACATTTGAAAACTTAGTTTTCAAATCCAACACATGAACATCCATAAATCATGCGAAACCCAATTTTTCAAATATACCCATGAACATGCACGTGAATACATAATGCATACAACCATGCACAAATTATTCAACAACCAACAAATACCAACATTAACCAAACACATAATTGTTAAAGCAATAATATATTTAAATCTTAAAGTTCATTGGAAAAATACTTACAGCGAGTAAAAACCGGATCATTGAGCAAACGCCAGTCCACAACGTTCACAGCGAGCCACTTTGTACGTTGGGCTAGAGTGTTCGGTTTGACACCAAAATTTAAGAAAATACTCATTGGAAGGTGGGAAATCTCATGGAGATGGTGGTGTGGCGGTGCAACCACTGAAGGTGGAGGATCGAGCTCAAAATGGGTGGAAACCCATTTTCGGGTTTGGGCTTGCACAAGGAAGGTGGGGCCACAAATGGAGGAGCTAAGCTAGGGGGTGGTCGGCTGAGGTAGTGTAGTGTTTTGGTGACGGTGGTGAGGCCTACGGTGGCCGAACGGCGGTGCGGCAAAGAACAAAGCATTTAAGGACCCATTTCGGGTGGAGAAGGAGTGGCAGAACTGGGTGGTTCTAGGCGGTGGGTTATGCTTGCCGAAGTGAGGGGAGATTGCTGGCAGGTTGCCGAAACCATGGGTGGCCGGCGGTGGCCGGAAAACGTAGGAAAAGTCAAGAACTCATTTTCGGGTAGGGGGCTGTGCATTGGCGGTAGGGTGGCTGGAAATGACACCTTCGGTACTACTAGACTCGCCGGCGTGAGGGGGTTGGTTTGGGCTAGGCGATGTCGTCGAGAGTGGCCGACGGTGGCACTGGGAGAGGAGGGAGAAACGGGCGGGAGGGAAACAGGGGAAGGGGTCGCGCAGGTCTGGAGCCGAAAACAGGGAGGAAGAAAAGAAAAGGAAAAGAAAATGAGAAAAAAAGGAAAAAGAAAGAAAAAGAAGTTCAACTAGAAAAATACAACAAATTAAATAAAAGCCGACTGATAATACTACAATTTAATATAAATAAAATAAAATATTTGAAACTCAGCAATAAATTAAACCCAAGCACAATTTAATTATAAAATAATAATTAATATAACAAAAGCACATCAAATAAACTTACATAATAAAATAAAGAAATTCAATTCCAATCGTTAAAATAATTAACTCACAATATTTCAACATAAAAACAACGTAAGACTAATATTAATTAACTAATAGCTCAAATAATAAGTTTAAACAAATAAAATACAACCAATAATATTATTAAAATAAATTAAAATAATCAACAACAAGAATAAAATAATATGTAAAAATACATATAAATCTATGATCTCACAGATACACACGCACCCTCCAACTACACCAGACCAAACCAAAACCACCCAACAACACAACCTCAAAACACCTCACTATTTCAGATAACTCAAGCAAGCAAGAAAAATATATATGCATGAGAAACAAATATTGGATGGCATGACAATATTAGCAACTAAAATTATCCAGTCAAACATTTATAAATTCAACCATCAATCCATACATTCGACAAATAAATTTCCACAAATATATCCAAGCCCTAACGAATTCCAACTAAGGGGTTATCCCATCCTCTTTTTAACAACCTTGGGCCCAATCAACCTACTTCTAGATTTTATTAGTAAAATTAATCAATTACCAAACACTTCAAAGTTGTTAAGAGAGTTAGCACAAAATTTAAACCATACACAACTACTACTTATGACACTTTCGGTAAAAATTATGGATGATCGCAAAAATGTCGAGACATCAGCCAGTGCCTTAATCAATGAATATGCCGCTAAACTCGCGCATTGCACCAATGTAAAAACATTAACATAATTAAATCAACGCCAATAAAAACAACAAATATAATGAATACAAATAATAAATGTAAATAAATAAAATACAATTGTTATTTTACTAAATTAAATACTTGAAAGTAAATAAAATAAACCATATAAATAAATTAAAAACAATACATAAATTAATTAATTCATAAACAGGTAAAGGGCATACTGAAAAAAGTCGTAAAGCGATGATAACAGCATCCAAATGCAAGAAAATACCAACTAAATAGGCCACCAAACTTTTTTAATTCAAAGGAGTTTTGAAGAGGGCTAGCTCAAGTTTGAGTTAAAAAGAAAAAATGATCTAAAAGAGATGTTAAACACTCAGTTTTATAGAGGAAAAGTGGGCTTTGGAATGAGTTTTACAAAGGGGTCGACGAACCCTTTTTATAGCCTGAAAATATGGATTTTGGGAATAAAAGATCATGTGTGACACACCAAAGGTAGAGCTACCATGGAAGAGATTCACTACCTTTTTCAAACAAAACCATGAAGAAAAACGATAGAAAGCTCACTATTTTGGAGCTATTTTGAACATAGATTTTGAGCACGTGAATCACGAATCTATCACGAAAATGGAGGAAAAATAGTCATCTATGTATTGGATATTTAATAGGGCAACGCGTGTATGGAATAATTGGAAGAAGCTCAAAACAATCTGAGCTTGCATTCACGGGTCTGAAGTGACGAAACCAGAGGAAGAAGAAATAATGAAGACGAAAAGAAATGAGAAGTGAAGAATTCATTAAACAAAGGGATGACGTCATGTGATGGCATGAGGCCTAGGAATTCATTAAACAAAGGGATCAAATGGTGACCTTTTTATTTGGGCATGAAAAGGAGCCGACGCACAAAAGGGAAGAAAGAGGCTAGAAATTCAATAGAGCAATGCTACTCATTATTCCATTTTTTATCCTCTTTTTATTATTCTATGATGTGGTATTAAATGATTAGAGATTATTTATTGTATTTTACTTATTAGCCTTACATCTAATGTCACGTCATAAGATAATGAAAGGAAAATGAGCAAGAGAATGATGAATAGATTTATTCAATTCAATAACTCCATTAAGCAAACGGTGTCGTTTGAAACAAACGAAATGACCTAGGTTCACTACACAAAGAAGCCAAATGGAGGCGTTTACAACAAGACAAAGGGTTGGGTTCTTTTGATTAGAGACTGGGCTTCCAAATGGGTCAAGCAAGGCCCAAACACATGAAAGAAAACCCACAAAGCAAAACCCAAACTCAACAACATATATAAAATAAATAAAATACATTAAATTAAACTAAAATAAATTAAAACACTTTAATTTAAATACCATCATAATAAAATAAGGAGATTAAATTCAAGAATTAAGATAAATACATCACAACAAATAAAAAGAGAAAATAATTTAACTCACTATTTAACTTAGAACTAATTAAAAAGAAGGTAAAATAACTAAATATTAAAACATAAGCACAACAAAATAATATTAATAGTAACCAAATCATAACATCTAACATTTAAACAAGCAATACACATCAATATTAAAATATAAAGGAGATCAAATTATAGGACCTCACAAAGTGTGAGCCCCTTTAAATGCAGCAAGATTCCCACAAAGGAACGAAACTGTGTCTCCTTTTAGTACCCAATTGAGAGTAGCTATGTCGAAGGAAACGTTTCAATCGACTACGTTATGGAGATAGCTTCTAGTCGCCACTTCTCCGGCCTCCATCTCGACGGCTTCTTGTCCTCTTCAATAACCTATTCATCTTCTTCTACTACTCATAGGTCCTCTATCACTACAAAAAATAATATTTATGAATTATTTGTAATGAAGATAGCTATTTGCGACAAATACATGCTCATTTTGACAGCAATTACTCATTTTTATAAAGAAAAGCTGGTCAAGAATAAACAATTTTCTTGTAGTGGCCCTAGTTACTCACCCCTTGTTGTCAATTTCAGCTTTGTCCAACAACACTTTGTCAACCATATATAATTGAATCACATTTTGAAAGAACTTTTGTGATGCCCCCAAATTTTCCTTAAAAAATACGGGAATCTAGGTGTCAGGATGATTACAACAAGGGTCACATATCCTAACGACAAGTGTCAAATGTGTGTGCGCACATGACATGCATAAAATAAAAACAGCGGATAATTAAAGTCATTATCTAAATACCAGAATTTTTAGAAATATTTTACAAACTATTAAAATATAAATTCTCCAACAGGAGATTTAATACAGTCGTCTGAAAGATAAATTATAAAAATACATATTTATGAAAATGGGAAAAACACTTCCCGATATGACAAATTATAAATAAATGTTCTAACAATGAAGCCGCCTCCTCAGGCTTATCCTCCTCGAGATCTGATCCAATATCCACAACGCCAAAAAATGGCATCGCAGGTAAGTACAACCCAAACAAACCACAAGATATAAAATATACTCATGCACAACAACAACCTCACACATGAACAGGACACCATATATGTATGAAGCTTAAAATCAACTTCTTCAAAATAAATAAAATAACCACACACGCCAAAATCCGAATTTGGCCCAAAATAAAACTCCAATAAAATCATCCATCATTTTTCTAGAAAATGATATCCATAAATCCATTAAAACCACAATCATTTTCCCAGAAAATAGTCCACTTAAAACCAATAATTAAAACCCGCCACTTTCCCAGAAAATAGCCTAAATATCCATTTTATTAACCGTATGCACCATGATCTCCCCTAGGAACCATCTGCACACCCTGACTCTCATCATCACACCGAAGGTAACGACCATGCATATGACTTCAGAACGGGCGATGCCTAGCTAACCGCGCCCAGAACATACCATGACCAGGCATCCCCTAGCTGTCGCCAGTGGAGGAGCCACGGAGTCAGTACGAGAGCGTTACCATCCCATCCGATCTCGTCGTCGCCTGGTGACAACCTAGAGGACGTCAGTCAGTATATTCCGCTCCCGAGTGACCAGAGGAGCTCCACCAGGATAATGCCCTATCCCGGCTTGGGATCGTGATACACACGCACCCGAAAATCATAAACACATGAGAACCCAGTTTCCATTTCCAACACATGAATATGCGCGTAAATACACAATGCAAACGACCATGCACCAAATAGCCAACAATTAATAAATTCCAACAATAACCAAACACAATATCTGTTGATGCCAAAAAATATATTTAAGTCTTAAAATTTATTTGGAAAATACTTACAGTGGTTAAAAATGTAAATCCTTTGAGCGAATGTCAATCCAATGTGTTCATAGCAGTCACTTATACGTTAGGCTAGAGTGTTCGATTTGACACCAAAATTTAGGGAGATACTCATTGAAGGGTGGGGAATCTGATGGAGGTAGTGGTGTGGCGGCACAACCACCGGAAGGTGGCGGATCGGGCTCAAAATGAGTGGAAACCCATTTTTAGGTTTGGGGTTGTATAGGGAAGGTGGGGCCACGGATGGAGAAGCTGAGCTAGGGGGTGGTCGGCTGAGGTAGGGGAGTGGTTTGGTGGTAGAGGTGAGAGACACGGTGGCCGAACGGCGGTGCTGGGTTTCTCAACTCGTGGGTTTAAAACCCATTTCGTGGGTTGCTTTGTGTGGAAGGAATGAGGAGCTACCAGCGGTGGGTTATGCTTGCTGGTGAAGGACAAGGGTGCTGGTAGGTCACCGGTGTCAAGGGTGGCCGGTGGTGGCCGGAAAACACATGAATGAGTATTACAATACCCATTCGGGTTTCAGCCCGTGGAAGGGAGGTGTGAGGAGGTCCGGGGCTGGGATCACTAGGGTAGGCCGGCTGGCAGGTGGCAATCCTAGTGGTGGGGGAGGTGAGAGAGGCTGACCGGTGCCGGGGTGGTGGCTGGGCTTGACAGCCGACGGAAATAGAGGGTAAGGGGGGCTGGCGCGCGCACGGGTTGGGGGGAAACTGGGGGAAGAAGAAAAAGAAAAGAAGAAAAAGAGAAGAAAAAAGGAGAAAAAGAAATAGAATTCGACTAGAAGAAAAACAGAATTAATTAAAAAAAAATCAGTTGAAAATACTACAATTTAAAATCAATAAAATAAAATATTTAAAACCCAACAATAAACCAATTTAATTTAAAGAAAAAATTAAATATAGAACACTAATTATTATTAAGAAAGCACATCAAATAAAATCACATAATAAAATAAAGGAATTTAATTTCAATCATTAAAATAATTACCTCACATTAAAATAAATAAGAAAAGCAACGTAACTCAATATAAACATAAAACAACGTAAAACTGATATTAACTAACTAATAGATCTAATAAATATTTTAAACAAATAAAATACAACTAATAATATTATTAAAATAAATCAAAATAATCAACAGTGAGAATAAAACAACTACGTAAATATATGTAGTCTGGGATCTCACAACTTTTCATGTGAAGCACATCACACAAGAAATATGATTTATGGCCTACGTGTCAATTTCTCATTAAGTCTATTATATAGAAAAAAATGGATTTGCCCGATTTGAAGTTTTTCTCTTTATTTTTTGGTCATTTTCTTTTAAATATTTTTAAATATTCTTAATTATTAAGAGAAAATTTAGAAGTATACAATTTCATTAATAGTTACTTTCTTAATTATTAAATAAAAAAATTATAAATAAAAAAAATAAAAAATAGTAAATGAGTAGTATGAAGTTGTGGACCTATAAAAATAGCAATTGGATCCAGTTTATTAAAAACTCACTATCATGAATAAAAAAGTATTAAAGTAAAGAGAGGTTAACATATAAAAGGGTAAAAATCACTTAAAACTAAGTTTTGCGTAATGTGAATAAGGCTCATGCTTAAGCAAAATTTGTAGACCCTTAAGACTATTTCGAACCATAAGGAAGAAAAACTTTACAAAAAGGGTAAACATAGGACTCCCATTCACTATGACTCCATATCTCTAAAAAGATTGCAGCTTCTTAAACATCAACCATTTTTTTTTCTCAATGTTACACCAGATTATGAGAAACTGCATAATCATCCGATATGATGAATTTTTCCTTTTAAATGACCGGTACCTGGATGTATGCAAAACCAGGTAACGATAAGTCTGATCTCTCATTATTTATATTTTTTATGCTTGATTTATTATTCACTTCATAAATGAGCATATATATATTATATGTATTATAAATATTTTATATATATATATTTATCTTTGTGCATTTCATGATTATAAATATCATTTTTCATAAATATTATATATATATATATTATATATAACACTTTACCTATATCAAAATGAGATCTTTTCGAGAAATAGAAAATAACGTTCTTTTAATTAGTGATGTTAACCAACCCCTCACCACCCCCCCCCCCCCAAACACCCCCACCCCAATGCACAATTCACTCTTCGGATCTCCTTCTCTCATCTCTTTGAAACCCTTGCATCTCTCTCTCATTCTTTGTCCTTTGCAGGCTGCCAAGCCCACAACTCTTGAAATCTTTGTAGTATGTCTAGTTTGTCGCCGAATGTATGTTTTTTATTGTGAGTGAAATCTACTTGTTGAGTTATTGTGGATGGAATTAAATTGAGGATTTGGAAGATAGGATTGTGAATTGTCTGGTGTGGAAGGTGGAGATTGGATTGTTTGTTGGTTGTTATGTGTAAAACAAGAACTGTGCATTTGGAATTGTGAATTAAGAGTTTTAGAATGAAACCCAAAATTAGTTTAGAGTTTCAATCCAAAACCTTGAATTATGTTAGAGGTTTCACTATTTAAACCCCTAAATTAATTTGGAGTTTCAAATTGAAATCCTAAATTAATTTGGGGTTTCAATCTGAAATCTTATTCTGTTTTGGGTGATTTTTGCATGGTTTTAATTGTTGTTGCGGTATTTGCTTCATTTAATATTTTTGTAAGTTTTGGAAAATGGATACTCCATTAGATTTTAGTGTTAGCTCTCCTACCATTACCCCAATAATTAATCATTCCCCTATATACACCTGCCCCCTTGCCCCCCAGAAAGTAAGAAACCAATTTCAATATTTTGGACTCACTTCACCAAATTAGAGGTGCAGCCCTAATAATTTTAAGCTAAGTGTAACTATTGGGGTAAGGTGTATGGATGTCACTATAACACACATGTTATATCCCAATTGAAGATCCACTTAGAAGAACAATGCAAAAAGAGTCTAATATTAAAAATCTTTGCAAGAGAAGAGTCAATTTAGACTAGAGATTAGACTTAAAAAATGGTGGATAAGAGTAGTAGAGGTGCAACATTGAAAGGGTATACTAAGTGCGGTTCTGAAAGAGTGTATAAGATTCCTAACTTATATGGTCATCATGGACGAGCTACCATTTCAGCTTGTGGAAATAAAAGGGTTTCAAATATAGTTTAAGTACTTTGAATTTAGGTTTAATCTTTCTTCTTGCCTTATGATGGCGAATGATATAAAAAAAAAACATTACATAACAGAAAAAATATTTGTTGAGCGGCCTTTGTTAAGATGTTCCTGCAAGATGGAAATCATATTTCTAGATGTTGGAGATGGTCCAAAAATATAAGTTAGCCTTTGCATTAAGGGAGATGAAGACATTCAATATGTTAGATATTTTGATGAGCATGGGAGGTTAGACAAGCCTACCAATGATAAATGGAAGGTTGTTGCCACTTTTGTAGACTTCAAGGCTTTTCTACAAGGTCACAATGAGGCTATCCGGTTCATTGTACCCTACACCCAATAATTTTTGATAGAAAATATGTAAGGAATAATTAGATGATATATGCGTAGATGACCAAATTAGGATGTAGGAGATGGCATTGATGATGAGAGTTAAGTATGAAGAGTATTTGGGAGATTTGAGTAGGGTGGGTATTTTGTCATATGTAGCTATTGTTTTTCACCCTTAATATAAGAATGATGGCATGGTATATGGCTTAGGATTGGCACACAGAAATGCATGGGCAAAGCATATTGCAGAAAGGATTAGGAAAAGCCTTGGTAGATTGTTCAATGAGTCCCCCCCCCCTTCTTTTCCCACCAAAACAAGAGCCAGAAGCTGAGGTTTGGAAAAATCGTAGGTTGGGTAGGGTGAGAGGATGGAGCATAACTCCCCAACCCGTCAACTTGCAGATGAGTAGTTTGATGTGGATAGATACTTGGTAGTGGATCTTCACCCATTTACACAAGATTTTGATATATTATCTCGGTGGAACACCATTGTTGTGAAGTATCCCCTCCTTGGAGAGATAGCCTACAATATTTTGGCTATCTCTATTAGCATAGTAGGCTCAAAGTCGGCCTTTAGCATTGGAGGGCACGTATTAGATTCATTCTAGAGGGCATGTATTGGTTTTTTAAAAAATATATAATTATCTGCATCAGCTTTTTTATAAAAGTTTCAATTTAGAACTTGTTTGGAGTAGCGTTTCAAAGATTAAAAATTATTTTTAAGTAGTTAAAAGCACGTTTAAAGAAAAAATAACTTTTTTTAGTAATTTTATAAAAAATATTTTAGGCGGTTAAAAAAACTAAAACTCAACTTTTTCAAAAAGTATTAAATTAAAGCTTTTATCAAAAAACTCTTGTAAATAACTATATATTCAAAAAACTACCGTAGCTAACTCTAAAAAGGCTAAAAGTAATATTTATCACCATGATCCCAAATAGGCACTTTGTGCTTTTTGAAAAAGTTGAATTTTAATTTTTTTAACCGACTAAAGTACTTTTTATAAACTTCTCAAATATGTCATTTTTTCAAAAAAGTACTTTTAACTACTTAAAAGACCTTTTTAAGTTTCGAAACGCAATTTCTAATAGGCTCATAATAGTTTCATTACCCAATGTGTCTTTGCCATAAATGTGTCTTTTCCATTAAACTATAATTATGACTTCTAGGTTGAAGGGCATATTTTACTAGGTTTGCTTAAAGTGACAAATTAACTAATTGGGAAAACTTTAACATAAAATGTGGTGCCCTTGACCCCATGAGTGAACAAATGGAAGTCGAGACACCCAGATGATGACCACATGGGTCACACACCCCCATCATCTTGTGCAAGTGTGTGCAAACATACAATATGTGTAATACAAAATATTGTAGTGGAAAATAAAAGGTATTCAAACTAGTATCACAAAAAATAAAATCTATAACCCAAGTAAATGTTCCTTATAAAAATTATGACAATTATGTAATTAATAAATAAAGTGAAGACAAACCCTCAACTGACAATTACAATACTCCAAATCTTCACTCCTTGGGTAGAGTCGATCGGATACTGAAACTCAACCTCTACAACAAATTTACGATTTCATGAAACAAAATCATAAATGGAATGTAATAGCCCAATTTTTTTTTAAAATGAAGTTTTTACTTGAGATTACTTTAAAGGAATTTATTGGAAATATATTTTCTAGAAAAATAGAATTAGAGACTTAGATGAGAATTGTGAGTTAAAAAAAAGTTGAATTATGCATTTTAGGATAAATTATGGAACGATCTTTGGGAATTATAACTAGGTATCAGCTAGAGAAATTCAATTTGGATCTAGATAAAGGTAAATTTTTGAAATTTGAGGAAGAAATTCAAGGAAAGTGATAGAACAAAACATCAAATACTTTGTGTGCCAAAACGGGTTCTCGGACTGGTTCGTTGAGTTTTGGTGTAATGATCATAACTTCCTCATATGAGGTCCGAATAAAGTGATTATAATTCTTATAGAACTATAAGAGGTATATCTAAAACTTTTATGTTTTGGGTTTTAGAAGATAAGTAATGGTCAAGGACAAAATCTAGTGTGAAATGGAAGGACAAGAATAAGAGTCAACTAATAACCGACTGAGATGAGTTATCTTATGTTCGGCCATGTGAAGAAAATTGTGATTAGCTACCATACTTTCTAAGGTATTGAAATGTGTGAGAACATGTGGAAAGTTGGTAAGAATTCATCTAGAAGCCTTGGTGGGTAAGAAAACAAAGGAAAACAAATGGAGAACTCGGATTGGATATTCTCGGGTAAGTTTTAACGTGTCTCGGTAAAATGATCATATCTCTCTCATCTGATTTCATAATGAAGTGATTAAAAATCTGTAGAACCCTAAAAGGATGATCCTAAACTTTTATTTTTTAAGTTTTAGAAGAATCGGATTTTATTAAGGACTTATTTCAGCTGGAATGTGGCTAACCCCTTGGAGAGGCCAAGTGGCCCGATACACCCATTGGAAGATTTCCTTTGATAGTATTTTGTCTTCACCCCCATGTGTTGGAACTCTTAGAGTCCTTGATTAAGACAATTTTATAGGTGGACCAATCTCAACTATGGGATTAAAATATCAATCCCCATAGGATTAGAGGTGATCACGAAACCACAAGTAGGGGACAACTCACCTATGCAGCCAAATAGAGTTGCTGAAATGCCCAAGCCCTCTTTCCTTGCACCCCACGCCTCTTATGTCTATAAATAGATGCATGGGCTTCTCTTATTTCCCCATGAGAGATACCAGTCGGCCATAGTGAGAAATACCTAAGAAAAATACACAAACACCCACTCACATTATCTAAGTGCCAAAAGAGAGCTAATTGAGGGCATTGAAGAAGAAGTGGTGCAAAACCTATCCTAAGCATCAAATCTAGCTTTGGTAAAATTTTCAAGTGCATATATTAACTTAATATTGGCATAGAATAAGTAAATTGGTGATTGGATTATATTTGATATTTATTTGAGCTTAATCTTTGTTTATGTATTAAATTGAAGCCTATTGAGTTTTGGAGTGGTTTTTGCTATGATAAAATGTTAGAAAAATTATGAGACCTTAGAAACATATTCTATGATGTTATACTAAGAGTATTATGTGAAAATATGAGGTATTTATTTGAAAAAAAATAATATATTAACCCTAGCAACTTTTGGACTTCAAGGGGGTTAAGTTAGCAGATTTAATATTTTACAGTAAAATGGTCATAACTTATTAGTGTGATATCGGAATTAAATGATTAAAAAAGCTATGAAAAGATA
Source organism: Platycarya strobilacea (assembly GCA_036898215.1). Taxonomy (NCBI): domain Eukaryota; kingdom Viridiplantae; phylum Streptophyta; class Magnoliopsida; order Fagales; family Juglandaceae; genus Platycarya; species Platycarya strobilacea. The sequence goes on from CM072550.1 coordinate 58,632,749, forward strand.
AGATAGAGATCTACAACTTTTGTGTTTCAAGTTTTAAGAAATAAAAACTATATAAAGGGCAAAAATGGGATTAAGTGGCATAATAGAGTAGGTATGGACTTCAAATGGTGTAATTATGTAAATTTAAGTTTAAGTTAAATAAGTTAAATAAATAAATAAATAATTAAGAGTAAGTTTTCCATGAATTTCAGCCAGCTTTGGTTCTAATAATATTTTAATGTTTTATTTAATTGTTTAAGCATTAATCATTAAGTTTTGACGTCACGAATTTATATAACGTAAGAGCATATATATGTGATATATGTTCTTGTGATATATTTTTATATGTTATATGAATTATGAAGACATGATACATGCATGCCATAAGCCTAAGTTATATATATTTTGTATTTCGTCACATATATGCGTCGTCAGTTCATTCTAAGAAAAGTCTATGTTACATGTCGTTGTGTAAGTGTCGTTGTAAGTCATATCAAGCATTTAAGAAATAAGAAAATATATGGTATGGTCCAATCATGGGTAATAATAGTGGCATGGCCCGACCACAAGTAATAACAGTGGCATGGCCCTTCCATGGGTAATAATAGTGGCATGACCCTTGCATGGGTAATAATAGTGGCATGGCCCTTGCATGGGTAATAATAATGGCATGACCCTTGCATGGGTAATAATAGTGGCATGGCCCTTCTATGGGTAATAATAGTAGCATGGCCCTTCCACGGGTAATAATAATGGCATGGTTCTTCCACGGGTAATAATAGTGAGTATAAGTAAAGACTTATAAGAATAAGAATTTTAAGTGAAGAATGAAAAGTCCATGCATGATACAAGCTTGTGTAAGTCCACTTAAGAGATAAGTTTAAGTCATGCATAATTCACATGAAACATGCCATAAACGTATTCTCTGATTGTTTGGCTTGTTTGTGACTATTTTACGATATCTATAATTTTATTAAGTTAAATATGTACTTACTAAGATTTTTAAGGAAATCTTATTCTTATATGTTTTTTCTTTCTTTTTGGAATATGATTTTTCGCAGCAAGGTTGGATGTGGTCATGGGCTAGGCCCTAGTTACTCGAAAGATCCAGAGAAACCCTAAGGATTCTCTGGAATACTCTTTCTCCATAAAAGTTTATGACCAGTTGGTAGTAGTAGGGACCGACACAGACATAAAGAAAGAGTTTCCCAAAGTGCAGAAGGAGCAAGTCAAATGTAAGATCCCGGACTTACGTGTATTTTTACACGTTATTTTATTCTCGGTATTAATTATTTTAATTTATTTTAATAATATTATTAGTTGTATTTTATTTTTTTAAGATATTTATTTGAGCTATTAATCAGTTAATATTGAGTTACGTTGCTTTTCTTATGTATTTTAATATGAGTTAATTATTTTAATGATTGGAATTTAATTCCTTTATTTTATTATGTGAGTTTATTTGATCTACTTTCGTTATATTAATTATTGTTTTATTTTTAATATTGCGCTTGGGTTTAATTTATATCTATTGTTGGGCTTTAAATATTTTATTTTATTGATATTAGATTGTAGTATCTCAAGTCGGCTTTTATTTAATTTATTGTGTTTCTTTTTCTAGTTAGTCTTTTTCTTTTTTTTCTCTCTTTTTTCTTTCCTTTTCTTTTCTTTCTTTTTCTTTTCTTTTTCTTTCTTTTTCTTCCTTCCTCTGCTTCCCCAAACTTCCTCGTGTGCGACCCCTCCCCTGTTCTCCTCTCACCTCTCACCGGTTCTTCCTTCTTCCCCAGGGCTACTGCTGGCCACCCACCGGTGACACCGCCTAGCCCAACCTCACCCCCACATGTCGGCGAGCTCAACGGCACCAGTGGTGTCCCCTCCGGCCATCCCACCGCCCCTCCACAGCCACAAACCCGAAATGGGTATGTTTGCTTCTCTTGCATTTTTCGGCCACCGCCGGACACCCCTTAGCCTCCGACCACCACCACTAGACTCCACACCCTTCGGAGAGCGTAACCCACCGTCGGTAGCCACCCATCGCCGCCGGTTACCCCTTCCACCCGAAATGGGTCTTAAACGGATCCATCTTCGCCGCACCGCCGTCCGGCCACCGTAGGCCTCACCACCATCACCAAAAGACTCCCCTCGTCCAGCCGGTCATCCCCCTAGCTCAGTTTTCCCAACCGCGGCCTCACCTTCCCGGTACAACCTAAAACCCGAAAATGAGTTTTCACCCATTTTGACCCCAATCCGCCACCTTCCGATGGTTGTGCCGCCACACCACCACCTCCATAAGATTCCCCAGCCTTCAAAGAGTATCGCCCTAAATTTTGGTGTCAAACCGAGCATTTTACCCTAACGTACATGTGACCGCTACAAACGCTGCAGATTGGCATTGTTCAAGGATTTACGTTTTAATCGCTGTAAGTACTTTCCAAATGAGCTTTAAGATTTAAATATATTTTTGGCATCAACAGTTATTTTGTTTGATTATTGTTGCTATGTTTTGGTTGACGTTGGTATTTGTTGGTTGATTGGATTAATTAAATGTTGGATAATTGCTGCATGGTTGTCTACATTGTGTATTTACGCGCATGCTTATGAAAATATTTGGAAATTGGGTTTTTGCATGATTTTGGATATTCATGTATTGGAAATGGAAACTGGGATTTAAATTGAGTTTAATGGATTTTAATGGTTTTGGGCTGAGTCATAATGGGGACAGCAATACGTAACGCCTGTTGTGATCAGCATGTATGTGTGTGTGTGTGTGTCTGGATGACATAATGGGGACGGCGATACGTAACGCCCATTATGGTCATTGGGTGTACATTTCATATCGGGGACGGCGATACGTAACGCCCGGTATGAAATGAGTGTTTGTGAATCGTAATAGGGACGGCAATACGTAACGCCCATTATGATTTCGGGTGTGTGTGTATATTATATTGGGGACGGCGATACGTAACGCCCGGTATGATTGATTTTGTAGATATTATTTTTTTAAAAATGATGGGTGATTTTATTGGGATTTTATTGTGGATTAAAGTGGGATTTTGGCGTGTGTGGTTATTTTATTGATTTTGAGGAAGATGATTTTAAGCCTCATGCATATGGAAATTTGTTTATGATTGTTGTTGTGGCATTAATGTATATCTGTCTTTTAGTTTGGTTGGGTTGTACTTACCTGCAAAGCCATCTTGGCGTCGTAGTTTTTTGGATGCAGATTATGAAGAGGCTGAGCCTGAAAAGACGACTCCGCCGTTGAGGTGATATTAATATTAATTGTTATCTCGAGAAATTTATTTTTCCCTTTTCATAAATATGTATTTGTTTAATTTGTATTTCGGATGACCGTATTAAATCTCCTATTGGAGAATTTATATTAAATTAATTTGTATAATATTTCTAAAAAATTTTGGTACTTAGATAATAATTTATTATCTGCAGTGACCTATATTTTATGTATGTCACGTGTGCACACACGTTTGGCACTTGGCGTTGGGATGTGTGACCCGTGTTGTCATCATCCCGATGCCTCGATTCCCGTGTTTATTTTAAAAGGAATTTGGGGGCGTCACAGGTGGTATCAGAGCAGTTCGGCTCTTGGTAAATCCGCACATTACCTAGGGACAGTACTAGAAAAATTTGTGGTTTTAAAAATTTATTTGTTTTATGATTTGGTTATTTTATCTTATTCTACTAATTTATTTGTTCTCTAAGTTTTTCAACTAATTTATATGATAAGATTATCGATATTTATTTCGTTATGTTGTGCTTTTTATTTTAATGTATATGTTGTTTATTTATTTTCATAATTAACTTAGTTTTGATTAATTGGTTTGCTAGTTTTATTTTATTTTAATATTTGTTCAATATTGTAATTGGGTAGCAGTTAAAATTTTAGTTAGTTGATTCTATTTGGTTAAGTTGTCGAGTATTTATTTAATTATTTAATTTATGTATATGCCTTTGTGTTTGTTTAAATTGGAACTTGGATATTCGGATTAGATTATTATTTTAACTCAGTCTATTTATTGAATCTCATATTTTAAATAATTGTATTATGGAATTCCTTATTTTAAAGTTTTTTTTTTGTGGGTTATTTTGTTTTCTTAAACTTTTATTCAATTATTATCAGGATTTGATTTTAAATTCATTTCATAGGTTTCCTACGAGATAGTTTTGGATTTGTTTTATTATTTGTTTATTTTAATTATGGCTCTTGTATTTTAAGTATTTCTAAAAGTTTGAAATTTATTTAGACAAAGATTTAAAAGAATTGCTGCCATGCTTTCTTTTTAGGTTTATGCTTTGAGATAAATTTAAATTGATTATCTTTTTCCATTTCTGTTGTTTTATTTTGAGAGTTTATTTATTCATTTTGGCAGGTGGATTTGTTTGGCGATTTGTTGGTATTTATTTATTAATTAATTAATTTTTTTATTTTATTATGTTTCGTTTCAATTAAAGGTTTTAAGTTCTGGAGATTTCTATAATAAATCTTTTAAGAGTTGGGTTTTGTAGAGAATTTCAAAATTTTATTTGTTATTTTATTTGATGTTCTTATTTTAATTTAATCTCCTTCCTTTATTTAATAAGAGCTTTTGGTGACTTTGTGTTTATTAAAGGAGGTGGGCTTGTTTTCTTGAATGGTTGGCTTTTACTTATTCGTTTATTAAATCTTTTCCCCCTTTTGTGTTTTTTATATAATAATTATGTGAATTACTTGAGTTTTGTTTAGTATTTGGGTATACTATTATTTATAATTGCAAGATGGATTTGTTTTATAATTTGTTGGTATTTATGCAATTGCATTTTCTTATCGGTATTGTATATGCTATTTATGTGTATTTATTACCTGGGTCTCACTGAGTGTTTGAGTCTCTAAGTTCTAATTTTATTTCTGGGAGATTATTGGAATTGTATTTTAGATGGACTCTTCATGTGAGTGTAAAATTTTTAGCCATTGCCATATTATTATGGAATTCGATTTAAGAATACTTATGATGGTAGATGATCAATTGTTCTTTGGTGAAGTTTTGATGTAGTTTTTATTTGTAGGTGCTTGGAGATCGTTATGTAATAATTATGTGTGTAAATTTTTGGAGAGTACTTATTTTTGTTTTGTGTTTGACTTGGGAGAATTTGTTTGTTAAGTGATAGGGTTGAATTGATGTGATAGAGATAAATTCAAGAGATATAAATTTTAAGCTTCTGGACGAATTGTTTGGAGTGGATAATATAAGTATAATATTTTGGAGAATTTAATAGTTAGCAACATTTGTCAAGATATCTTAAGGAATTTAGTTGTGGCTTGAAGTCACATAAGAATTTAAATATTTGAGGTTAATCCATCTCATAGGTAAAGAAGGTTCGATTGAGAGAATACGGATTTAGATAATTAATCTATGATGAGAGTGAGGAGTTATAATGATGGAGAAGTGTATTAGTGGTTTGGGAGTTAGAAATTTTTAGGCTTTAATATTGGGTGGCATAACTTCAATTGTGAGATGATAAAGTATTAGGATTTGAAAGAGTGGTATAGGATTTCTTGTTAATAGATGTTAAGCCAATTTTTACTATGGTGATAATTTACGAGGACTTAAATTTTTATGAATTTAGCGAGTTATCAGAATGCACGCGAAAGCGTGATGAAGTGCAATGTAGTTAGAAGTTCAATTCTTGTGTAAATTTTAAGGAATTAGTGATGACTTGAAAATTTGGATAATACGTGTAAGTAGAGATTTATTTTTTGGTTGGGTAAATTATGTTTATTGATGGTTAAGTTGGGAAGATAAACTTGGAAGTTACTTTAGGGTAACACAAATTGTTGTATGGAGTTAGTGAATATTAAAATTTTGAGAGATTGTACTGAGGTCTTTGTACATGTGGGGTTTAGATTGATTAGCTACCTCAGGATATTTAGAGATGAAATATTATTTGGAGACTATACGTTTATGATGAAATTAAATTCAATTGTGTTTGAGGAAAATAGATGGTTGTGCTAATGCTTGGAGTGAGTATTCAGTGATGTAGCAGGTGAGCTATTGGAGTTTTATTAGTTGCAGCCGAGCGAATTTTGAGGACGAAATTCTTTTTAAGGGGGGGAGAATGTGAGATCCCGGACTTACGTGTATTTTTACACGTTATTTTATTCTAGGTATTAATTATTTTAATTTATTTTAATAAAATTATTAGTTGTGTTTTATTCGTTTAAGATATTTATTTGAGCTATTAATCAGTTAATATTGAGTTACGTTGCTTTTCTTATGTATTTTAATATGAGTTAATTACTTTAATGATTGGAATTTAATTCCTTTATTTTATTATGTGAGTTTATTTGACCTGCTTTCGTTATATTAACTATTGTTTTATTTTTAATATTGCGCTTGAGTTTAATTTATTTCTATTGTTGGGTTTTAAATATTTTATTTTATTGATATTAGATTGCAGTATTTCAAGTAGGCTTTTATTTAATTTATTGTGTTTCTTTTTCTAATTAGTCTTTTTCTTTTTTTTTCTCTTTTTTCTTTCCTTTTCTTTTCTTTCTTTTTCTTTTCTTTTTCTTTCTTTTTCTTCCTTCCTCTACTTCCCCAGACTTCCTCGCATGCGACCCCTCCCCTGTTCTCCTCTCACCTCTCGCCGGTTCTTCCTTCTTCCCCAGGGCCGCCGCCGGCCACCCACCGACGACACCGCCTAGCCCAACCTCATCCCCACATGCTGACGAGTTCAACGGCACCGGTGGTGTCCCCTCCAGCCATCCCACTGCCCTTCCACGGCCACAAACCCGAAATGGGTATGTTTGCTTATCTTGCATTTTTCGGCCACCGCCGGACACCCCTTGGCCTCCGACCACCACCACTAGACTCCACACCCTTCGGAGAGCGTAACCCACCGTCGGTAGCCACCCATCGCCGCCGGTTACCCCCTCCACCCGAAATGGGTCTTAAACGGATCCATCTTCGCCGCACCACCGTCCGGCTGCCGTAGACCTCACCACCATCGCCAAAAGACTCCCCTCGTCCAGCCAGTCATCCCCCTAGCTCAGTTTCTCCCAACCACGAGCCTCACCTTCCCGGTACAACCTCAAACCTGAAAATGGATTTTCACCCATTTTGACCCCAATCTGCCACCGTCCGGTGGTTTTGCCGCCACACCACCACCTCCATGAGATTCCCCACCCTTCAAAGAATATCTACCTAAATTTTGGTATCAAACCGAGCATTTTAGCCTAACGTACATGTGACCGCTACAAACACTGCAGATTGACGTTGTTCAAGAATTTACGTTTTAACCGCTGTAAGTACTTTCTAAACGAGCTTTAAGATTTAAATAGATTTTTGACATCAACAGTTATTGTGTTTGATTATTGTTGCTATGTGTTGGTTGATGTTGGTATTTGTTGGTTGAGTGGATTAATTAAATGTTGGATAATTGCTGCATGGTTGTCTATATTGTATATTTACGTGCATGCTCATGAAAATATTTGGAAATTGAGTTTTTGCATGATTTCGGATATTCATGTATTGAAAATGGAAACTGGGATTTAAATTGAGTTTAATAGATTTTAATGATTTGGGGCTGAGTCATAACAGGGGCGGCGATACGTAACGCCCGTTGTGATCAGCGTGTGTGTGTGTGGATGACATAATGGGGACGGCGATACATAACGCCCATTATGGTCATTGGGTGTGCATTTCATATCGGAGACGGCGATACGTAACATCTGGTATGAAATGAGTGTCTGTGAATCGTAATGGGGACGGCGATACGGAACGCCCATTATGATTTCGGGTGTTTGTGTATATCATATCGAGTACGGCGATACGTAATGTCTGGTATAATTGGTTTTCTGGATATTATTTTCTGGAAAATGATGGGTGATTTTATTGGGATTTTATTGTGGATTAAAGTGAGATTTTGGCGTGTGTGGTTATTTCATTGATTTTGAGGAAGATGATTTTAAGTCTCATGCATATGCAAATTTGTTTATGATTGTGGTTGTGGCATTAATGTATTTCTGTCTTTTGGTTTGGTTGGGTTGTACTTACCTGCGATACCATCTTGGCATCGTAGTTTTTTGGATGCAGATTATGAAGAGGTTGAGCCTAAGGAGACTTGAGGTGATGTTAATATTAATTGTTATCTCGAGAAATTTATTTTTCCCTTTTTATAAATATGTATTTTTTTAATTTGTATTTCGAATGACTGTATTAAATCTCCTATTGGAGAGTTTATATTAAATTGGTTTGTAAAATATTTCTAAAAAATTCTGGTACTTAGATAATAATTTATTATCCGATGCGACCTATATTTTATGTATGTCACGTGTGCACACACGTTTGGCACTTGTCGTTGGGATGTGTGACCCGTGTTGTCGTCATTCTGACGCCTCGATTCCCGTATTTATTTTAAGGGGAATTTGAGGGCGTCACATCAAAATTTTGATAAATTTATATTTCGACTAAAAAAACTAACTGGGTTATGCATGTAAGAATACAATAATATTTTAAGAATAGATGATGTGGATATTATAGTTTTAGTTTACCATGTGATCATTAGAAAATTTTTATTCATAACTTTTCCGCTATAATTTGCATTAAATTTTTTTAAGTACAGGAGTGAGCAGCCAAGTGTTACTTACCCCGACACTTCAATTTGCGTTGAATTACGAACGTAAATTGGGGACGTAACATGGAAACACCACGTGTGACGCCCCCAAATTTCCCTTAAAATAAACACGGGAATCGAGGCGTCAGGATGTTGACAACACGGGTCACACATCCCAACGACAAGTGCCAACCGTGTGTGCACACGTGACATATATAAATAAAAGCAGTGGATATTTATGGTCAATAACTAAGTACCAGAATTTTAGAAATATTTTAGAAATCATTTTAATATAAACTCTCCAATAGAAGACTTAATACAGTCATCCAAAATACAAATTAAACAAATACATATTTTTAAAAGGGGAAAATAATTTCCCGAGATAACAATTTTATAACAATAATACATCACCAACGGAGCCGTCTCCTCAGGCTCAGCCTCTTCATAATCTGCATTCAAAAACTACAACGCCAAGATAGCATCGCAGGTAAGTACAATCCAACCAAACCAAAAGACAGAAATATACTTATGCAACAACAAAACTCATGAACACGACTCCAAATGCATGAATCTCAAAAGAACATCTTCCTCAAAACAAATAAGATAAACACACGCCAGAATCTCATTTTGGTCCACAATTAAATTCCAATAAAACCATCCATTATTTATCATAAAATAATATCCGCAAAACCAATCATACCGGGCGTTACGTATCGCCATCCCCGATATGATAAACACACACACCAATCATAATGGGCATTACGTATCGCCGTCCCTGTGACGCCCCCAATTTACGTTTGTAATTCAACGCAAATTGAAGTGTCAGGGTCAGTAACACTTGGTTACTTACCCCCGTACTTAATGAAATGTGAGGCAAATTGCAGCGAAAAAGTAAAAATAAAAATTCTAGAGATCACATGGTTACACAAAACCTTAGTATTCATATCATCCATTCATTGTATCATTACATGCATAACCCAGTTAGTTTTCTTAGTCGAAATACAAATTTATCAAAACTTTTGTCTTAAAGCAGCCTAGGCTTCTTCTTCTTCACTTCGGGAAACTCTTTCTTCATGCCCACGCTGGTTCTTATTACTACCAACTGGTCATAAACTTTTATGGAGAGAGAGTACTCCGGGGAACCCTCAGGGTTTCTCCAGGTCTCTCGAGTAACTAGGGTCTAGTCCATGACCGTCATCCAACCCTGCAGTGAAAATTATATTCCAAAAGAAAATGAACCATACAAGAATGAGATTTCTAGGGAAATCTCAGTAAGTACACATTTAACTTAATAAAAGTATAGACATCGTGAAATAGTCACATATAAGAATCAAAGTATATGCTTATGACATGATTCATGTGACTTATGTATGAATTAAACTTATTTTTTATGTGGACTTATATAAATTTGTATCATACACGGACTTTTCATTCTTAGCCATATCATTTTCATATCTTTTTATCATAATTCACTATTATTATCCGTGGTTGGGCCATGCCACTGTTATTACCCATGGTCGGGCCTTACCACTCTTATTACCCGTGGAAGGGCCATGCCACTATTATTACCCGTGGAAGGGCCATGCCACTATTATTACCCGTAGAAGGGCCATGCCACTATTATTACCCGAGTAAGAGCCATGCCATTATTATTACCCGCGATTGGGCCATACCATTATTATTACCCATGAAAGGCCATGCCTTATCTTTTCTTGTTTCATTTCTCATATCCTTAACCTTATCATCATCTCATAGTATCATAATATAACAAATAACAAATTATCATAAAATCATGGATAACCAATCACTTTATAAATTCAACATCTTATTTTACTTTACTTGAGTCATAAACTCTTTAATTAATAAAAATCTCAAATTTAAATATAATAGAGTATTTCGCTCGAGCCAAACGTTGATCAAGGGTCGAGCCAAATTTCTGCCTAAATCTCGTTCTGTCAACTAAATCTAGATTTTGTCCTTTATTGATTTCTTATCTCGTAAAACTTAAAACATAAAAGTTGTAGATATCTGTCTTAGATTTTCATAGCCTCTTCAATCATTCAATTCCAATATCACACTAAGCAGTTATGACCATTTTACCATAGGATGTTAAATCTGTCATCGTAACCCCTTTTAAGTCCGAAAGTTGCTAGGGTTGATCTATCAATTTTTTCCAAATCAAGACCTCATATTTTCATATAATGTTCTTAATATATCATCATAGAATATGTTTCTAAGATCTCATAATTTTTCTAGCATTTTATCATAGCAAAAACCACTTCAAAACTCAATAGGCTTCAATTTAACACATAAACAAGGATTAAGTTCAAATAAATATTAAACATAATTCAATCACCAAACCACTTATTATATGCCAAGGCTAAGTTAATATATGCACTTAAAAATTTTTCCAAAGCTAAATGATTAGTCTTGAGTTGGTTTTGCACCACACTTCTCTCCAAGGCCCTTACTTAGCTCTCTTTTGACACTTAAGTGATGTGAGTGGGGTTTTGTGTATTTCTCTTGGGTATTTCTCACTATAGCCGACTGGTATCTCTCATGGGGAAAGGAGAGGAGCCCATGCATCTATTTATAGGGTTAGGCGTGGGGTGCAAGGGAAGAGGGCTTGGACATTTCAGCAACTCCATTTGGCTGCATAGGTGAGGTGTCTCCTACTTGTGGTTTCATGATCACCCCTAATCCTATGGGGATTTGTTGATATTTTAATCCCATGGTTGAGATTAATACAACTATAAAATTATCTTGATCAAGGGCTCAAAGAGTTCCAACACATGGGGGTGAAGACAAAACACTATCATAGGAAATCTTCTAAGGGGTGCATCTGGCCACTTGGCCTCTCCAAGGGATTAGCCACGTTCCAGCCCTAATACGTCAATGATAAAATTTGATTCTTCTAAAACTCAAAACATGAAAGTTTAATATAATCCTCTTAGGGTTCTACAGCATTTTGAATCACCTTATTCCGATATCATATGAGAGAGATATTATTAGTTTACTGAAATACGTCAAAACTTACCCGAGAATATCCAATCCGAATTCTCCATTTGTTTTCCTTTGTTTTCTTACCCACCAAAGCTTCTAGATGAATTCTTATCAACTTGCCACATGTTCTCACACATTTCAAGACTTCAGAAAATATGGTAGCTAATCTTAATTTTCGTCACATGGTTGAACCTAAGACAACTCATCTAAGTCGGTTACCAGTTGACTCCTATCTCTATCCGTCCACTTCACACTAGATTTAGTCATTGATAAATTCCTCATCTTCAAAAACCCAAAACATATAAGTTTTATATCTCTCTCTAATGGTTCTATACGAATTAAAATTACCTTATTTTGACCTCATATGAAAAAGTTATGATTATTATACCAAAATTCGACGGTCCAGTCCGAGAATCCGTTTTGGCACACCAAGTGTTTGATGTTTTGTTCTTTCACTTCCCTTTGAATTTCTTCCTCAAATTTCAAAAATTTATCTCTTTCTAGGTCTAAATTGAATTTCTCTATTTGATACATTGCTAAAATTCCCAAAAATCCATCCAACATTTACCTTAGAATGCATCTAAGTCTCCTATTCTTTTTCTATAAAAATATTATTTCCAACAAATTTCTTAAAATAAATTCTCAAGAAAATATTATATCCTAAAAATTTGGGCTATTACAGTCCCCGTTATGACTGACACAAACACAATGACCATAATGGGCATCACGTAACGCCGTCCCCATTATGTCATCTACACACACACGCTGATCACAACAGACGTTACGTATCGCCATCCCCGTTATGACTCAGCCAAAAACCATTGAAATCCAATAAACTCAATTTAAAACCTAGTTTTCATTTCCAACACATGAATATCCGAAATCATGCAAAAATCCAGTTTCCAAATATTTCCATGAGCATGCGCGTAAATACACAATGCAGACAACCATGCACCAAATAGCCAACAATTAATAAATTCCAACAATAATCAAACACAAAAACTGTTGATGTCAAAAATATATTTAAATCTTAAAACTCATTTGGAAAATACTTACAGCGGGTAAAAACGCAAATCCTTGAACAATGTCAATCTGCAGCGTTCGTAGCAATCACCAATACGTTAGGCTAAAATGCTTGGTTTGACACCAAAATTTAGGGAGATACTCTTTGAAAAGTACGGAATCTCATGGAGGTGGTGGTGTGGCGGCACAACCACTGGAAGGTGGCAGATCGGGCTCAAAATAGGTGAAAACCCATTTTCGGGTTTGAGATTGTACCGAGAAGGTGAGGCAACGGTAGGGAAAACTGAGCTAGACGGATGACCGGCTGGGTAAGGGAAGTCTTTTGGTAGTGGTGGTGAGGCCTACGGTGGCCGGATGGCGGCGCTAGGGTGGAAAACCTGTGTATGGGTATTTGAAATATCCATTTCGGATTGGGTTATTTGGGCTGCCGTGGGTGGTGCCAGAGGTTGGGTTATGCTCGCCGGAGTGAGGGGAGGCTGCTGGTAGGTCACCGGTGCCAAGGGATGGCCGGCGGTAGCCAGAAAATGCAAGGGAAGCTAAAACACTCGTTTCGGGTAGGGGACTCACGCGCCGGCTAGCGGCCGCCGTGAGGTGCACCACCGGTGCAGGGGAGGTCGCCGGAGGGTGAGGGTGACGGCGGCATGGGTGGTGACGAGCGGTGGGCGGCGACGGATGGCTGGGCTGCCTAAGGCCGAATGGCCGAACAAGGGAGGGGAAGAAGAAGCTGCATGGGCTGGGGGGGAAATGCAGGGGAAGAAAGTGGAAAAAGAAAAGAAAAAGAAAAGAAAAAAGTGAAAAAGGAAAAAGAAGAAAAAAGGGATCCAACTAGAAAAACACAATAAATTAAATAAAAACTAGTCAAAAATACTACAATTCAATATCAATAAAATAAAATATTTAAAGTCCAAGAATAAGCTAATTTAATTTAAAGAACAATTTAATTATAGAACACTAATTATTATTAAGAAAGCACATCAAATAAAATCACATAATAAAATAAAGGAAATTAAATTCCACTCATTTAAAATAATTACCTCACATTTAAATTAATAAAGAAACAACGTAACTCAACATTTAATTATAAAAACAACATAAAACTAACACTTACTAATGAATAACTCAAATAAATATTTTAAACAAATAAAACACAACCAATAATATTATTAAAATAAATTAAAATTATTAATACCGATAATAAAATAACGTAAATCTGGAATCTCATACCATGTGAGATAATGACATCTCAGCATGTAAGCCACCAAGCGACATCTAAGAGTTTAAAACACATTCAAGCAACCAATACATTCACAAACACAAAAAAACACGCAAGGATAATCCTATCCCTTTTTTTTCCTGAAAATGACACATTTATAAATGCACGTCAAAAATCCTATTTTTGACCTATAACACAAACCAACTAACAAGTGCATATCATGATCTTCTCTCAGGACTATTCGTAGCGAGTGATGTCTAGCGTACTATGACTAGGCATCCTCTATCCATGCCAGCAGAGGGGCCACAAAGTTGGCATGAGAATGTTATCATGACTAGGCATCATGTTGTCACCCGATAATAACCCAGAGGACATCACATCAATTTATTTTGCTCCCAAATGACTAGAGGAGCTCTTAGACAATGTCTCATCTTGACTAGGGGTCGTGAACCACATGCATATAATCATTTTATTACGCATGCACTATGGTCACCCCTGAGAACCATTTGCATACCATGGCTCATTTCGTCATACCATGGGTAATGACCATGTATATGATTTCGTAATGAGCGATATCCATGTAACACCCCCTTCTTGTGTGCGGCGTGTCACGTGATTTTTCTAAAACTTTTAATCCAACATGAGAATCTTATTTTTTTTTAACAAAACTAAATAACATTTATTTTATAAAATTGAAGTTCTAATAAAAATATCTTTCCAAAACATTAACTGAAATAACTGAATTTAAATTTGTGTCATAAAATACTAATTTCTAAGACTTCTTAAAAATTTCAATAACTGCTTGGTCTACTCCTGGCCTGTAAGTTTACAGTAATCATCTTCCTCACTTGGATGGTTTAAAAATAGAAAATAAACTAAAATGAGTTAGTAAGGAATGCACCACAACGTGTAAATAATAATCATATGAATATTTTTATAAATTTTATGTTGATATCTGAAACATGACTGTACATGCTGATATTTATGCTATGTATAATTTAACTATCTGAATTAATTGACTAACTGACTTAAGTGATTGGTCTAAACTAACTTATTGATCTGACTAAATTTACTAACTAATTTAACTAATATAACTTAAATGAATTAATCTAACTAACTGATTCAACTGAACTGATTGGCTAACACACTTAATCTTGTGTGCAACATTGTGCACTAGCCCCACGTCCTGCTACAGTAAGGGAAGCCACTGATATTACTCTAGCGTACTAAGGTGGACTATGCTTAGGTCCGTGACTTGCACATCCACCATAATCTAGTATGCATTGGTATCATGTATCTGAATGACCATCTAAAAACTAATTTACTGAATTAATTAACTGACTAGCTGATTAATTAGTTCCTGATTTGATCTAATCTTATACTTGAACTTAACTTAACTGAAGTGACTGAAGTAACATGAGATGCATATCATACATACTGATATAAATAACTATACTTGGTGAAACTGGGCATAATGCTAAATGACATAATCATGTATTATGTTGTGCTAAATGACATACTTATATGACAAGAGGGGTATACGAAAATGGCTATTAAATAACTTACTCTACTAATAATATAAGCTAAATGTGAGAATCCTAATTTTGTGATCAAATTCACTTACCTGATGTGCTGCTTCCTGATACTTACTTTGCAACTTGCCATCGACAAAGAAGCTTTTGTGCGACGGCAGTCCAGGAGTGGTTGGAGATTTCTGTGGTTGATTCTGACGAGGTAAGGTTTGGGTTGGCTGGCGAGAGTGAGTTCTTCCTCTTTGTGCAAATTGGGTATTTTTCCTTGTGTGTTTGATCTGCTAGTTTTGTGGAATTTATAGACGATGGGGAGGGAATTTTGGTGGCTGCCAAGTGTTGCTTCTTTCACTATGTAGGAGATTCTCTTGAGTGATTTTTTTTTTTTTGGAGAGATCTCAGTGTGAGATTTTGTTTTTTGAAGTTGTTGTTGGATATGTTTGAAATTTGAGTTTTGAAGAAGATTGAAATTTGATGGCAAATCTGATCTAGAAGGATATGGCAACGTTGAGGGATTTTGAAGTAAGATTTAGTTTAAAAAATTAGGATGATTTTGAATTTTTGAGGGGCTAAGAGTTTGAAATAGACAGAGTTGTTTCGAATAAGGATTCTAGGATAAGACTTTTGAGTTGAAATTAGTATTTAACTTAGAAATACTTCAAAACCAAAATCACTAATGAAGACGTGGCTAAAAAAACTTAATCAATCGTAAACACTGTTTAAAGTATACCTCATAACATATAGTAACAATAAATTAAAAATAAAAATAGTAATGATAATAATAATAATATCAATTTAGTCCAAAAACTGGGAACGGGATGTTATAGCCCAACTCTGCTAAGTGAGAGGCCAAGAAGTCGGTACGAGAGTGTTACTGTCTCGTCTAATTCTGTTGTCACACGGTGACAACCCAAGGGACAATAAGACTCACATAATTCACCTAAGCCAGCTTGGAGTTGTGATACACATGCACTCGCATGCCATAGCCAGCACTACGTCACCTTGTCCCGAAGCCCACAACATGGCATCACAATACAATTATGTAATTTAAAGTAATTAATCCAACACATATTAAACCAACAAATGTTAACCCAACAGATATAGCCCAATCCTCCAATACAAAGCATGGCATCACATCACAAATAAATAATCATGACAATTAAATAAACCTCATATGCTTGACAAACAAATATTGAATGACATGGCAGATCACTCAACAGACAAACCTCATACCATAACAAGCACATAAAATTTCCACAACAATAACAATGCAACTCCACAAATATGATATCATGAACAAACAAGGTTTCACAACAAGTCTTTCACAAACTAACCAAACTACATATGGGTTCCCATCCTCCATTATCACCCTCAGGTCCAACCAACTAAGTTTCAATAGATCTTAACACTCCACTAGACTCAAGTAATATAAAATATTAGAGCATAAATATTATTTTAAACTCCTAGAGTTGCGTTAGAAGATTGCCTACAATGCACATAAGTAATCTCGATTAATGAAGACGCACTAATTGGGCAAGTGCACACACTGCAACTTGGATGAACATACAAAACATTAGTAAACTAGTAAAACCCAACAGAATTAAAATAAAGGACACGAGGCAGCTTTGACTCACTGAGGTGGCATAACGTGACGCAACAACGATGGGGTAGCAGCAGTGCAAGGTGACAGTAGTGGAGGCACACGACTTATAGCTGTAAATCTCGTGTAGCACATCAATGGCATATCTAAATAGCATGTCGAAGTGCAGCATTAGCGAGGCTTCCAATCTGTTGCCTTCAAGGCACAGATAAGATTGAGAGCTAAGAAAAGGTTTGGTGTGAAGCTTCATTGAGGATCAACGACACCCATGAGACAAGAATTAAAGAGTGAAAAAACTTTCAAGGAAAGAGAGAAATGCAGGGAAAAAGCTTACTAACGATGTGAAGAGGTGAAATGGTGGTCGGGGTCAGTGATGCACACTCAACCAAACCAGGTCATGTGACGCAAGAAAAGCTTTGCTACGGCTAGGGGTGGCGACCGCGACCAATAGTTAGGCAATGATAGGGGATGCATGAACGGTGCCGACACATGAAGCTACAACATTCGAACCTTCACTAAAACTTGCTACTAGAACTTAAGATTTTTCATCCCCATTACTAGAGCTTAAACTCAAAGAAACAAATGGTAAAAAGGAGATAGGAAGGGAGAGTTGTTAAGGGAGGCACCAAAAGGAAGAGAAAATGAAGGGGAAAGCTTACTGACAGCGAGAGGGCAAGACGGTGGCAGTTACTACTCGATAAACTCTAATGATGGTGGGTCAGCAATATGAACAGTACCCCGCACAGGTCGTAGAAGAGAGAGAGAGAGAGAGGGAGAGAGAGATAGAGCCAAGACATCAACCAGACCAAGAAAGGAAAGGTTGTGGTCCATGACGGCAACATCTTTAAACATGATAACTTGAGTTGGGAAGAAAATCCGAGAAAAGGAAGCGGGAATCGAAAGGGAAAGTCACAAGAGAGAAATAGGAAGGAAACTGTGGCTTACCAAAGACGAGGTGGCGATGGCAACGACGTGTGACAGCAAACCCAAAAAGGGGATCGTGGTTTCTGCAACTAAGGAGAGAACCAGAAGTAGAAAAGAAGAAAAAGAAGTAGAGGAGAAGAAGTGAATGGCACAGGGAAGAAGAGATGAAGTCCTAAGAGCATTGTCATTAGATTGGATAAAAATTTTCTTCAAATTTGAAAAAAACTTTGAATTTACTATTCACTTTTGAAAAATAAGAGTACTTTTATTTCATTTTTATACTTTTTCTTTCTACTATTGATCAAATATGACCAAATTTTTTTAATATGTGTATAAATTTATACCTTTTTTAAGGAAACTTTTAGCCAATCTAATGCTAATGCTTGGTAATGAAGGCCAAAACGTCGCCGTTTTGAAACTAAAGGGGCGTGGGCTTGCCTGCTCATGGGCTAGGCTTGATCTAGTTTTGGTTCTTTCTAAATTCAGCCCAATATAACACTTAACACCAAATAAAACAAGCTCAGTCTTACCCCACAATACAAAAGCCCAAACCAAAAATAAGCAAAATAAAAGCACATAAAAATAAATTTTCTACAAGATAGCAATAATAAAAATCAGATCATTAAAACCCAAAATACTACTTTATAAAAATAAACTAAAGAACAAATAATATAATGAAATAAAGTAAAATAAAATAACCACATAGTAATACAATTAAATGCACTATACAAAAGTCTAACTCAAAAATATAATTAGAGGAAAAATACTCAATAAATCAAATTAAAATACCACAATATGAAATAGAGTAAAATAATAAAGCCTCGTAATTAATAAGCAAAAATGAAGGTACCAAATTCAAAAAAGACCCAATAAAATAAAATGCTCATTAAGTAAAAGAAAATGCAACAAATTAAACTAGAATAAACTAAAACTATTAAACCAAAAATAATAGTGATAACAATACAAACGGAATAACTAATATTAATAATTAAGTAAAATAACTAAAAACACTAAAATTAAGAATCATACAAACAACCAATAACAAAATAAATAACATAACCCAAATAATAAATAAATAAAAACAACAATAAAAATGAAAGTAAATAAAACAATCAACAATAAAACAAGAGCAATACGTAAAAAAAAAACAAAATCTGGAATCTCACATATAAAGTTAGGATAACATTAAGCACTTTAAAATATCCATTTCAAGATTAAAGAAACATTTGCACCTAAAACCAACTGTTGTTTTCGTTTAGCATACATCAATCACACCAAGAAAAGGGGAAAAAATTAGTACTGCTCTAAATAAATAAGTGCATGAGTGAGATAAAGTTTACCTTGTTCTTCTTCTCCAAACCACCTATGACACTATCTATAGCTTTCTCAAAATATTCCATAATGATCTCTATGCTCTTATTCTTGCAGCAATCAAGGCAGTATAATTACAATCATTTCAATGTTTGCTTTAGAAAAAACAAAATCAGAGTGTTGGAAGTTCTCATTCAAGTATAACAAAAGTTTTAGGAGCTTTACAATTACTTTTAGTTGTTGTAAGCTAATAATAGTTTATGGCAATTAAAATCCAAATAGAAAAACCATGACAATTATACAGCTTTCAGTTTATATAATTGAATAACATAGAACACTTTCCAGAATAAAGAATTTTCAAGTTGGAAATAAAATAATATGAAGAAATCAAGTAAATTGGACTATCATTTTTTGTATTTCACAAGATGATTTAGATATTTCAATTGATTGGTGAATCTAAAGTCAAGATACCCATCACTTTCATTGGACAAAATAGGACGCAAAAAACTATTGTAAATACCAAGATCTTAAGAATAAGAACAAAGAAAAAAAAGACCAAAACTGTGGGTTGCTTGTAGGAGAAGCTGTTGTAAAGAGGAGAGGAAATTGTGAAAAACAAATGGAGAAACATGAGATACATGGGGGCATAAGTGGAAGATGGAAGTTAAATAAAATCATTGTTCATTACTAGACAGAATATATATGCTTTTGATGTATAAAGATATCTTGTTTTGAAGGCCTCCATAGGAGGTCAATACTAATTACTTTTAATTTGTGTACTTTATTTTCATACATTGTTTATTTATTGTATACTTTTGTTTGCTGCAGAGAAGGCCATCTTGCAAGTACTTTTTATGGGCAAAAACTAAATTTTGAAGGAAAGGTTGAATGGGAAAAAGAATGTCTCTTTCAAAATAGACAGTACAAGAAAAATTAATATCCTTGATGGATTATTTACTGTGAAGAGACTATTTGTAGTAAAAATAGACTTATTTTAGTAGGAAATATCCATTTTAGTAAATAATAGTTGGTCATGGATAACCAGTTTTCTTATAGTGAGAGAAAGATCAACTCTAGGAAGAACTCTGCATGTGATGTCCCCAACTCCTACTTACAAAAAAATGAAAATTCGAGGTATCAGAATGAAGACAATATGGATCACAAACTCCGTATTATATGAATATGAAATTTGTGTGAATATGAAATTTGTGTAAGATAAATTATGCAGCCGATAAGTTAAGTCGATCACAAAGTACCAGAATGTTAAAAATATTACAAACCAGTTTAACACAAATTTTCTAACAGGAGATTTAATACAGTCATCCCAAAATCGATACATTACAATACATAATTATCGAAAGTGAAATAACATTCCCTAAGATAACAAACTTCACTAAATCACTTCAACAGCGAAGTAGCCTCCTCAAACTCAGCCTACTCGTCCTTTGCATCAAAACCTATAATACCAAAAATGATATTGTAGGTAAGTAAAATCTAACAAATTACAAGATAAAAATATATCTATGCAACAACAAAATGCATAAACATGCTACTGTATGCATGAAACTCAAAGAAAACATCTTTTCTCAAATTGAATAATTTCTATGCACAACAAAAATCCCATTTGGCCCAAAATAACTCTAATAAAAACATCCACAATTTTTTTAAAAAATGATACACGTAAATCCATTAAAACCACTACCATTTTTTCTGAAAATAATACTCAAATCAACATATCATAACCCACCATTTTCCCAAAAAATGGTCCAAACATCCATTTTATTAACCGTATGCATTATGGTCTCCCTCAGGGACCGTCTACACACCCTGGCTCTCTTCGTCATACCGTAAGTAATGACTACGCATGTGACTTTGGAACAGGCAATGCCTAGCTAACCGCGCCCAGCACGTACCATAACCAAACATTACCTAGCCCCCGCTAGCAGAAAAGTCACGGAGTCAGCACGAGAGCGTTACCATCCCGTCCGATCTCGTTGTCGCCTAGCGACAACCCAGGGGACGTCACTTAGTTTATTTTGTTCTCGAGTAACCAGAGGAATTCTACCGGGATAATATCTCATCCCGACTTGGGGTCATGATACACACGCACCCAAAAACCATTAACACATGAAAACCCAAATTTCATTTTCAACACATGAACATGCATAAATTATACGAAAAACCAGTTTTCCTTTGCAAATATGAACATGCGTACACTATGCAATGTATATAACAAAGAGCAAAAAGATAACCAACAACCAGCTAATCCCAACATCAACCAAACACAAAATCATTTGAAAAATACATACAATATGCTCAGTAAAAATTCCATAATTTGGTGAAAATGCCGAAAAGCACCTCTGCGCTTCCACCCATGAACTTGCAACTGAAGTCGCCCATCACAGCAATGGTAAAAAGCAACATTATCGAAGCAACACCAATAAAATAAAGCAACATCATTAAAAATAATAAATAACATTAACAAATTAATTAAAATAGTTAACATCAATAAAGCGATGTTTATTTATGTATAACCAACTCAATAATAATCCCAATTATTATAAACAAAATAAATTAGCTATTTTAATGTAGATAAATAAAATTCATTTATTATTTAACTAAATTGAACACTAGATCATAAATAAATTAATACCACGAAAATAAATTAAGATCAACAAATAAATAAATTAACTACTTAAATTAGAGAAAAAGCTTACCAAGAACAATGTAAGCGATGCAAAACACTGTTCTTACGATGAGAAATTGCCTAATAAAAAATCACTAATATTTTCGATTAAATGGAGTTTTGAAAAGAAAATATTCTAGTTGAAAAGAAGAAGAAATGAATGAAAAAGATGCTAAAGGGTCGGATTTATAGAGGAAACCGAGAGCTTAAAAAAAAAAAAGCTTTTACAAAGAACACAATCGTCTTATATAGGCACCGTTGTCTTATATAGGAACACAATATGCACTGTCGTCTTATATAGGCACGAAACTGCATGATTGAGAGTGAAAAATGAGTGAGAAATGTTGTGCTTTGTTATTGGCAAAACACACACACACTAACGATAGCAAATAAATTGGAAGCAAACACAATCACACGACACAAGGGTTTACGTAGTTCAACAACTGCCTACGTCCACAGAACTGCAGAAATCTTATTAATCAGAGGAGTTACAATCACTCAATCTCAACTCACTCTCTCTAGAGCCCTTTTGCTCTCACACACAATATGCACTCACAAGATAATTGTCCTCTCTCATAATATGATGAAAACTGTGTTTAAACAGTTAAATGAGACCTATTTATAGCATAACGGTGCTGGAAACCCTAATTTTGAAATTACTGTGTAACTCACTTGAGCGAGAGTCGAGCAACTGTCGAGCGACATCTCTACCTGAGTCTCGCTCGAGCTCCGTGTCAAGCGAGTGTCTAGCTAACTCACTAAATCTCGCTTGACTAACGTGTCGAGTAAGGATCGAGCGAACTCACAGCCTAAGTCTCGCTTGAGCCATCTATCTTGATCCAGGCTCCACTCAACAAGAAAAACTCACGTAAAATACCATAATACCGATCCAAAGTAAACCCCGTCTGCCAAGAAAAGAACCTTTTAAGTTTTTCAGAAGAAAACAGGGCAAAACGTGACTAAGCATGGACGGATTGGGGCCGATTTTCGAGCGCGTACTGTACGGATCGGAGCTAAATTTGTAAGTACAAGTTCGACCAGAGGGTAGGCTTCGGAAGGAGACACGCGTGGCTGAAAAGAGGAAGAAGAAAGCTGCTGAAATGGCTGGAGTTTCACGAGTGTACAGCAGCGGAAAAACAGAGGAAATAAAATAGAAGAGGAAGAAGAAGAGAGCTGCGTCGACTGGGGAAGAAAGGTCACTGATTTAACATAGGGGTCATAAACGGCGTCGTTTCAGCAAATGAAGGGGCTTTTTCAAAGGGTGAGGGGCTGGGCTTGCAATGGCTAGGCTTGGGCTTGGGCTTGGGCTGAATCCCAACAACATAATCCAAAACAAATACACATACATATGATTAAAAGCCCAATCCAAAAACACCCAATATAAATTAATTACAACACATCAATTTTAAATAAAATAATAATAATTCACAAAAATTTAAATAGCATCATAATAAATAATGAAATTAATTCAAATCTTAAATTAAATGCATCACAATAATTTAATAAGAGAAAATGAATTAGCTTACCACTAATCATGAAAATAATTTCTTAAATGAAAATAAAATATTCCAAATATTTAATCATGAGTACATCAAAATAATATTAATAATAACCAATTCAAAATATTCAATATTTAATAATAACAAACAGTATATATTTAATATTAAAATATTGAATTATAAAGGGAATAAAAGTTACGGATTCTCGCACTACATGTATTGCTAGTATTTGGGGATTTTCAATTCTAATATCATGTTGTTGAATAGGATGTATATCAATCTATGTAATGTTGTTGGATAGGTTGTAGTAGGTAATATAGACCTTATATCAATATTGTAATATTCATGACAACGCAGTTGGATTATGATGTTAATATATTGTAATGTTGTCATATTTTCAATACTCAAAATATCAAAAATCCGTTTATGGACATTTTAAAAGACAAAGCTAGGAAGCAGATGACATGTCTGCCTAAAAGACAAAGCTGATTTGTGCCCACTATTCATTGACATGGAAATTAAAATTTTCAAATTAATTACAAGAAATTTATTTCCAAGCATTCTTTTTATAGGTTGTTTCCACATGAAATTTTAAAAAAGTGAGTTCTCCATGATAACGTTGCCAACAATTAGAGAGAGGGAAGAAATTGTTTTCAGATTTTGGAAGAAAAATCAGATAAGAATGTTTTGGTCAAGTCTATGATCATATGGAAATAATTTTGTCTATATATTCTTATATTTAAATTACAAAGAAGTCTACCATAGACCCTTTATATATATAAATTTCCCACGTGGTCCCTGATGAGCTGTGCGCGGGATGGTCGTGTCGCTATGTGCCCAGGCCTGCAACCCATATTCTCAAATCTCAACAAATTAAGCACTAAAACGCTTTTGTGACGTTCGATTTTTCAATTAGAGCAGAAAATCCAATGCTTTTGTGACGTTGCATGGATTGATTCAAACCTTTTCCACTAGGGCGGAAAATCCAATGCTTTTGTGACGTTGCATGGATTCAAACCTTAAACATTCATGATCACCTACTTTAAACGTTTTCTGCTTTAAAAATTGACCTATTCTCCATAATGTCTTTATTTCTTATCCTATAGTTATAAAGGTGAATATAGTTTAATTTAAATATATTTTATAATAAAAATAATATTATAATTTAATAAATTACATAAAATCGCATTAGTATATGAGATTAATACTTTTATATAATTTATTTGTGACTAAAATATTTCTCTTTTTATAAGTCATAAATTCTAAAATAAACTTCTAAAAAACATTAATCAATATATATGTTGAAAGGTTCTTAATTAGTAGATCATGTGTACTTCACTAAGGGCACCATCAGTGTTGGTTTCTTTCTATGCATATGTAAAATCACATATTTTAGATATTGATTTTTGCATTTAAGAAAAATACTAACATTAGAGTATGCATCTTCGAGATAAAATAATAATAAAATATTATGTTTTATTATTATTTTATGATATTCATTTTTTTCTAAAAAAAATATTATTCTTTATATTCTTTTGTAATTAGCACCCACTAATTTGTAAAATAAAATTTGTCGAGTGAATAATAAAATAACATTTGTAGAGTGAATAGTACAATACTATTAGTGGTAGGAGAAAGAAGAAATAATGAATAAAATTTGGAGTGTGAACAATACATTTTCAACTTTGTAAAAACATAATTCATAACTATGCAAATATATAGATGGATGAATAATTCAATGCAGTCTAATTTAATGTCATATTATGCAAATATATAGATGCATAATCAGGCACTATGCATATATAACACTTAATGCACGCTTAATGAAAAACCATTATTAGTATGGAGTAGTGTTATATAATGTAATAGTGACAACTTTATGAACAACAATATACTTATTCATGAGTGTCAACTTTCTTTTTTCTGTTCTTTCCGTTTTAACTCAAATTTTAAAATCTTCATCATTCAATAGCTGACATGTTAGCACGTGTAATTATATGCATAAAATTGTAAGTGTAGATAATATTTTCTTTTGCTATTACTGGTTAGTATCATTATCATTATAATATAATGGAAGCTTCTAAAGGAAAGCCAAATTAGCAGGTGAAAGGATTTGATTTTATAATAACCTTGCCAACTGTAAAATGCACTATCGCGATCATGATCTCGTGGTAGTTGTCAAAATAAGGAGAAAATACTCTCGAGTCCCCCTTCTTTTTGGCAAAAAAAAAAAAAAAAGTAATTCTTAATTATTCTCAACAGTAATATATATGGTAGTCTTTACTGATCTTTAGGTTACGTACTAATTCAAAATCTTGATGATCATGGGCACCAGTACTGCCAGTCCTTAATTAGCCGTCGATACCATTTCTTCAAGTTCGTGATCTACCACTGACTACGTACGTACACCCTCGCTGCAGTTTTGGACAACATGCCGCCCAAGACCAAGTAAATTACATCTCTTTTCGAAGCAAATATATTTCCCCCTTTTCTTTTAATTTACTAAATTAATATATATTCTTTCAATTTGATCGATATTATAAAGAAAAATCCTGTTTTTTCACTAAAGCTTTTGCGCACGGAATGATGGTCCTCTTGCTGATCAAGATCATGATCAAGAATGTGTAGTATATAAAAGTTGATGCATTTGTTTCAACATATATAAAAAAACTGCCTAAATATTTTTTTTGAATGTTTTGGTGTTTGAATGTGTTTGACAAAGGGTAAAAAAAATAAAGGTCGGTGCTGCCTCTTCCGAATTTGTAACCCGAATTTGTTCGAACAGTGTAACATATTTTTTTAATTTTTTAGATTTTTTCATCGATCATTTCTTATAAATCTAAATAGAAAAAATTCACATCATTATTCAAAAATACCTTTTTAATCACTAAATGAAATTTTTTTTTTTTGTTTTCTTCGGGAGAAAACTTTGAGTGATTTGTTTTGGGATAGAAAGCATTTCTCAAACAAAAAAACAGTTTCGATCAATTATGGAATTAAACATATTTTTTTTTTCTCGCTGACTCCCTGATCTCTCTGCAGATTAATAATTCCTAGCTATATTCCTCTCCGTAATCTTTCTAGCTCCTATTTCTCACATGTTTTGTATTTTTGTTTTTTTCGAAGCTATTATGTTTTCTGAGATTTTTTAACTTCCCGCTTTTAATTTGTTATTTTAAGTTATTACTTATTTATTTATATATTTCTAACATGTTTAATTTAAGTTCTAAAATAGTTTTGCTATATGTTAGTTTATTTTTTTTAAGTTTTTGATCTGACAATTAAGTGGCATGCCATGATTTGATGATCATCATGTCTTGTTTTCATATATATATATATATATATATATATATATATATTGCTTGTTTTGTTATTTAGATCAGTTATTAATTAGGCTATCTTAATTTTCAAATATCAATCTCGTTTAGATCATTTAAACACAAAGAAACTAGAAAAATCATTTCGATCATATTTTCGTTTTCTAGTAGTTGTTTTTAATTTCTTTAATAATAGAACATCATGTGTAGCTAGTTCTACAAGAAAGAATGAAAACAATTGAAAAAAAGAAAAGAAAAATATATGTGATGA
This sequence comes from Platycarya strobilacea, assembly GCA_036898215.1. Lineage (NCBI taxonomy): Eukaryota > Viridiplantae > Streptophyta > Magnoliopsida > Fagales > Juglandaceae > Platycarya > Platycarya strobilacea. Next base: position 58,659,714 of record CM072550.1, read on the forward strand.
AGAATATGTTTTGTTGTACATGAATGAGCTCGACATTTAAATTCAGTGGTGTTAATTTTAGTATATTTACTGTATGTACATTATGATAAAGTTATCATGCTTTCACAATAATACCGCATGCGTGTCATGTTGAGTTGGAAACCAAGATTTTTGAGAATTTCATGTGATCATCAGTTGTTATTTTGAGAAGGGCGCTTGCAATTATTTGTTGCGTCACTTGGCTTCATGAACACTTACTACATCCATATATATGAGTGCACATATATCATCTCTTACATGTCTCCTTACTGTATTGTGAAAAAAGTAAAAATAAAAATCAGGGAGTGGGTGAAGTCACAATTTATTCTAAAAATTTAAATTTAAAAAAATAGGTAAGATTTTATTATCCTATATCTCTTAGGTGTGAGTCAAACTCTCACTCAATGAATGAGTCAAATATGTAGAATATTTAATTGAGCGAGATATAGTATATAATAAAGATTCGAACTCAAGATTATAAAAATCTAAATGTACTTAAAGAAAAACTTACAAAATATTTACTTCACTATATGTTAGTTATTGATATGCTAAATAATGATCGAACGAATTTGAAAAAAAAAATAATAAAATGAATCATGTGAGTAAAAGTGTAAGTAAAATTATAAGTATATATATATATATAGATAGATAACATTACTCATGATATTAAGTAAAATCAATATTTGTCTCAAAAACTTAAATTGAAAAGAAGAGGTATATTTTGTTATTTAATTTATATTTTGAAGTAGAGTTTGTTTATAACCTAGATTTTAGGAAGAGTTGTATTACTAAGGAGGAGTTGATTGATAGAACCAGGGAGAGAATGGATATTGAGTGATTTATATATATACACATATATGTGATTAATATTGCTGCATTGATTTTGTAATTAGCTGTTACTGATGATCTTCTATTCTATTATTGCCCGTTTCAAAACATAAACATGATACATTCATGTCTAATCTTTGTACTTCCAGACCCGAGTCAACTAATTCAAAACGCACTGACTTTAGTGCGCCTTCTGCTCGTGCCAATCCTAATGCTAATGCAGTGCCGCCTCTAGGGCTTCCAACTCTGATCAAAGAAATCAAGAAATTGCTGAAACAAATAGAGACAAAGCTGACAGCAATGGAAACTTGCCTCAAGCCGTGATTAACATATATATATATATATATGTGGTAGTACTTCATGATCAGAGAGATCATATCATCAGTACTATATATGATCATCTCCACATATATCATTAATAAATAATGACTAGATGATCATTAGATCACTTTGATCGTGATATGTACAGTCCGTATCATCTATATATGTTTGCTGTAGTTGGCCGGCGTCGCACTGATCATAGTCATGATCTGTACGTACCAGCTAGCTTGTTTGGTTTGGTACTTAATTTCAAGACGCATGCATGTATATATGCATGTGTGTTTCTATGTTTATCATTGTCTATATATATTTGATGATCAGTGGATATATATGAACGTTTGTGCTTAACTGGTTTCTCATATTTAGTTACCGTACGTACGTCTCCTGATGACAATTAAGGCTCCATTTAGATCAAAATGAGATATGTAAAATTTAAATAAAATATTTTTATAATATTATTATTTTAAAATTTTATTATTTATTATTATATTTTATATGAAATTTTGAAAAAATTGTAATGCATGATGAGAAGAAATGAAATGAGTTGAAACTGTTTCTTTATCAAAATGGGATCTAATAGAGGAAGACTAAAAGTCGAAATTTTATCTTCTATCGTATGTTTATAATATATGTTTTAATTATTTTAATCAGCCATATGGCACAACATGATTGTGTTGACACATTACAAAGTAAAGTGAGATCAGCCTGATCAACCAGTCATGAGAGGTATAAATTAGGAGCATAATTGCATTACTTACATCGGCATTACATGCTCGAAATTAAGATAATAAAAATAAAAAATTAAGGAAAAATTAAGCTTACCAAAGTTAACAAGGATGATCAACCACTCAATCTCGGCATGAAGAAATTAATTAACGCGCAATAGGGAGACCAACTCAAGAAAGAAAATATGAGAAAGAGGGAAGAATATTAATTGTGAGGTCAATCATCTGCATGTGTGCATGTGTGCTTAATTTCAGATCAAGAGTACTACTGATCCACATGAAGAGTACCAACCAAGAACCAGCAACGGATACGTTACTTTCACATAAGGAAACTAAGAACCCCAACGTACTCTACATGATACTCCACATGAAGAATGGAAACGCTGCACCCAGCGGCTACAAGCACAAGAATGGAAACTCTACATGATCTACACATTCAAGCACATATTTGACAAACAACGTTTGTGTTATTTTTTCTCTACTCCATGCATATACTTCACGAAGAGAGAAGGTATGGAGATGACTTGGAGGCTTCGATTTGAGAAATTAGAAAGGGGTAAATTTCCAACATTACCTATAGATAATAATTAAAAAAAAAAAGAGAATAATTTGTAGTTCAGATTTTATTTAATTGAGCTTATCATAAGTCATGCAATGCGCAAACCGTTGTTTATCCTAATTAATTTTATAATTCTAAATAATTTATTATACATAATCACTTTTACAACTATCAAAACCATGTATATCAAATATATATAAAAAGGAGCATGCATATATAAATTAAAGAGTTCACTTTATCAATAAATATTTCATGATCAATTTACAATAATATAAAGGCTAGTCTAAATATTCAGAAAACAAAGGAATAGGAATCCTATTAACAAAAAAAACACTTGCAAAATGAAATCAATTTATTTCTACCTGAACAACGGTGTTAGAGATGCTGTAATCTAAGTTTGATATATACATTTTGGTACCCTCCTCCGTGTTAGAGTCCCCACCCAAGACATTTATTGTTGAAAAATGGGATCCAACACTTGCATTGGATACTTTTTTTTCAAATGATTTGATGATTGTTAATAATAACAACACTGTATATAAACCTTTTATCTTGATTAAGTTTTTTTTTTCCTTTTCAGAAGGAAATGAAAAGGATGCTACAAAATGTAACTCCATTTGTTTAGTAATTAAACATGAGAGAGAGAGAGAGAGAGAGAGAGAGCCAACAACCTAACTCACCTACGGAGTATAGTACAACACTATTCTATGCACGATCCAGATGGCAACATCGGTCCCTGGAAATACCATTGTAGTCATCTGATCTCTGACTATTCATGATCACTTGTTGAGAACATGTCTAGCTTCGGCCCAACTATTATACCTCTTTGGACTAACCATTGTGTCTTTTCAGTTCAACCATTGTGCCTCTAATTCGTTTTAATCATTGTGTCCTTCGCCCAACCATTATGCCCTTTAGTCCAACCATTGTGCCTCTTTGATATAGTATTTCAAGAAAATAAATAATAATTCACATTCATTAAATTCATGTATTTAATATCATAATCTATAGAATTAAATATAACAATCTCTCACTTAGATTGCAACAATAAATTTTTAGTCAAATACTGATATTCTCATGCATACAAGAAGATATCTCTCAACTTAAACCTTCAACTAGTATAAGTATTTTAAATTTTTAACAAAGTCAATGGTGACCTAGGCTTAAATCAAGACTCTTTACGTTAAAAATGGAAATACCATACACATAATTCCATCCAATTTTAGAAAGATAGTTGACCAATTATTTGCATTAAATTACGTGCTCCATCCTGACATTCATGAACAATTACAAAATTAAATTTTAAACTTTTGCTATAAGTTGTCCCCACTTCTTATATTCACATAGGTAAAGCTCATTTTGCATTTTTGTTATCTCATATACTTATTCAACTATTGAACTTTATTAAGAGTATAATACTCATCCTACATCTAGTGTAATAGTCAACATTGACCATCCTGAAAGAGTTTCTTACATTAAATGAAATTTCATGTTATTACAGTCAAATAAGTGTAACTTGTTTTTACCCATTACACCTTAAACTATTTATTAATAGTGGAAGGATGGATTCCTAGTATAATTGACTTTTAAAAGAATTGTTTCAAACCCATTCCACTAAATGTATTATTCAACAAATCTCTCAAGAATCCCTTTGTGAAAAGATCCGCCAAGTTTTTAGTTGACCGCACATATACAATAGTGACAATGCTATCAATAATTAATTGTTTGACACATTCATGTCTCAAGCTAATATGTCTAAATCTTTCATTATATACTTTACTATAAGTCCTAGACATAGTAACTGTGAGATCCCAAATTTACGTGTATTTTTACATATAACGTCCCGATTTTTCGCATTGATTACAACGTAAATCGACGCATCCTGACAAGTAACACAAGGCTACTTATCCTACATAGACATGAAAAGTAGCATGCATGCATCTAAGCTTACTAATTAAATGCAACGCCGATCGCAGCTGGAAGAAGTAAATTCCCAATATATGCAAAGAGATCTAACTCTTGTATAAATAGATCACATGGCATACTAAAATTACACTTCTCATAACATCGTATTTACAAAAACATACTGTATTAAATCTTACATAACCCAGTTAGTTTTCTCAAAACATAATCTCATATCCCACCATCGTCCAGTACTCTTACTTCTTTACTTGATCACGTACATGAGATCATCTCAACCGGAGAGGAGCATTCTATAGGACTAGGGGTGTAAATAGTCCGGTTCGGTCCGGTCCGGTTCGGGAAATTTATGGACCGATTTTATTCGGTCCAAGAATTCTCTCACCCTGGACCGGACCGAACAGGAGTTCGGTCCATACCGGTCCGGTCCAGTCCAGGGGTGCCCCATATGATTTAATGGGCTAAATTTAATATAAAATTCTACAATGATCAAATATTTTTTTGCTCCAAATTTAACTACTATAAATTATAATATGTTAATATTATAAAAGTATATATTATATATTAATATATTAGTATATATTATATATTAAGTATGTTAGTAAATTATAACTAGTTTAATAGTCTAATAACACTTTCACATTAGTACATGTTAATAAACTATAACTAATAAGTAATAACACTATTACAATTTACATTAGTATATTATATATTTATATGTTAGTAAATAGTGATAAATTAGTAATAATATATTAAATAATAATAATACACTTATTATTTATATGTTAATATATAAGAGTATATATTATATATTAATATGTTAGTTAATATTAAATATTAAGTATGTTAGTAAACTATAACTAATAATTTAATAGTCTAATAATACTATTACATTAGTATATGTTAATAAACTATAACAAATAAGTAATAATACTATTATAATTTATATTAGTAATTATATATTTATATGTTAGTAAATAGTGATAAATTAGTAATAATATATTAAATAATAATAATACACTTATTATTTATATGTTAATATTATAAGAGTATATATTATATATTAATATATATTAATATTAATATTAAAATTTATATATTATTATTTATATATACATATATTTAAAAATTAAAATTTTAAAAAAAAATTCTAGGGGTTCGGTCCGGTCCAGTCCAGTCCAAGGGGATGAACTCCTTGGACCGAGACCGGACCGGAATTTTCCGGTCCATATATTTTTTGGACCGGACCGGACCGGACTCCAACCGGTCCGGTCCGGTCCCAGTCCGGGACAACCGGTCCGGTCCAGTCCGCCGGTCTGGTTCGATCTTTTTACAGCCCTATATAGGATCCTCAGGGTACCTCAGAATCTCCAGTGCTGACCGAGTCTTAATGCAATTTATCTATCCCTGCAACAACATCTATCATTCCATAAGAAATGATAGACAAAACATAAAAGAGTAAGATTTACAAGAAATCTCAGTAAGTATATAGTTAACGAAATAAGACACAGATAACATCAACTATCATCATACATAATCACATTTACCAACATATCACTTATAAGAATGTTTTATGGGACTTACACAGGTCAATTACTCATATTCCCATACAAACTTAGATCTTATCCAGACCCACCATTACATACTTAATACTTATAATTTTCACCTTACTTCTTAACCTTGTATGTTTCCCTTCTTTCTTATCCTCGATGGGCGTTACGTATCGTCGTCTCCATCGGGATCTACTTATTGCATAACCTCGACAGGCGTTACGTATCGCCGTCCCTGTCAGGTCTTACTTATCTCTTATCTTCGATGGGTGTTACGTATCGCCGTCCCCGTGATGATGAGTCTCGTGTCAATCTTCTGGGCGTTACGTATTACCGTCCCCGTAATGATACGGAACATACTTAACATATATGACAGGTGTCCCCGTTAACTTATCAGTTATGCGGGCGTTACATATCGTCGTCCCTGTGATGACGTAAACATTCTTATCATAGCGGGCATTACGTATCGCCGTCCCTGTCAGCACGTCAGTCATACTGGCGTTACGTATCGCTATCCCCGTCATGACGTGACTAACATATTTATTCATGCATATGTTTTTCATTCTTATCTTAGAACCCTTGTCTCACAAGACTTTTACTAATATCCACTATTATTACTCATGGTAGGGCCATACCACTATTATTACCAGTGGTCGGGCCATGCCACTATTATTACCTGTGGTCGTGCCATGCCACTATTATTCTTCGTGGTCGGGCCATGCCACTATTATTACCCGTGGTTGGGCCATACTATATCTTTTCTTATTCTTATGAGTTTTTCACCTAGAACTCATTTCATTTGAGATACCAATTTTATTCCAGGAAAAACCCTGGGTTTAAGCAAAACAGGATATCTCACTCGAGCGGGTGTCGAGCGAGAATCAAGCAAAGTCACGGGTTGGAACTCGCTCGAGTGGGGTATCAAGCGACAGTCTAGCGAGGGTTCATATTTTGTCTTCGCTCAACACACCTGTCGAGCGACAGTCGAGTGAGATCACGGCTCATGAGGTTTTTCAACCTAAACCAAGTAATCTTTTCACATAAACCTTATTTTTACTTATTAAAACATAAATCTATGCCCTTATAATTTTCCTAACATTTTACCATCACAAAATCATATCCAAAACACTATAGATTTCAAACATATCATATAAGCCTAGTTTAAGCTCCAACTAACAACAAACTTAATTCCATCAACAATCTACTTATTATATGCTAAGATTAAGTTAAATTGTATACTTACAAGTTTTTCCAAAGCTTGGTTGAATGATCAAACTAGTCCTTGCAATATTTCTCCTCAAAACACTCACTTAGCTCACTTAGGTGATGTTTGGAGGTTTAAGGGTTAAGAGGCTATTTTCTTGACTTATTTCCTTGTGCTGGGCGTGAGTTTCTTCTCCCAAAAGATCCCTCATGGACTGAAGATGACTATATATATATGGAGGAATCGATGGCTTGGGGAAAAAGGGAAGGAAAACAAATCAAGGCAATTGGTTAAATCAAACCGTGTAAGGTGTGTGCTGTCCAGCCTTGGCTTAGTCCAATCATCATCCATATCTTTCATGATCTCCAAGGATTTTCATCCCATGACTATGCTTCTTCCATATCTAAAATCATCTTAGATCAATGGCCCAAATAATTACTAAATATAGATATAAAAGTAAAACCTTTCCTTGCACTAAATATATTTTTACCATCACTAAATATATTTTACGAAATAATTACTAAAATATCTAAGATAAGCTCAACCGGCAATTGGCCTTTCCTTGCACCCCCAAAGCTTCTAGAACCTCTTCTTCACCTTTGACCCCACGTCCAAGACTTCCTTAGTACCCTTAGAGTAGCTGGAAAATATCTTATTACCTACTTCCCAAGATTTGGTTATCAATTGGTTGGAAACAAAGGGAATAGTTGGCTATTTGGCCAGTCAGATTAACTCTTCACTTTTGCTTGGTTTTAGACTAATTATTCTTCTAGAAGCTCTTACTCTACCTAACACATACTTTCATACATGTATCTAGCTGATAGCAATAAGAAAAACCAATCAAATTTGAGCATCTAAAGTGAGGTGGTGGAGTGATTTACTTTCGGGCTCCAGTTTACACTTAAAACAGATCAGTCTCATTACAGCCCAAATAATCCATTGATACACTTCGATTATCCAAAATCTCAAATCATAAAAGTTCTAGATATATTTCTTAAGGTTCCATTGGAACTAAAATCACTTAATTTAGAGTTCATATGACCAAGTTATGATTTTTATAATAAAACTCGACAAATAAGCCCAAGAACACCAATCCGGGCACACCAAGTGTTGAATAGATGATTCCTCTTATTTCACACGAAATTTACTAAATAAAATCGTCTCATTTTCCACATCTCTACATACTTGTCTAGATCTTAGGATAATTGAGAAAATAATCCAAAGGCTTAATCTTATCCAAAGTTCTTAGTCAACTTCAAGTCAATGCTTATCTATCTCTAATTCAGATCTACCACTTCAATCTCTATTATGTATTTGATTAAATTCATATATCTTAAAACTCAAAACATAAAAGTTGTAGATATTCCTCTTAGCTTTCCATAGCCTCTTGAATCACTCAAATCAGACATCAAATGAGCAAGTTATGACCATTCTACCAAAAGACAATTAAGTCTGTCCCTATATCTCGCTCGATCCAGACATCAAGCGGGAGTCGAGCGAGATCTCGGGTTAGGCACTTTTCCACCTTAAAACAAGCCACATTTGTACCCAACCCTACTCCTAACCTTTCAATATAAAAATCCTATACATATATCCCAAAAAGTCCTAAAAATAGTTTTGAAGAAACATAATCATCCCACATATGAAAATTAAGTGGATATCTAAAATCTGGGTTATCACATTACACGTTATTTTATTCTCGGTATTAATTATTTTAAATTATTTTAATAATATTATTAGTCGTGTTTTATTTATTTAAGATATTTATTTGATCTATTAATTAGTTAATATTATTTTATGTTGTTCTTATAATTAAATATTGAGTTACGTTATTTCTTTATTAATTTAAATGTGAGGTAATTATTTTAAATGAGTGGAATTTAATTTCCTTTATTTTATTATGTAAGTTTATTTGATGTGCTTTCGTTATATTAATTATAGTTTTATAATTAAATTGCGCTTGAGATTAATTTATTTTATCGTTGGGCTTTAAACATTTTATTTATTGATATTGAATTGTTGTATTTTTCAGTTAGCTTTTATTTAATTTATTGTACTCTTTTTCTAGTAGACTTTATTTCATTTTCCTTTTCCTCTTTTTCTTTTTCTTCCCTTTTTCTTTTCCTTTCTCCCCCGCCTCTCCCAGACTCTCGTGCACCAGCCCCCCCTCCCCTGTTCCCTCTCTTCTCTCGCTGTCCCTTATCCCTACCCCTAGCGCCGCCGTACGCGGCTCGTGGCCAGCACCGCCCCTCCCATTCTCTTCCCCACATGCCGGCGATCACTCCTCTCCAATCTCAGCCCAATCCATGCCGTCGTTGACCCCTACACCGACCTCAAAGCTACGGCCTCTATGTGCTTCAGCACCGCCGTCGCTCCACTACCGGCCACCATCTCTTCACCACTTCACCATCGACCCCTCAGCTGCCTAACTCACCCTTCCTCAGCCCCGATCTGCTACCCTTGTAGTCCATTGATCAACATCTCTATTTTAAGCTTTTCGGCCTCCAACCGCAGCCCACGCCGCCACCCACGGCCAACCACCACTGCCAATCACTTCACCAACACCTCTAAGTCCTTCCCTAGCAATCTCAAGCCTTCGTTTGTTTCCGTTCAAAAATTTGGTTTTTGAGACTCACGGCCATAGTCGGTGTTGTACTGTTACGTTGCTTCGCCGTTGTCGGTTGCACCTGGAAGATGGTTCGAAAGTTATATTATAGCGCTGTAAGTACTTTCCAAATAAGTTTTAAGATTTAAATATATTTTTGGCATCAACAGTTATTGTGTTTGATTATTGTTGGAATTTATTAATTGTTGGCTTTTTGGTGCATGGTTGTCTGCATTGTGTATTTATGCGCATGCTCATGGAAATATTTAGAAATTGGATTTTTGCATGATTTCGGATATTCATGTGTTGGAAATGGAAACTGGGTTTTAATTGAGTTTATGGATTTTAATGGTTTTTGGCTGAGTCATAACGGGGACGGCGATACATAATGGGGACGGCTGAGTCATAACGGGGACGGCGACACAATGGGGATGGCGATACGTAATGCCCATTATGATCATTGTGTGTGTCAGTCATAATGGGGACAGCAATACGTAACACCCATTGTGATTGATAGTGTGTGGATGACATAACGGGGACGGCGATACGTAACGCCCAGTTTGAAATGAGTGTGTGTGAATCATAATGGGGACGGCGATACGTAACACCCATTATGATTGGTGTGTGTGTTTATCATATCGGGGACGGCGATGCATAACGCCCGGTATAATTGGTTTTGCAGATATTATTTTCTGAGAAATGATGAATGATTTTACTGGAATTTTATCGTAGATCAAATGGGATTTTGGCGTGTGTTTATCTTATTTATTTTGAGAAAGATGTTCTTTTGAGATTCATGCATTTGGAGTCGTGTTCATGAGTTTTGTTGTTGCATGAGTATATTTCTGTCTTTTAGTTTGGTTGGGTTGTACTTACCTGTGATGCCATCTTGGCGTTGTAGATTTTTGGATGCAGATTTTTTGTGGAAGCTGAGCCTGAGGAGGCGGCTTCGTTGTTGGAGTATTTATTTATAATTTGTTATATTGGGAAGTGTTTTCCCATTTTTACAAACATGTATTTGTTTAATTTATCTTTCGGATGACTGTATTAAATCTCCTGTTGAAGAGTTTATATTAAAATGGTTTTTAAATATTTCTAAAAATTCTGGTACTTAGATAATGATCTTATTATCTGCTGCGACTTATATTTTATATATGTCACGTGTTTACACATTTAGCACTTGACGTTAGGGGTGCGTGACTCGTGTTGTCAGCGTCCCGACACCTCGATTCCAGTGTTTATTTTAAGGATAATTTGGGGGCGTCACAGGTGGTATTAGAGCAGTTCGGCTCTAGGTAAATCCGCAAGTTACCTAGGAATTGTACCAGGAAAGTTTTTGTTTAATTGTGTTTGTTTCATTGTTTAGTTATTTTATTTATTTTATTATTATAATCGTTCTCTAAGTTATTCCTACTAGGTTGTATTGTAAAATTTTAAGTATTTGTTTCGGTGTGTTGTGCTTTTTATTTTAATGTGCATTTTATTTATTATTTTCAGAGTCATCTTAGTTCTGATTGATTGGTTTGCTTTAATTTATTTTATTTTAATATTTGTTCAATATTGTAATAGGGTAGTTGTTAAGATTTTAGTTAGTTGATTATATTTAGTTAAGTTGTTGAGCATTTATTTAATTATTTATTTTATATTTATGCCTTTTTTTTGTTTAAATTGGAATTTAGATATTTTAGATTAGATTATTATTTTAAATCGTTCTTTTTATTGAATCCTATATTTTGAATAATTGTGTTATGGAATCCCTTGTTTTAAAGTTATTATTTTGTTGTGGCTTATTTTATTTTATTAGGCTTTTATGCATTGATCATTTGGATATGGTGTTGTTTTAATTTCATTTCTTGAGTTTCCTATAATAAGGTTATAGATTTTTTTTCATTATCCTTTTATTTTAATTACGACTTTTGCCTTTTAAATGTTTCTGGAATTTTATGATTCCTTAAGGCAAAGATTTAAAGAAAACTATTACCTTAGTAATCTCTTTAGAGACGTTCGTTGAAGTAAGTTTTTAAATTTACTATCTTTTCACATTTTCTCTTGTTTTATTTTAAAAATGTGCCTATTTATTTTGACGAGTGGATTTGTTTTGGCAACTTGGTAGAATTTATTCATTAACTTATTTATTTGTTTATTTAGTTTACTTTGGTTCAATTCTTTTAAAAGGTTTTAAATTTTAGAGATTTTTATAATTATTCTTTTTAGAGTTGGATTTTAAGGAGAATTTCAAAACTTTATGTGAGAACCCGTAATTTTACTATCTTTGTAATATATTATTTTAATATTAAATATGTTTTGTTGTTAATATGGATATTATGCGTTTTGAGTTAGTGAATATTAATATCGTTTTATTGTGCTTGTATTTAAATATTTAAATATATTTCTTTATCATTTGAAGATATTATTTTCATGAATAATTGTAAGTTATTATATTCTCTTATGAAATTTATTGTGACGCATTTAATTTAATGTTGGAATTTAATCTTATTATTTTATTATGTTGGTATTAAATTAAAATGTTGTAATTTATTTTATTTTAAGTGAGTGGGAGTATTTATCTATATATATATATATATACATGGTGGGCTTTTATATAAATGCAGGAATTTATATGTATTACCTATACGTTGGGAGTTAAGTTTAGTTTAACTTTAGTTTTGGCCCATATGCGAATATTTATATATTTATGTTGTGACGTTGGGCTTCAATTAATTGGTTTAAAGTGGCTTACGGTTTTAGGCATATACTTATATATATGTGTGTGTGTGTGTGTATAGTTGGTGAAGTGAGTTTGTACCCAAACCCATTTAGCTTTGCAGCCCATTGTGTTAGTCTAGCATGTTGATCGCCTAAAGCAACCCTTTTTAGCAAAACGGGATCGTTTGGGTTCAGGAGTTAAGGGTTTAGCTGCTTCTTCTTCTTCTTCTTCACGCGTACGCATTAGGCTGCTTTTCTTTTTTCGTTTCTCCTGGTTTTCGTCGCTGTATACGTAAGTTTCAGCCCAAGATTTTGCAACTCTCCTTCATCTTGTCTTCACGTATTACATCATTAGAATCCTAGCATATTGTAGATCATTTCCCCTAACTTTTCTTCACAGATCCATGCTTCACGTGCTCCGATTTCTAGCAAAATCATGAATTTCAAATTATTTTATTCCCTTTGTTTTCATTTAAAAATTTGAGATCCTCTTCCATAGAATCTTGTGGTTTGTCTTGGCTAGGTTATGTTGTATTTCACGCGACTTTTCTTGCTCTAAAATCCACATTTTCGTGCCCAATTTCAGTTTATAAAGTACTCATCAACCTTTGCAAAATCACTGCGGCTTTTATTTTTTTTGTCCCTGTAAGTGGTCGGTTTTAGAGTTCTTTTTCCCATCCAGCCCAAACACTAGTTTCTCCTCTTCAAACCTTAGTAATCCGAAAATTTCAAGTGAGTTTTTAGTAGTGTTTTAACCACCGTTTGAATCACCATATTTCAACGTTTATGACACTCTCGGTAAGTTTTTTTCTCTAATTTAATTGATTAAATTATTTTTGTGTTAATTTTAATTTATTTTGTGGTATGATTTTCTTTATGATTAAGTGTTTAGTTTAGTTAGTTAATAATTGTATCTTATTTATTTACAGTCAGATGATTAATTTATTTGGTTACAATATTCAGAATATTTATATGAGTTTGTTGGATATATATATATATATATGAATATTGTTTTATTTATGTTATTGATTTAATTAAATAGTTAGGTTTATTTATTGGTTTTATTGATGTTACTATAATTTATTGGTGTTTTAATTAAGTTGGTTTTGAATTATTTTAGTTATTCCCGATATTGATATTTATTTATTTGTAATGATTTATATACGTTAGACGCTTTGGGCGTGGCTATAGCTGCAAGTACTCAGTTGGAAGCTTTGAAACGTTGTTGGGCATTTTCGGTAACTTCAGAAATTACTAGCGAATGAACTGTAAGTACTTTCCAAACAAGCTTTAAGATTTAAATATATTTTTGGCATCAACAGTTGTTGTATTTGATTATTGCTGATATGTGATGGTTGATGTTGGTATTTGTTGGTTGATTGGATTATTTAATTGTTGGCTATTTGGTGCATAGTTGTCTGCATGGTGTATTTACGCGCATGCTCATGAAAATATTGGAAAGTGGATTTTGGCATGATTTTGGATATTTATGTGTTGAGAATGGAAAATGGGATTTAAATTGTGTTTAACGGATTTTAATGGTTTTGGGCTGAGTCATAACGGGGACGGCGATACGTAACGCCCGTTGTGATCAGCGTGTGAGTGTGTGGATGACGTAATGGGGACGGCGATACGTAACGCCCATTATGGTCATCGGGTGTGCATTTCATATTGGGGACGGCGATACGTAACGCCCAGTATGAAATGAGTGTGTGTGGATCGTAATGGGGACGGCGATACGTAACGCCCATTATGGTTTCGGGTGTGTGTGTGTAAATTATATCGGGGACGGCGATACGTAACGCCCGGTATGATTGGTTTTGAGGATTTTATTTTATGAGAAATGATGGTTGATTTTCTTGGGATTTTATTGTGGATTAAAAAAGAGGTTTTGGCGTGTGTGGTTATCCAGATTAATTTTGAGAAGAATGATTTTAAGTCACATGCATACGGTATTTTGTTCATGTATTTTGTGGTTGTGCATAAATGTATTTATTATCTTGGATTTGTTTGGGATTTTACTTACCTGCAATACCATTTTGGTATCGTAGATTTTGATGCAGAGAACGAGGAGGTTGAGCCTGAAGAGGCGGCTCCACCGTTGGAATGAATTAGTGTAGTTAGTTGCTTGGATGACATTCAGTTAAATTCTGATGGTTGTGTATTATTTTTATTTGGACCTTGGATGACTGTATTAAATCTCCAGTTGGAGAATTTACTTTGGCTTGGTTTGTAAATATTTCTAAAAAAATTCTGGTACTTAGATATAAATTTATTACCCGCTGCGACCTATATTTTTATGTATGTCACGTGTGCACACACGTTTGACACGTGTTGTTGGGATGTGTGACCCGTGTTGTCATCATCCCGACGCCTCGATTCCCGTGTTATTTTAAGGGGAATTTGGGGGTGTCACACTTTATTTGCCATTTTATTTCTTCGTTCTTCTTTTAATTCAATCTCTGTTATATTTAATAAAAGTTTTTGGTGACTTTGTGTTTATTAAGGGAGGTGGACTTGTTTTCTCGAATCGCTAGTATTTATGGTATTTATTTATTTATGAAATCTTTCCCTTTCTGTTTTTATATAATAATTATGTGAATTACTTAACTTTTATTTGTTGTTTAGGTATATTATTATATCTTTGTGAGATAGATTCGTTTTGATAATCATGGGTGTTTATGTAATTGTGTTTCTTTATTGATGTTGTATATCCTATTTATGTGTATAGCTTGGGTTTCACTTAGTATTTGAGTATGTTTTAATATTGTTTCGAGGTAGTTTTGTCTTGATAATTGTTGGTATCTACTTAATTATTCATGCTTCTTCATTGGTGTATTTATATACTATCTATCTTGGTTTGATTGGGTCTCATTTAGTGCTTGGGTTTCTAAGTTCTAATATTGTTTGGAGAGACGGTTGGAATTATTCTTTAGGTGATTTTTGTAAGTGTTGAATCATTTTCGTTCGTTATATTGTTATGAATTTGTTTTTGGCGTGTTTATGGAAGTAGATATAATCTGATTTTTTGATGGAGTTTTGGTTTTGTTTGTGGACGCTTGGAGACTTATATGTAATAATTGTGAGTATAAATTTTGAAGAGTGCTTTTCTTTGTTTTGTTTTTGGTTTGGGAGTGGGGTTTTGTTAGGCATTGGATACTAATTTGATGAATTGGTATTAAATTTAAAAGATCTAAGCCTTAGACTTTTTGGAGAGTTAATTGGAGTGTACACTCTAAGCATGATACTTGGCGAATGTAATGGTTAGTAGCCTTGGTTGAGGTTATCTTCAGGAATTAGTTATGATTTGAGACCAAATAGAAATTTAAATAATTGAGGCCATTTTTATTTTATTTTATTTGGAGATTGAATTTCTGGTTGGGAATTGGAATTTAAGGCGGCAACATTTGGGTGACATAACTAGATGTATGAGTTGATAAAGCATTAAGGTCTGGGAGTGTAGTACTTGGTGCTTAGTGAATTTGATTTTCGAATTGCAAGATGTGCGTTGAGGCTTTAGTCATGACGTAGTAGTTGAAGAAGTTAAGTAATTGGGAGTCCAAATTCTAGGATGATTTTGAGAAGATTAGTGGGGTGACCTGATAATTGAGAGGCTATATTTTCTTTGGGGATTGATCTTAGTTTTGCAAAGTTCTATTTTGATGCTTAACCTGGAAAGTGATAGGATTTTTATGTGATACAACATTGGAGTTTAGGTATCAACCATAGTGGTATAATCAAAATTATGAGATATTAAAATGTTAGGATTTGGAAGAGTGGTATAGGATTTCTTGTTAATAGGTATTGAGCCAATTTTTACTTATGGGGATAATCTATCAGGATTTAATTTTATACATTCAGTGAGTTATTAGAGAGCACGCGGAAGCGTGAAGTCTTGCGATGTAATTAGAGTTCAGATTAATTAGCTACCCCAAGAGTCTTAGAGATGAAATATTATTTGGAGACTATACGGTTATGATGGTATAGTATTCATTTGTGTTTGAGAAAAATAGATGATTGTACTAATGATTGGAGTAAGTATTAAGTGATGTGGTAGGCGAGTTATTGGAGTTTCTTGTAGTTGCCTATTAGTTGCAGTCGAACGAATTTTGGGGACAAAATTCTTTTTAAGGGGGGGGGGAGAATGTGAGATCCCAAATTTACGTGTATTTTTACACGTTATTTTATTCTCGGTGTTCGTTATTTTACTTTATTTTAATAATATTATTAGTTGTGTTTTAATTATTTAAGATATTTATTTGATCTATTGATTAGTTAATATTAGTTTTATATTGTTCTTATAATTAAATATTGAGTTACGTTGTTTCTTTATTAATTTAAATGTGAGGTAATTATTTTAAATGAGTGGAATTTAATTTCCTTTATTTTATTATGTAAGTTTATTTGATGTGCTTTCGTTATATTACTTATAGTTTTATAATTAAATTGCGCTTGAGATTAATTTATTTTATCATTGGGCTTTAAACATTTTATTTATTGATATTGAATTGTTGTATTTTTCAGTTAGCTTTTATTTAATTTATTGTGCTCTTTTTCTAGTAGACTTTATTTCATTTTCCTTTTCCTTTTTTTTCTTTTTCTTTTCTTTTTCTTTTCCTTTCTCCCCTGCCTCTCCCAGACTCTCGTGCGCCAGCCCCCCCTCCCCTGTTCCCTCTCTTCTCTCGCCACCCCTTCTCCCTACCCCTAGCGCCGCCGTGCGCGGCCCATGGCCAGCACTGACCCTCCCATTCTCTTCCCCACATGCCGGCGATCACTCCTCTCCATTCTCAGCCCAATCCATGCCGTCGTTGACCCCCACACCGACCTCAAAGCCGCTATGACGCCCCCAATTTACGTTCGTAATTCAACGCAAATTGAAGTGTTAGGGTCAGTAACACTTGGTTACTCACCCCATACTTATTGAAATGTAAGGCAAATCGTAGCGAAAAAGTAAAAATAAAAATTCTAGAGATCACATGATTACACAAAACCTTAGTATTCATATCATCCATTCTTAAAATATCATTGTATCATTACATGCATAACCCAGTTAGTTTTTTTTGTCGAAATACAAATTTATCAAAACTTTTGTCTTAAAGCAGCCTAGGCTTCTTCTTCTTCACTTCAGGAAACACTTTCTTTATGCCTGCACTGGTCCTTATTACTACCAACTGGTCATAAACTTTTATGGAAAGAGAGTTCTCCGGGAAATCCTCAGGGTTTCTTCAGGTCTCTCGAGTAACTAGGGTCTAGTCCATGACCGTCATCCAATGCTGCAGTGAAATTTATATTCCAAAAGAAAAGGAACCATACAAGAATGAGATTTCTAGGAAAATCTCAGTAAGTACACATTTAACTTAATAAAAGCACAGACATCGTGAAATAGTCACATATAAGAATTAAAGTATATGTTTATGACATGATTCATGTGACTTATATATGAATTAAACTTATCTCTTATGTGGATTTACATAAATTTATATCATACATGGACTTTTCACTCTTAGTCATATCATTTTCATATCTTTTTATCATAATCCACTATTATTACCCGTGGTTGGGCCATGCCACTATTATTATCCGTGGTTGGGCCATACCATTATTATTACCCATGGAAGGGCCATGCCTTATCTTTTCTTGTTTCATTTCTCATATCCTTAATCTTATCATCATCTTATAGTGTCATAATATAACAAATAATACTTGAATAACAAATTATCATAAAATCATGGATAACCAATCACTTTATAAATTCAACATCTTATTTTCCTTTACTTGAGTCATAAACTCTTCAATTAATAAAAATCTCAAAATCAAACATAATAGGGTATTTCGCTCGAGCCAAATGTTGATCAAGGGTCGAGCTCAATTTCTGCCTAAATCTCATTTTGCCAACTAAATCTAGATTTTTTCCTTTATTTATTTCTTATATCGTAAAACATAAAACATAAAAGTTGTAGATCTCTGTCTTAGCTTTCCATAGCCTCTTGAATCATTCAATTCCAATATCACAGTAACAAGTTATGACCATTTTACCATAGGATGTTAAATCTGTCAACTTAACCCCTTTTAAGTCCGAAAGTTGCTAGGGTTGATCTATCAATTTTTTCCAAATCAAGACCTCATATTTTCACATAATTATCTTAATATATAATCATAGAATATGTTTCTAAGATCTCATAATTTTCCTAGCATTTTATCATAACAAAAACCACTTCAAAACTCAATAGGCTTCAATTTAACACATAAACAAAGATTAAGCTCAAATAAATATCAAACATAATCCAATCACCAAACCACTTATTCTATGCCAAGAATAAGTTAATATATGCACTTACAAATTTTTCGAAAGCTAAATGATTATTCTTGAGTTAGTTTTGCACCACACTTCTCTCCAAGGCCCTTACTTAGCTCTCTTTTGACACTTAAGTGATGTGAGTGGGTTTTTGTGTATTTCTCTTGGGTATTTCTCACTATGGCCGACTGGTATCTCTCATGGGGAAATAAGAGAAGCCCATGCATCTATTTATATGCATAATAGGCGTGGGGTGCAAGGGAAGAGGGCTTGGGCATTTCAGCAACTCCATTGGCTGCATAGGTGAGGTGTCCCCTACTTATGGTTTCATGATCACCCCTAATCCTATGGGAATTTGCTGATATTTTAATCCCATGGTTGAGATTAATAAACCTATAAAATGATCTTGGTCAAGGGCTCAAAGAGTTCCAACACATGGGGGTGAAGACAAAACACCATCATAGGAAATCTTCTAAGGGGTGCATCTGGCCACTTGGCCTCTCCAAGGGATTAGCCACATTCCAGCCCTAATACGTCAATGATAAAACTCGATTCTTCCAAAACTCAAAACATTAAAGTTTAAGATAATTCTCTTAGGGTTCTACAGGATTTTGAATCACCTTATTCTGATATCATATGAGAGAGATATGATTAGTTTACTGAAACACGTCAAAAGTTACCCGAGAATATCCAATCCGAATTCTCTATTTGTTTTCCTTTGTTTTCTTACCCACCAAGACTTCTAGATGAATTCTTATCAACTTGACACATGTTACCACACATATCAAGACTTCAGAAAATATGTTAGCTAATCTTAATTTTCGTCACATGGTTGAACGTAAGACAACTCATCTAAGTCGGTTACCAGTTGACTCCTATCTCTGTCCGTCCACTTCACACTAGATTTAGTCCTTGATAAATTCCTTATATTCAAAAACCAAAAACATATAAGTTTTAGTTCTCTCTCTAATGGTTCTATAAGAATTGGAATTACCTTATTTGGACCTCATATGAAAAAGTTATGATTATTACACAAAAGTTCGACGGTCCAGTCCGAGAATCCGTTTTGGCACACCAAGTGTTTGATGTTTTGTTCTTTCACTTCCCTTTGAATTTCTTCCTCAAATTTCGAAAATTTATCTCTTTCTAGGTCTAAATTGAATTTCTCTAGTTGATACATTGCTAAAATTCCCAAAAGTCTATCCAACATTTACCTTAGAATGCATCTAAGTCTCCTATTCTTTTTCTATAAAAATATTATTTCCAACAAATTTCTTAAAATCAATTCTCAAGAAAATATTATATCCTAAAAATTTGGGCTATTACAGCCGCGGCCTCTATATGCTCCAACGCCGCCGTCGCTCCACTACTGGCCACCATCTCTTCACCACTTCACCACCGACCCCTCAGCTGCCTAACTCACCCTTCCTCAACCCCGATCCGCCACCCTTGTAGTCCATTGATCAACATCTCCATTTTAAGCTTTTCGGCCTCCAACCGCCGCCCACGCCGCCACCCACGGCCAACCACCACTGCCAATCACTTCACCAACGCCTCTAAGTCTTTCCCTAACAATCTCAAATTTTCGTTTGTTTCCGTTCAAAAATTGGGTTTTTGAGACTCACGGCCATAGTCGGCGTTGTACTGTTATGTTGCTTTGCCGTTGTCGGTTGCACCTGGAAGACGCTTCGAAAGTTATATTATAGCGCTATAAGTACTTTCCAAACGAGTTTTAGGATTTAAATATATTTTTGGCATCAACAGTTATTGTGTTTGATTATTGTTAGAATTTATTAATTGTTGGCTATTTGGTGCATGGTGGTCTGCATTATGTATTTACGCGCATGCTCATAGAAATATTTGGAAATTGGATTTTTGCATGATTTCGGATATTCATGTGTTGGAAATGGAAAATAGGTTTTAATTGAGTTTATGGATTTTAATGGTTTTTGGCTGAGTCATAACGGGGACGGCGATACGTAACGCCCGTTGTGATCAGCGTGTGTGTGTGGATGACATAATGGGGACGGCGATACGTAACGCCCATTATGGTCATTATGTGTGCCAGTCATAAAAAAGACAGCGATACGTAACGCCCATTATGATTGATAGTGTGTGGATGACATAACGGGGACGGCGATACGTAACGCCCGTTATGGTAATTAGGTGTGCATTTCATATCGGAGACGGCGATACATAACGCCCATTATGATTGGTATGTGTATTTATCATATCGGAGACGGCGATACGTAACACCCGGTATAATTGGTTTTGCGGATATTATTTTCTGAGAAATGATGAATGATTTTACTGGAATTTTATTGTGGACCAAGTGGGATTTTGGCGTGTGTTTATCTTATTTATTTTGAGAAAAATGTTCTTTTGAGATTCATGCATTTGGAGTCGTGTTCATGAGTTTTGTTGTTGCATGAGTATATTTCTATCTTTTGGTTTGATTGGATTGTACTTACTTGCGATGCCATCTTAGAGTTATAGATTTTTTGATGCAAATTTTTTGTGGAAGCTGAGCCTGAAGAGGCGGCTTCGTTTTTGGAGTATTTATTTATAATTTGTTCTATTGGGAAGTGCTTTCCCATTTTTACAAACATGTATTTGTTTAATTTATCTTTCAGATGACTGTATTAAATCTCCTGTTGGAGAGTTTTAGTAAAATGGTTTGTAAAATATTTCTAAAAATTCTGGTACTTAGATAATGATTTTATTATCCGCTGCGACTTATATTTTATATATGTCACGTGTTCACACACTTAGCACTTGACGTTGGGGGTGCGTGACCCATGTTGTCAACATCCTGACACTTCGATTCACGTGTTTATTTTAAGGAGAATTTGGGGGCGTCACAGTAACTTCACTATTGCAATGCAAAGAAATGGCTGATATCGGTTGTGGCCACAATTTTATATCAAATAACAAATTCTTCACTCATTCTACTTCTTTCCCTGCTGCTGCCACTGCTACAAATTCATATTTTAATGTAGAATGTGAAAAACATGTCTGTCTTTTAAAAGCTAATGAAACAACTCCAATACTAAGGGTGAAAACCCAACCAGACGTAGCCTTATTATCACTTGCACTAGTAATCCAACTAGCATCACTATATGCTTCTAGTATAGTAAAAAAATTGGTGTATTACAGTTTTAATGAGCTAGTTCTTTTAAGGTTCTAAAGACTCTACTAATTGCTTTCCAATGTTCTGTATTAGGATTACCTGTATATCCAGAAAGTTTACATATTGTAAATGAAATATCTGGCCTAGTGCAATGCATTGCATACATTAGTTCCAATTGCACTATCATATTCTAGCTAAGCAACTACTCTTTCAACATTTTCAATCTATTTAAATACAGAGTCATATATAGTATTTGCTTCTTTAATTCCTAAATGTTGAAATTTAAGAAGTATTTTCTCAACGTAATGAGATTGACATAAATCATAACCATCACTTCATTATTTTGACACCCAAAATAGTGTCAACTTCATTAAGATCCTTCAATTTAAATTTTGAAGATAAATACTCCCTAGTTTCAGATGTTCCTTCTATATTGTTCCAAATATATGCAAGTCATCCATATAAAGACATATTATAATACCATAACAATCCGTGAATTTAGAGTAAATACATTTATCAGCATTATAACTAAATCCATAAGATAAAATTATTAATTCAAATCTCTCATACCATTGGTTTGGTGTCTGCTTTAATCCATACAATAACTTAATAAATTTGCAAACTTTTTTTTTCTTGTCCATGCATAACAAATCCTTCTAGTTGTTCCATGTACACATCTTTATCCAGTTCACCATTTAGGGAATCAGTTTTAATATTCATTTGATGTACAAATAAGTTATGTATTGAAGCCAGTGTCACAAGCACTCTAATGGATATAAATTTAGCCACTAGAGCATATGTATCAAAATAGTCTATGCCCTCTTTTTATTTAATATCTTTGGCTACTAATCTGACTTTAAAAGTTTGAAGAGACTCATCTGTAGTATATTTTCTTCTAAATATCCATTTACAACCAATAGGTTTTGATCCAGGAGGCAAGTCTACCAAAATCCAAGTTTTGTTTGACAATAATAAGTCCATTTCATCATTTATTGTCTCTTTCCAAAATGAAGCATTTCTAGAAGTCATAGCTTCTTTATACGTTTTTGGATCTTCTTCTATGTTTAATATAATGGGTATCATATTTAAAACATCATTTCTATTTCCTTCCAAAAGGAAAAAAAATAATTTGAGATGACACAAAATTCGGATTCAAACTTTTCTCTTTCCCGACTCTTTGACACAAAATTTAGAATCATTGTAGAATTTATTTTCGATAAATCTCACATCTTTTGATTATACTATAACATTAGAATCTAAATCCAAAAGTCTATATACTTTTGAGTTCTCAGTATATCTTACAAAAATACTTTTGATTGTCCTTGGATCTAATATTGTTCTTTTCGGGTTTCGAACTCTATAAAAGGCTAAACAATCCCATACCCTTAGGGATTCCAAATTTGGTTTATTACCTTTTCACAATTCATATGGTAAAACTTTAAATTTCATAGAATGTATTCCATTATGCAAATAACATACCGTAAGCAATAATTCTTCCCACAAATTAAAAAATAATTTTGCATTCAAAATCACAGCATTTAACATATCAACTAGTTATCTATTTTTTCTTTCTGCTAAACCATTTTGTCGCAGGGTATAGGATACACTAGTTTATGCCATTCTCCTTGTAGTAGAAAGAAAATTCAATAGAAAAATATTCATCACCTCTATCACTATAAAGTGTTTTAATTTTCTTTTCCTTTTAATTTTTAACAACACACTTATAAGATTTGAACATATTGAATGCCTCATCCTTACTTTTCAAAGTATACATATGCATATACTGAGAAATCATCAATAAAAATAATAAAAAATCTATTGCCTTCTCTAGTTAAAATATCATTTAGTGAAAAATATCAGAATGCATAAGTTATAATAAATGTGTATTTTTGTCTATTTTAAGAAAATGTTTCTTTATCATTTTTACTTGAATACAAATTTCACATTTGTTACTATATCTATAATTATATAGAATTAAACTATGTTTAGACATAAAATTTAAAGATTTAAAATTCAAATGTGCTAAACAATTATGCCACAAAATAGAAGACTCAGCAATATAAGCAGAATCAAAATTTATTTTATTAATACTTGGTTTATACATGCCATCACAAGAGTACCATTTTCCAACAAATAGTCCCCCTTTAGAAAGATATACATTAGCAGGCTCGATTACAGTCTTGACACCCTTTTTACAAAGCAAATTTGCAGATACAAGACTTTTCTTTATTTCTAAGACATGAAGAACATTGATAATAATAAGTTTCTTCCCAGAAGTGAACTAAAATTCCAGAATTCCTCTTCCCACAACTTTTGCAGAGTTGTCATTTTCCATTGGTACTACATATCCATCTGTTGCATCTTCATAATTTTTTAATTAAGATCTCTAACTACAAACATGGCCAGTAGCACCTGAATTATACCATCAATTAGTTTATTTGGTTGTTAGCTATAATTAACTCTATAATCATGCTAATGTGCATTTAAGAAACCATGAACACAATTCCAGAAGTATCGTTTTCGATCAAATTTGCATTATTGGGATTTTCCTTCTCTTTCTTTTGTTTCTTCTTATACTTGCATTCACGATTAAAATACCCATTTTTTTCGCAATTGTAACAAGTTTTTGTTTTCTTGAACTTGTCACTATTGTTGGAAAAATCATTATATTTTCTCTTGTTTCCTCCAAAATTATCTTGAAACTTTTTCTCATCAACAAAGTTCATCTTAAAGCCATTTTGAGAAAATAATTTCTTATCACAAAATCGAGTTTCCTCTTCAATTCGTAAATATTTTTGAATTTGCTCTAAAGTGAAACCTTATATTGTATGCATAAGTTTCTTTAAATAATTATTCCAACTTGGAGAAAGTTTGGCAATAATAGCCCGAACTTCAAAGCTTTAGAAATTTCCACATTTAGATCTCAAAGTTTGTTCACAAAACCTTTCAATTCATGGACTTGATCCATCAACGAATTATTATCATTCATTTTAAACTCAAAATAATTCAAAATTGTAAATTTATCTATACCTTGATTTTTAGTTTTATACTTGAATTTTAATGCTTCCCAAATCTCTTTTGATAACTTGATTGATGTAAATAAGTCATAGAGATGATTAGAAAGCATATTATGATATGTATGAGATTCCAGATTTATGTGTATTTTTACATATTATTTTATTCTTGTTGTTAATTATTTTAACTTATTTTAATAATATTATTGGTTGTGTTTTATTTGTTTAAAATATTTATTTGAACTATTAGTTAGTTAAAATTAGTTTTACGTTGTTTTATGTTTATATTAAGTTACGATGCTTTTCTTATTAATTTTAATGTGAAGTAATTATTTTTATGATTGGAATTTAATTTCTTTATTTCATTATGAGTTGATTTGATGTATTTTATTTATTTTAATTAAATGTGTTTTGGAATGGGTTTTTATGTATATATATTTATGTTGTGATTTTAAGTGCTTTTGTGATCCAAGTTATGAGAATTGGATCTTATTTCTTTTTCTTCCTTTTTCTTTTTCCTTTTTTCTTTTCCCCTTTTTCTTTCTTTCTTTTTTTTTTTTTCTTTTTTTTTCTTCTTTCTTTCCCAGTCCCCCTCAGCCTGTGCATGACAAACACCCCTCCCCCTCTCATCCCAAGTTCGTTTCACCCGTCCACCCAACACTGCCGTGCGCTGCTAGCCGGCGACACCGCCCAGCCCAAACCTCCTTCCACAAGCCAGCGAGCCTCCCCTGCCATCGGTGTGCTTCACGACGGCCTCACCTCCCTCACACGGCCACATACCCGAAATGAGTTTTATAGCTTTTCATGAATTTTCCGGCGCCACCACCGGTCACCTTGGCTCACCACCACCACCACTAGACTCCCCATCCTCCGGCGAGCATAACCCATCGTCGGTAGCCACCCCAACTTCTCTCTCTTTCCTCCACCCAAAATGGTTTCTCAAACGGGTTGTTCTTCAACGTGCCACCGTCCGGCCACCGTGGGTCTTACCTCCACCACCAAAACACTCCCCTACCTCAGCCGACCATTCCCCTAACTCAGTTTCCCCAACCACGACCCCACCTTCCCTGTACAACCCTAAACCCGAAAATGAGTTTCCACCAATTTGGAGCCCGATCCGCCACCTTCCGGTGGTTGCACCGTCTCACCACCACCTCTATGAGATTTTCCACATTCCAATGAGTATTTTCCTATATTTTGGTGTCAAACCGAGTACTTTAGCCTAACATACAAATGACCGCTACGAGCGCTGAGGATTGACATTTGCTCAAAGAATTACGTTTTTACCTGCTATAAGTATTTTCCAAATAAACTTTAAGATTTAAATATATTTTTGGCATCAACAGATATTGTGTTTGGTTATTTTGAAATTTATTAATTGTTGGTTATTTGGTGCATAGTCGTCTGCATTGTATATTTATGATCATATTCATGTGTTGGAAATGGAAACTGGGTTTTCATTGTATTTATGGTTTTTGGAAGCGTGTGTATCACGACCCCAAGTCAAGATGGCGCATTATCTCGGTGGAGCTTCTCTGATCACTCGGGAACGGAATATACTGAGTGAAGTCCCTTGGGTTGTCGCTAGGCGATGACGAAATTGGATGAGATGGTAATTCTCTCATGCTGACTCCGTAGCTCCTCTGCTGGCGGGAGCTAGGGGATGCCTGATCATGGTACGTGTTGGGCATGATTAGCTAGGCAACGCCCATTTCGAAGTCACATACGTGGTCATTACCTTCAGTGTGATGATGAGAGCCAGGTGTGTGGATGGTCTCTATGGGAGATCATGGTACATACGGTTAATAAAATAGATGTTTAGGCCATTTTCTAGGAAAGTGGCGGGTTTTGAATATTGGTTTGACGTAGACCATTTTCTAGAAAAATGGTTGTGGTTTTAATGGATTTACGGTCATCATTTTCTGGAAAAATGATGGATGATTTTATTGAATGTCAAGTGTGTGGTTAATTTATTTATTTTGAGGATGATGATTTTGAGTCTTATGCATATGGTGTCGCATTCATGTGTTACGTTATTGCATGAGTATATTTTATATCTTGTGGTTTGTTTGGGTTGTACTTACCTGCAATGCCATTTTTGGCGTCATAGATTTTGAATGCAGATGTCGAGGAGGCTAGGCCTGAGGAGGCGGCTCCATTGTTAGAGTGTCTTATTATAATTTTTTATATTGAGAAATGTTTTCTCCTTTTTATAAATATGTATTTTTATGATTTATCTTTCGGATGATTGTATTAAATCTTCTGTTAGAGAATTTATATTAAATTGGTTTGTAAAATATTTCTAAAAGTTCTGGTACTTAGCTATTGACTTAATTTATTCGCTGCTTTTTATTTATGTATGTCACGTGTTCATACACTTAGCACTTGAAGTTGGGACTGTGTGACCCGTGTTGTCATCATCTCAACGCCTTGATTCTTGTATTATTTTAACGGGAATTTAGGGGCGTCCCAATATGTCCTCTACATACCACTTCATCTTCTTCATGTTTCTTGTATTCTGCCTTGATTTGATCATTATCAATAGGTTTGGGTTCTAGAAGTATCAACAAGTTCGAATCCAAAACATATGCAATCTTCAATGTAGTAAGAATGAACATCGACTTGTCTTTCCAAAGAGTAAAATTCGTTCCATCAAAGTTATCTAGTTTGATAAAGTCTTGATTCATTATCTTGAAAGTTGCTATATCATCTTCTTATCCCATTGCGATTATAACATTAAAATTGTTGAAGAAAATTATGCGGATATAGTAATCTAAAAAATAAGCACGATTTTGAGACGTGTAAAATACTATCTTTAAGGTGGTAATTGCCCCATTCAAAAGAATTTGTTTTCGAGTTATAAGAAATTCACCTCCAGAATATAATAAAGTCACCAACTACAGATAGCAATTTAAAAATTTTTCCTTTAAAGTCTTTCTACAAAATTATGTAAGTGACTAAAAGATGAAAAAATGAAATAATAGAAATTTGTGAGTCTCATCTCCTATTTATAGAAAATGAAGTGACACTATGTGAAAGATTACAACTCTTAACTTGAATCTTTGGTCCAAGCATCATGTCTCTTCGACCCAAATATTGTGCCTCTTCAGTCCAAGCATTGTGCCTCTTTAGACCAAGCATAATGCCTATTCGGGCCAACTATCATGCCTCTTCACACCAACCATTGTGTCTCTTCGGCCTAATCATTATTTCTCTTCGGACCAACCATCATACCTTTTCAGCCCAAGCATTGTGCTTCTTTGACCCAAGCATTGTGCTTTTTTGGTCCATCATCATGCCTCTTTGGCCCAACCATCATGTTTCTTCTGCTCAACCATTAATTTTGTATTTTGGCTTAACCATTGTGCCCTTCGACTTAACCATTGTGCCTATTCGAGATAGTGTTTCAAGAAAATAAATAATAACTCATATTCATTAAAATCACATATTTAATATTACAATTTATAGAATTAAATATAACACAAACTACTTGGTCCTAGATAAAAACTGTCAGCAGTCCATATGGTGGCCACTAACGGGTCATCGGCGCATGTAGTGACTAGCCGCTAGTCTATTGGTGCGAGACGTGTTGCTGTGGGTATACAGTGGCACTATTGAACGTTGCCCGTCGGGCGGGACAAAAGCCACCATTGGTCTATTTTGTGGCTTCTAGTGGGTCACTTGGCCTCTCAATGTGCTACCACAAGGCTCCTAAGTTCAAGATGTGAGCATCGGCACCCATGTTGGGCCAAAGTACCGATATGAAACAGTGCCATTAATGGCACTTTACGTGCCTTGCATGGCATGTGTGTAAGTGTTTTAAGTGACCCATACCAAGCCCAAACATGGGACTATATTGTTACGACTGTGTAATTAAATGTCCAAATTTCCTCTTGTTTAAGTATTCGATAAATGCGTGATACATGCCTCGATGTGTGTACCGTGTTATTAAGGGCAATGCCCCTTAGTTTGATTCATAATGTCATATACATAGAAATTGGTCACTCGAAAAAAATTTATAATTTCTTATATCCATATGCTTTCTAAAACTTCATAAAATTTCAACATACATAATAATGTCTCTATCATATATATAGAAATCGGCCCCCCAAAAAGATTTATAATTTCCTTATACACATATGCTTTTTAAAATGTTAAAAAATTTCAATATACATAATGTGAGATTCTAAGTTTTGTGTACTTTTACATATGGCTTTTATTTATTTATTTTTATAGTTGAAAATTTTATTTTATTTTGTTATTGTTGTTTTTATTTTTATTTATTTATTATTTAGGTTATGTTATTTATTATTGTTGTTAGCTGTTTGTGAGATCCACAATTTTAGAGATTTTAGTTATTTTATTTAGTTATTAATATTGGTTCTTTCGTTGAATTGTTATTACTATTGTTCTTGGTTTAATTGTTTTAGTTTTATTATAGTTTAATTTATTGTGTTTTTTATTTATTTAATGTGCATTTTATTTTATTGGGTCTTTTCGAATTTGGTACCTTTATTTTACTCTATTTTATACTGTGGTACTTTAATTTAATTTATTGAATTTTTTTCCTCTACTCTACTTTTGAGTTAGGCTCTTTGTGGTATATTTATTAGTTTCACTATTTGGTTATTTTAGGTCTTTGTTTTAATATATTAATTGTTCTTTAGTTTATTTTTATTAAGTAGTTTTCGGGTTATTATTATTTTGTTTTATTATTTTTAAGTTGTGTAGTTTATTTTATTGTACCTGGTTTAATTAATTTCGGTTTAGGCTTGGTGTTGATGAGTTGGTTTAATTTCTGGGTAACTTTGTGGAGGAAATTGGGAACCACACTCAAGTACAACACCATGTACCACCAACAAACAAATGGCCAAATTGAAGTTACCAACTGAATCTTGGGCAACATGCTTTGATGTGTCTCCGGTGAGAAGCCCAAGCAATGGGAAGTGAGCTTTCCATAGATAGAGTTTGCCTTCAACAACATGTGTAATCGTTGAACTGAGAAGCCCCCATTCGTAACTGTCTCTACTCAGGCCCCTAAACATGCCATGGTTCACTTTTGCAAGGGACATCTACCAGGAGGCTCTTATAGCAAACTACAGAACAAAAAATGTGGTACATTTCGTGTCCTTAAGAAGACCAGTCATAACACTTATGTGGTCGAGCTCCCCAAAGATCTGGTAATTTCTCCAACCTTCAATGTGGCCAATTTATTCTAGTATCATCCACTAGACGAACCGTTTTATAGCCACGACAACTAGAGGTCGAGTCTTCTTCCAACAGAGGGTGAGTTGATAAGGGACATAATCAAACTGTAGCATCCCACTCCGGTGCCAAACTTACTTATAAAATTATTAGTTTTAAATGCATTTATAGTCCATTTGAAAATTTTGAATATTTAGATTTCGGATTGAGTTTATTTAGTTTTTAGTTTTTTTACAGATTACTCCAACTCCCACTCCCATGCACGTTTCCAAATCCCACGCCACTATTTTCACGGCAACAGTTTGCACATTCAGTTATTTCCTCTTTCATTTCTACGATTTTATTTTTTTGGTTTGCCATTCATCTATTTATACCTCCTGTTACCTGCACTCTCATGCATTTATCGACAATCCTCAACCTAGACTAGGCTACCGCCGCACTACCTTCAAATAGCCACCGGGTGAGTCTGCCCATCTTCGTGCATTTCAGCCCCATCGTTGCACCTCCGTTACCAGCCACTGGATCTCTCCCCGCCACATGAAGTCTCAGCCACCCCAAGTGGTGTCCACTCATCAGGCGATACCCCACCGAAGTGACTCTGTTTTTGGCTCCCCGAAACAGAGCATCAACAGCCTAGTACCATTTCATTCGGAGTCACCTGCCAGTGGCAGCCTCTCCATGTTGCCGTCCTAACACCTTCACAGAACCACTACTATCCATCACCGAAATTGGGAGCCTCTGTTTTTAGCAACCAGAAACAGAGTAGTCCCATGCTCCTGCCTCCGTTCACACTTCACCTCAGCCATATACCTCATGCCGGAACAAGCGGAAAACACTCAGATGCAGTCGAATGTGCCACCCCTGTCCGTCGTATCCCTTAGGGTAAGCCACTTCGAGCCTCCCCAACGACTTCACGACCTTTCCGTTTTATCATCACACGGATTCTCTATCAATTATCTCTCTCTATATTTCACAGTACTCCATGATCGAGATAGCCGCCTGCCACCAAGCACGGTCGCGACTCCTTCATCTCACGGTGGGCACGATCCCTTTGCCACATGGTCTTGAACTAGAAGCTAAACTTTCGAATCCCAGCTTTTAGTTTTTCGTGTTTCTGCCATGCACCTTATATTGGTTTTTACTAAAACACCCAAATTTTAAGTTGGTTTTTACATTAAGTATGATTCGGTTTTGGTCAAAAGTCTAATCCTTTTTACGTATAAACTATAAAGAAAATAGAGTTTTGAACTATATTATTATAGCAATAATATATTGTTTTAAAAACATAAATTTCTTAATCAACAATAAGGATAAAACCTTATTTTTGAACCTCTCTAAAAAGAAAGCGACTAAGTCTTTTCTTTCCAACTTTAATAAATTTTGTGGTGGTTATGTTAAATTATACTTTATGGAGTTGAATATATATGTTTTTTTAGGTTGTCCTTGGGCTTTAAGTATTTTGGGACTTTGGAGGGCTTTAAATAAATTGAAGGCATTTTGCGAGATTTGATGTTTAGAGTTTCGAGGTATTTAGATGTTAAGAAAATATTTTGGATTTTATATCTTAGATTCTATTTATGAAGGTTGTGATTAGTTGAGATTTATGGAGGTTACATGATTATTTTATAGGTGTCGATTAGTATTTGTTCAGCGATGTTTGGAGAATTTCTGAAAAGTTAAGAAGTCCAGATAAGCGGGGTTCCTATGCTTGGCTTTACATCAATACTGAAATCGAGGTTGACTTTTTGAAAATTTGCATGATTTTGTTATAAATGAGAACTTGGGAAAAACAACCTCAGTCAATTATTTACATTACTCAGGAAATCTATATGAAAAAGAGAAAAATGTTTATATCATGCATAATATAAATATGAGCAATATGGAAATGTTTCTGAAATGCATAACAGAGCGAGTATGAAAATGATATTTTATTTATGTAAGGGAAAGTATCATAATATGATACTGTCTGGATTGGCCACCGGGGATAGCACAACCCTACCATGGCGGTTAAACATGATACATGTTCGGATATGAGGATAAGATAAGATTGTACAGTTATTTGTGCCAAACCGTTTTTTATAATGAATAGTGATTTTTCTAATTATAAAATGATTGAAAAATAAAAGGATTTCTGGTTCATGCATATGAAGTTTTTTTTTAAAATGCTCATGTTTGCACTCTTGTATATGTCCTCTGCTTATTGAGTTGTGGTTAAACTCACCCCTTATCTCTGAATATTTTTCAGATGAATTTGGATATTTCAGTGGAGGATCAGATTATGAAGTATTGGGTGAAATGATTTTAGGAATGATAGATTAATCATAAAGAGTTTAAATGAGTATTGACAAGATTTAGTACGGAAGTATTATTGTATTTTTGTGACGTAGTATTTATAGAATTGATGATATTGAGGAAAGTGATTTTCCAACCAAGTTTTATATGATACTTGGGAATTTGGAGTTTATAATTATGGTGTTGAATGTGAGTATATGTAATAAGGAGTAACTCTCGGACCCCTACAAGACCGGGGCGTTACAGTTGGTATCAGAGCGAAGGTTTAAGGTTCTGCAGACTTTATGCAGTAAGGTTTTAAGGATTTAAGGTTTTAGATTCAATTTGTGCATTCTATTGGCATGAGATGGATATGATTTTAGGTTTAGGTTATTTTAAAGTTGTCATGAGTTTCAAAGAAAGTCAGGTTTGAGATTCTGCATACTATATGAGAAGTTTGATGAGACTTGAGGTTTTAAAATTCTATAGGCCCAAGATATAATTTTTAATAAGATGTAAGGTTGTCACATTTGCATACTCGTGGAAGGTTGAATATGAAATTTGAGGTCTGAGATTCTACAGAGTTTATGAATTGGAGTATAGAAATTTGAGGTTTAGATTTTGAAGTTATCATGGGATTGACCAAAAGCCAGATTAGAGGTTCTGTAGACTATAATATATGAGATGTTGGAGTATAGAATGATCTTAGGAAATCATTTTCAGATTTGATGTTATAGCGAAAGGGACTATAAGAAATAATATAGTTGGATATATGTGAGTTTTAGGTGATAACATTTTGATTGGAGGGTTAGGAATTTGCGGACTGAAAGGATGAGTCGTGTGGATATCTAAGGTTGAAAATCTGTAGAATATAATGTTGAGGTGTCCGATATTGATGCGTTTAGGAAGTAAATTTAAATTTGAGGTATTGAAATTTGAAGACTAAGAGATGATTATGTGGGTATTTAAAGTTTGAGGTTCTCTTGACTGTAAAATGTGAGGTTTAAATATCTATGAGTGTTAGTGATAAATTTTGGATTCAATGTTTAAAACTTTGCAGACATCAAGAAATGATTATGTTATTATTTGAGGTTACAAAAATCAGAAACGTTGATACGTGATTTTGAACAAGTTCAAGATTTTTGATTTTATGGATTTTTAATTCATACATTTGATCGAATCTTGATTTATGGTTTGTGCAGGTCTTAAGTACAAGCTATCTTTAGACTTCAATATAGACTACGTAGAATTTTGGGCAATGATTATTATTGGATCCAAAGTATAAGTATAGCCAGTTATTACAATAATTTTTATAGTGTAGAATTTGACCAAGTGTTCATTAAGATTGAGTTGGCCGCCACTCGAGTACACGCTATTTGGAATTAAGGTATTGTGCCATGTACATATGCTTTTGAGTTGAAATTTATTAGTGCTTTTAATTGTTGGTTGGAAGAGCTCAAGTCTTTGGAGATGGTTGCTTGGTTTAGACGGGATGTTTTGGATGAAGCTTGGGCTTGAGAACATTGGATGCTAGTTAGTTTTTTTTTTTTTTTTTTTAAAGTAGATATATAGAGTTGATGAACCTATTTTTCAAAACCTCTTTATTGCGGACTCTTTTTAATCATCGCTACCTTTGGGTTTCCTTCTTTCTAATTTCAAGTTGCTCCTTTTTTAATGTTCAGGCCCTCTTTTACTCATATTCGTTTCACCTCTAACAAAAAATATATATATATAGATATATATATAGTTTTGTCTCCTTTCATTATTCTAATTATTTTAGAAGCTAACAACCAATATCTTCTGTCCTGTTTAATGAGATCCTTTGGCAATTTCGTTAGTATTTCCAACAAGAATATTTTCAAGGTTTGTTTTTGATAAAAACTTAAGAATTTATTTATTTATTTGTAATTTTCTTGATATAGAAGAATCAACCTTGGACCTAACTACATTGTTGTGACCTTCCCTTTTTAATTGAAAATCATTCTGTAGTCACTTGGCGAAGCACAGTTGGATGCCTAGTTGCAACTTCATTTTATTATACCAGTTTCTCTCACCAAGCAGATGCTTGCAAGAAGAATTCC
Source organism: Platycarya strobilacea (assembly GCA_036898215.1). Taxonomy (NCBI): domain Eukaryota; kingdom Viridiplantae; phylum Streptophyta; class Magnoliopsida; order Fagales; family Juglandaceae; genus Platycarya; species Platycarya strobilacea. Next base: position 58,694,146 of record CM072550.1, read on the forward strand.
TACTTACATTGCTTCATCTTTTGCTTTTGATCATTCCACTTGAGAATGGAGGAGGGTATCTCAAAGTATAAGTGAGTGTGCATGGTTTTGACAGATGAGAAATTGTTTATATTATCGAAGTGTGGGAAAAGTTATCTTGGTAGGTGTTAAAATGGATTAGCATAGGTGTTGTGGTATTTATAGATTCTAGTTTTGCGAAATTATCAAAGTCAGCATAGTAGAAGCGTGACATTTTTAAGACTATGGTTTGAGAGTGCATTTGAGGAGGATTGGAAAATGAGTTGCTATGTGAGATCATGTAGGTTTTAAATATCGTAGCTGTAGATTTTAAGTTTGGGGACTTACAAGAATAAGAAAATATTTAGGAGTCTCGAGCTACGTTGGATTTTCTTCTTAAATTGAGTGTGAGATTAAGGATCCCAGACTAGAAAAGTTTATCTTACTATCCATATGAGGTTAATAGTTTCTATGTACCATTCTAGATAAAGTCCGGATAAGAAGATGAGTGAAAAAAAATAATTTACTAGGCACTTGATCGAACCATTGTGAAAGTTTATCTATTGAATGGGGATTGCACACTTAGGTGCATGATGATTGATACAATGTGCGTGGATGTTACAACTGGACGTATATGTCTAAAGAGAATTATTTTTAGGCTTGTAAGTCCATTCATGATGAGGTTGATATTTTTATGCACGAACTAGATCCCAAAGTGTATGAGATTGATTCTAGGTGTGAGAATGTATATGCCAAGACGATTAGGAAGTATTCGAGATATTGAAAGAGTGAATATTATGAGGGATAAGTGTTTTAAATCTTGTTTTAGATGTAACAAATTTCGAGGACAAAATTTCTTTAAGGGAGAGAGAATGTGGCATCCCACTCTGGCGCCAAACTTACTTATAACATTATTGGTTTTAAATGCATTTATAGTCCATTTGAAAATTTTGAATATTTAGATTTCGGATTGAGTTTATTTAGTTTTTATTTTTTTTACAGATTACTCCAACTCCCACTCCCATGCACGTTTCCAAATCCCACGCCACTACTTTCATGGCAACAGTTTGCACATTCAGTTATTTCCTCTTTCATCTCTACGATTTTATTTTTTTGGTTTGTCATTCATCTATTTATACCTCCTGTTAGCCGCACTCTCATGCATTTATCGACAATCCTCAACCTAGACTAGGCTACCTGATTACGCCCAAAGAATAACGCGGTCGTTTGCAGTATAGCTTTGGGGTGTCGATTCCACAGGGAGATGGATTGAGAAATTGAAGAATAGTAATGAAATTAACAAAAAGATTAAATGAATGTGATAAGTAAATTTAAAACTAAATGAGTAATTTGAACAATATAAAAATGAGACGAAAAGTAGAGCGTAGGGAATTCCTTGTGTATTTGTGGTATTCAAATTTATTCTGAATTCATTGATAACTCAATTAAGAATTCTATGTCCAAATTCTTAATCGGAAGATATACATTAATAACCAAAATTTAAATCATATGTAACTCTTTGAAAAATCATTTTTCACGCTTAACTCTCATAAATTGTTATCGATATTGAGAAAATCCAACGACGACAATATACCCAAGAGGCGATATTGCAGCAGAGAATTAAATCAATATAGATAATCAATTACTCCAAACATAAATATAGAACTAATTCACTCAATAGAAAAAGCATGACTGAATCCATAAACGAAATAGATTCTATAATTATTTGAAGACGAAAAACATCACAAATAAATTGAGAATAATAGAACAAAAGAGTTTTAATATTTAAAGACCAAATACATGAATCAAAAATAAATTACAAATACCATCACACACACAAGTTCATCCCTAGCCCTCCTTGAGAATTTAGTTACACATATTGAAAATATGCAACAAAAATTCTCCAAGGGATAATATGGAAGAGCCAACCATTATTTTCTTCTCTCTTCTTTGGTTTTTCTTTTCTTTTCTCAAGCTCTCAAAATAATGGCTCTTCCAAAGCATCCTCCCACACTAAGCATTCTCCCACACTAAGCATTCTCTTAGAACACACACCCATTCCTTCTATTTATAAGCATCCTTCATGCAAATTGTCATGACAAAATCATCACAATTTCAACTTGTTTTGCCATGTGCCATTCTTGAATCCAAGTGATTTGTGAGTTGTCATTTTGATCATTTGTTTTTCCACCATGCATGAGCTGGATTTTGCTTGTAGGTTGAGTGTTTCAATTTTGCTTCTCTATCCATTAGTTGTCTTGTATGACTTAATATCTTGTGGTCAAATAATTTGTCTACAAGAAACTTGAGTGCACTTCATCTTGCATATGAATTGATCATTGAATTTCCAAGTTGGTGTAGGAGTGCTTGCTGGAAAATATTATGATAACATTTGGATTTGATGCAAGTGGCTGAAAAATATCCAGGAACGTCAAGTGCAGGTGCGTCCACTTGATGGTCGATTTTGTCTTAGATTGAGTGGATATCTCTTCAAACATAAAACACAAAAGTTATAGATATTTCTCTTGCGGTTCTAGATCATCTTGAATCAGCTCAATCGGAGATTGGATGAGAGAGTTATGCCCATATTACGAAAAGATGTCAGAACTGTCTAAAATTCCGCAATTATCTTCATTTGCTCCTAATGTCTCCATTTGTGTCCTAAATCAAAATATAAGAATAATGAGTATAGTTAGGCATCAAATAAGAATAAAGTATTAAACATTAAGAGAGGAAAATATGGCATTTTATATTCTCATCAATATATTAAATCATGCTTATATCTATTTCAAGATAAATGATCATTAATTTTAATAACATGAGTTATATCCATTATTTTCTCATTTCTTTTAGTATTTAAATAGAGTATTTAGAGTGCATTTTTGTGCACTCATCACTACCGCCGCACTACCTTCAAGTAGCCACCGGGTGAGTCTGCCCAGCTCCGTGCATTTCAGCCCCATCGTTGCACCTCCGTTACCAGCCACTGGATCTCTCCCCACCACATGAAGTCTCAGCCACCCCAAGCGGTGTCCACTCATCAGAGGATACCCCACCAAAGTGACTCTGTTTTTGGCTCCCCGAAACAGAGCATCAACAGCCTAGTACCATTTCATTCGGAGCCACCTGCCAGTGGCAGCCCCTCCATGTCGCCGTCCTAACACCTTCACAGAACCACTACTATCCATCATCAAAATTGGGAGCCTCTGTTTTTAGCAACCGGAAACAGAGGAGTCCCATGCTCCTGCCTCCATTCACACTTCACCTCAGCCATATACCTCATGCCGGAACAAGCGGAAAACACTCAGATGCAGTCGAATGTGCCACCCTTGTCCGCCGTATCCCTTACGGTAAGCCACTTCGAGCCTCGCCAACGACTTCACGACCTTTCCGTTTTATCATCACACGGATTCTCTATCAATTATCTCTCTCTGTATTTCACAGTACTCCATGATCGAGATAGCCGCCTGCCACCAAGTACGGTCGCGACTCCTTCATCTCAAGGTGGGCACGATCCCTTTGCCACATGGTCTTGAACTAGAAGCTAAACTTTCAAATACCAGCTTTCCGTTTTTCATGTTTCTGCCATGCACCTTATATCGGTTTTTACTAAAACACCCAAATTTTAAGTTGGTTTTTACATTAAGTATGATTCGGTTTTGGTCAAAAGTCTAATCCTTTTTACGTATAAACTATAAAGAAAATAGAGTTTTGAACTATATTATTATAGTAATAATATATTGTTTTAAAAACATAAATTTCTTAATCAACAATAAGGATAAAACCTTATTTTTGAACCTCTCTAAAAAGAAAGTGACTAAGTCTTTTCTTTCCAACTTTAATAAATTTTGTGGTGGTTATGTTAAATTATACTTTATGGAGTTGAATATATATGTTTTTTTAGGTTGTCCTCGGGCTTTAAGTATTTTAGGATTTTGGAGGGTTTTAAATAAATTGAAGGCATTTTGCGAGATTTGATGTTTTAGAGTTTTGAGGTATTTAGATGTTAAGAAAATATTTTGGATTTTATATTTTAGATTCTATTTATGAAAGTTGTGATTAGTTGAGATTTATGGAGGTTACATGATTATTTTATAGGTGTCGATTATTATTTGTTCAGCGCTGTTTGGAGAATTTCTTTTGAAAATGCTCATATTTACACTCTTGTAAATGTCCTCTGCTTATTGAGTTGTGGTTAAACTCACCCCTTATCTCTGAATATTTTTCAGATGAATTTGGATATTTCAGTGGAGGATCAGATTATGAAGCATTGGGTAAGATGATTTTAGGAATGATAGATTAATCATAAAGAGTTTAAATGAGTATTGACAAGATTTAGTACGGAAGTATTATTGTATTTTTGTGACGTAGTATTTATAGAATTGATGATATTGAGGAAAGTAATTTTCCAACCAAGTTTTATATGATACTTGGGAATTTGGAGTCTATAATTATAGTGTTGAATGTGAGTATATGTGATAAGTAGTAACTCTCGGATCCCTACGGGACCGGGGCGTTACACAAACAGGGCACTAAGGCATTATTGGATCACGCCATCACAGCTCATTTCCCTTGATTTATTATTTCATTTTTCATAGCAAATAAGTTGGATCAACATTAATTATTTCCTTTTGTGGTTTCGTAATATGTCTTTCTAGTATGCCAATATTTCTTCAGATTAAACTTTCCTTTTATTGTCCATTTTTCCTGCTATAAGTGTTCTGTACGTGGGAAGGAGAAGAGGAGATTTTGATCAAAATTTGCAGCCATGTGTTTAATAAACGTGTGACTAGTTTTGACTAGTTTTTTCAAAGAAGACACACTACAAGAAAATGCATTTTTTCCGGCGATTTTATAGGCGCCGCTAATAAGTTCGCTGGGTAAGGTTTATATTTGCGGCGAATTTGACACCGCTGCAAAATTATAACGTATCGGTGACTATTGGGTTTTTTGCAGCGAGTTTATTAATTATTGCGGCGATTTAATTCGCCGCAATGTACCATACACTTTTTACGGCGACTTAATTCGCCGTTATTTCAATATTTTTCCAAACTTTACATTTTTGCAGCGAAAATTTTTGCCGCAAAAAACCTTTTAATGAATCCGCGCGAAACAGCAGCCCTCTTATGCTTTTCATTTCACCCAATCCCCCATTTCCCTCTCATTTTCCCGCACTCCCACGAAAACCTAGGCTGCGAAGAGGGTTACGGGAATCGGTGCCGGATTCATCACTGATTTCGAGGTTCATCGGCACAGAAATCCATCAGCGACGTAGGGGTGCCACCAGCTCACCGGCGATGGCCTAAAATCCCTCTGCGCCGTGGAACTCTGCTTCTCATTCTCGGGGTTTTTAGGTAACCGAATTTTCTCTCAATTATTTCATTAGAAACGACGATTTATAGACAAAAATACTTGTTTTTTGTTTCCTAATCACAGAGAGTACCTCTGTTTCGCAGCTTGGCCGAGACATTGGATTTTGAGGAACTCGGGACTGAATTTGGGTATTGCTCCCCCATCTGCAGCTTCTGTGGATCAACGCTCTGCTGCTTCGATCTTGTGGTGAGACATCTACCTAATTTTTAACACTCAATCCCGTGGGGATAAGTTAGGGTTTTTGATTTAATGCATATAAACATGCTTTAAGGTTGGGGTTTTGCTTAAACACTATTCTAATGTTCAATTATCTTTTTTATTCTATTGTTGGATGGTTTAAACAGATACTAACAGTTGGTTGACAAGCTAGCAGTTTATACTTAAACTTTACATTTAAAGGATATAATTGGTATCTATTGGTTGACTTAATGTTATCTAATCTCAGTTAAATACAAACCAATGAATGTTTCACCGATAACAAGTTGTTTGATTAATTACTCTTAACGCTTTTGGTTCCATGCTACTTCACCAAAAGAAGTGACTTAATTTATATTAGAGCAAAGTTGTTGAATCTAAACAATACCAACTATTGTTTAATATTATATGATTTTATAGGATACTAGTAATGGCTGGGTAGGAAAATGAAGGCATGTTAATTAAGATATACATATTTTTTTACTTACCTTCCAAACCAGCATGCCTATGTCTGGTAATGGAGGATTAAAAGCATATATGGTAATGTCTTTGGTTCATCTTCATCACTGCAACATAGAGAGCAAATCTCAATCAGCATAGTTGGTTCCCTTTGATGCTTTTGTAACACAGCTAGACAAGTGAAATATAGTATTATATGAATTCAGCAAGAACAAACATTGCTATGAACCAAGAATTGGCATATGTTTAATGCAAGATTGTAGAACAAAAAATACCACCCTCATTCAAGACATGAACGAACTCCCCATCATCAAGACAAGACAAGAAAAAATGATAAATGACAGGCCCCCCCTGCCCCAAAAAAAAGCGCAAAACAAAAAAAAAAGATCAATAATTACCTTAAGTGAAAAAAATATCCACATAATCATCTCTGTTTAAATTCTCCTGTTGAGAATTCACAGTAACAAAGGCATCATTTATTTGGTAAAAGGTGTAATACCTTAAAAAAGAAAAGGTTCAAATACTCATACCACTGGCACATGAAACTCATTACACTAAGACCACGTAACAACACCAGCAAAGAGTAACCTCATTTCATCCTAAATTCTAATACCATATTTTAAACTACAAAAAATTTCTTCTACTTTAAGACCAACTTGAGTTGCTGGTATATGAGTAGAGAAAAAGTTAATGAAGGAAGATGAACTTAATGCATACGATCCATCAGTCAGCTTACTCTTATTGTATGCATTAGTCTGGTCCTCTATTATTTAATAAAACCAACATGTCCCCCGGAATTGGTATACCCTTCACATGCAATGTATTTTCATGTTAGGTGCTTTATTTGCTTTTAATAATTAATAAAATATAATTGCTGTCAGGGGATGTAGCTCAGATGGTAGAGCGCTCGCTTAGCATGCGAGAGGTACGGGGATCGATACCCCGCTTCTCCACACTTATATCTTTTTGTTGGTTTTTAGTTATTTTCTTATGAGGCAAACTCCCTTTCCACTGGAGTTTCTGTCACTTTACTAACAAGTCTTCTATCTTTTGTTTCTGCCAGTCAAATTCTTCATAGGGCATCAATTGATTGGGACCATGTCGCTTTGTAATCCCTTCTAATGTATATTATTTTGGTTTATTGTTTGGCTTTGTAACTTGGATAGTAAAAATAGACTATGTCGCCCCCAGCACAACTAAGAGGCAAGTCTATCATTCGGTAACGTAATTGCTATGACTTTCAGGGTTGAAAAATAAAATTTCAAGGTTCAACAATGAAATAAGATATATGGTCAAACTAATGTAACATCAGTCCAAATTGTTTCACTCACTATGTGATTGCCCCCACAACATTTAGTATTCAAATTATTAATTTATGGGGAAAAAATTATTAATTTTGGATTTCGATTGGGAGCAATATTGGTTAATTATCAAACACACTATAATATATATATAGGAGGATGGTGGATGCAGGGTATTTCAGCCACGAAAACCTTGTTCTTTTGATCTACATGTTTTAGTTTGTTTGTTTAGATCTGAGAAATTTCACTCCATTCTTTACATCTAGATGTTTTAGCTTGTGTGTTTGCAAATAAGGCACATCTTTATGAGAAAATATGAGGGAGTTTTATTTTTTTTTAATCTTTTTTAGCTTTTCCTTGAATTCTCATTTAGCCTGTGTTTAGCAAGAATTACTTCTTGTCGTGCTACTGCTACTGCTACTGCTGCATGTGGGTATCTATTTATATTTTTTTTTTTGCAAGGACGATGCTACATATTATTTAAAAAATTGGACTCATTTACTGTACATGCAATAAACAAATAGGAAAATTCCAACTTTATATTTTAATTAATTAATATAACCTTATTTATAAATCAATAACTCTAAAAATCTACAAAAAATTATTTTATTTTTTCTATAAAATATGAGCATTTCAATGAGAATTGTAATGTAGTCCACCAAATATAAAGTGTGTTTTTTATACATTTATATATGTATGTGTAAAGGAAAGAAATGCCTAAAGGTGATGAATACAGGTTTTGAAAATATTGTTTCTTTTTGTTTAGTTTGTTTTTCCCTTTTATATGGGGTTAGTATCCTGGGGTTGTTGTAGTTGGTGCTTTGCTTGAACATTCTAGAATTTGTTTTTTAGATCTGGACTTTTTTTTTTAGCGCCAAACTTACTAAGTGCTCTTTTAGGAAGATTTTGTTTGTTCATAGCTAGTCCTAGCATCAATAGCTGATAGTTTTTGTCTGAACTAACTATAAGCATTTTTGTTGTGCCCCTGAAAAGTTAAGTACATAAATGTGTAACTAGCTATCCAATTACTAAGGAATGAGATATTAATCGTGAAATTGGAAAAATATCTCGCTTTGTGGCACAATGGTTTTATAAGCTTCTTAGCAACTATATATATAGTTTGCTTGTAACAATCTGAGACAAATTTCAGACATAAAGTGGAGGTGTCTTAAGTGATCTATATGAGAACCCCTCATTCCAACTGTGCTAAAAAAAATAGGAAAATGTTTGAGTCATCCTCCTTCCACTTCCACTTTGGTTCCACATCTAGTACATCAGCTTTCCATTTATGAGAGAAGTGTCCACCTAATTTGCAAAATATTTTCATCCCTATACATGACTTATACTCCATCTACCGAAAAGGAATTTTTCTACAATTGACTTATTTTTTGGATTCTTCTTCTTAGATGGATAAAAGCTGGATGCATATGAGAGATAGACTTGGGTCACCTGCCTATGCTGAAGGTGTTAGAAATTTCCTCACAATGGCACGAAACCATTCCATCGGAAGTGATCGCATTCAGTGTCCTTGCCTTAGATGTTTGAATAATCTCCACTTATCTATATTTGAGGTGGAGTCTCACTTGTTCATAAAAGGAATAAATCCAAACTACACTCAATGGATATTTCATGGAGAGGAGGAAACACTCCCAGTCATTGATGACGATATATTAGATGATCCTGGGATTGGAGTGGAGGACAGGTTCATTGATGACATGGATCATATGTTAGATGACATACGGGCAGGTACATACGAGGCATGTCCCGAAGACAACACTACATCCCCCACCCAGCAATCAAGACAACAACCCAATCCAAACTCAACATTTGAGCAACTGCTCGAGGATGCTCGACGTCCTCTATTCGAAGGTTGCACAAAGTTCTCAAAGCTCTCCTTCATTGTGAAGTTGTTACACATCAAAACAATCGGTGGATGGTCAATCAAGTCTTTCGATATGCTCCTAAGCCTTCTACGATCCGCCTTTCCTGATGTTTCATTGCCACAATCATATCAGGAGGCACGGTCTTTGGAGAAAGGTTTGGGTTTCAAGTACCAGAAAATCCATGCATGCCCCAACGACTGTGTCTTATTCTGGAAGGACAATGTTAATCTTAATGAGTGCCCCATCTGCGGTGCTTCACGTTGGGTACCAAATAGCCACGGTTCACGAGTCATCCCTCAAAAAGTTCTGCGACATTTTCCTTTGAAGCCAAGATTGCAGCGTCTATTTATGTCAGACAAGATAGCAGATGATATGAGATGGCATAAGGAGCAGCGGGTGACTGAGGAGAATAATATTATGAGACATCCTGCCGACTCTAAGTCTTGGAAGACATTTGACGAAAATCATACTTGGTTTGCACGGGATGCCCGCAACGTTAGGCTTGGCTTGGCCAGCGACGGCTTCAATCCCTTTAACAATATGGTTAAACCGTATAGTATTTGGCCGGTGATTCTTGTCCCATATAATTTGCCGCCGTGGTTATGTATGAAAGACCAATTCTTCATGACATTTCTCATTATCCCTGGTCCAAAATCGCCGGGGAATGATATTGATGTTTACTTGCAACCGTTGATTGATGAGTTATTTGAATTGTGGGAAGAAGGTCTACCTACATATGATGCTTCCACTAAGGAAATGTTCGTGCTTCATGCTGCCTTATTGTGGACAATCAATGATTTTCCTGCTTATGGTAATCTTTCAGGTTGGTCAACAAAAGGGAAATTGGCTTGTCCCTCATGCAATGCTAGCAATGATTCCTTATGGTTGAAGTATGGTAGAAAACAATGTTATATGGGACATCGACGTTTTTTACCAACCGATCACGTTTGGCGATCTAGAAAAGCATTGTTCAACGGTAGAGAGGATCATCACATGCCACCAAATTTAGTTGATGGAGCGTTACTTTTGACTCAATTACAAATGCTTGGAGATGTTCAATTTGGTAAGTCTGGTAGGAAGAGAAAACGGACTGCAGAGGAGTTAAACTGGACTAAGAAGAGTATCTTCTTCAACCTACCTTATTGGTCAACATTACAGCTGAGACATAATCTTGATGTCATGCATGTTGAGAAGAATATTGCTGATAACATTTTGGGCACATTAATGAACATTCCAGGCAAAACTAAGGATAATATAAATTCCCGTCGTGACCTAGAAATCATGGGTTTCAGGAAAGAATTACATCTAAAGCAGATCAATGAACGTGTTACAATGCCACCTTCATTATACACGTTACATGGACATGAAAGGAATAAATTTTGCGAGTGGCTTGCTGAGGTGAAATTTCCAGATGGGTTTGCCTCCAACATCACGCATTGTGTGTCTATAAAGGATTGTAAAATTTCTGGTCTCAAAAGCCATGACTGTCATGTTTTCTTGCAAAGATTACTGCCTATTGCTGTGGGAGGGCTCTTAAGGAGTGATATTGGTTTGGCTCTGATTGAGTTTAGCAGTTTCTTCAAAGAGTTGTGCGCCCGAACTCTGGATGTCAACCGCCTTTCACAACTTCAACATGATATAGTCACTGTTCTGTGCAAACTAGAAATGATATTCCCTCCATCGTTTTTTGATGTTATGGTCCACTTAGCTGTCCATTTACCCCATGAGGCCATGCTTGGAGGTCCAGTTCAATATAGGTGGATGTATCCATTTGAGAGATATTTGGGTAAGTTCAAGCGGTATGTTAAAAATAAAGCTCGGCCGGAAGGTTCAATAGCAGAAGCCTATATCCACAGAGAGTGTTTGACATTTTGTTCGATGTATCTCCAAGATGTTGAGACAAAGTTTAATCGTCCGGAACGCAACATTGATGCGGCCAAAGAAGAAAATGTTGATGAATTCATAATTTTTTCTCAAAAACTTCGTCCTTTGGGCATGGCTACTAATGTGCGATTAGAAGATAAATTTCATAGCTCAGCCATATGGTATGTGCTTAACAACTACGATGAGATTGGAAGCTATATAGAGTAAGTAATCCTAACTTCCTTATGGATATGATTGGTGACTTGAGACAATCCATGATACTTCTACGCTACGAATTTGTTATTATTTAATTGTTTGCCTGATTGTATTCTCCAAATATAGGGAGCACTACGACAAATGCAAGATGTCAAACCCAAATGCTATAGAGAGCACGCACCAAACTGAGTTCCCAACTTGGTTCATGCAACGTGTAAGTTTTCCCTAGTTTGTTCTGTTTACGTAGAATGAATTTGACCATGGGGTCAATCAAATTTGCTTCCACTATTGCTTGATGGTTTCAACACAATTTAATGTTGTAGGTCCAGGAGGAGCGTAGTATAAACCTACTCAGTGTGTCTGATGATTTGTATGCGTTATCTTGCGGTCCTGACCGTTGGGTTACCTCATATATTGCATGTATTATCAACGGTAAACGGTTCCATACCAAACAGCGTGAGCTTCGCCGGAGATCACAAAATTCAGGAGTAGTGGTAACTGGGGATGAAGTTACTAATAACGTTGACTTTTATGGTGTTATCAATGATATTGTGAAGTTACGTTATATGGGTGGTCGAAGAGTATATTTGTTCAGTTGTTCTTGGTTTGATGTTGGAGATAAGAAACGGGGAGTCCGAGTAGACGATCACATGACTAGTGTCAACATGGACAGGACTTGGTATAAGGACGAACCGTTTGTGTTGGCATGCCAAGCTTCTCAGTGTTTTTACATTAGAGATTTGAGGGCGAAGGGGAACTCGTTTGTTGTGCAAAGGTACGATAATAGGAATGTCTATGATGTTCCAACAGTGCCGAGGGCTTCAGACGATATTGATGATTCATCAAGCGACGATGATGCCTATCAAGAAAATGAGCAATCATCTGATTATCCACTTTTGCATTGCGACGCATGCCCAGTGTCGGGATCTCTTAGTAGGACTGATATAGAACCTACCCATATTGCTACACATGAGATCCAGGCGCCTCTTGGCGATGGGAGGAGGGTTGGATGACTTCATTGATGACGGTCTGGTTCCATCTGCTTTTGGAGATGCTTCTGATGATGAGGACAACTCAGATGATGACGACCTATCCACCAGTGAAGAGTCTGAGCCAGAATAGGCAACTTAAGAGGGATCTAACATACAAAATCATACATATTTATGTATGCACTTAAACATATAAGCGTATGTATGATTTAATTTACCGACCTATGGTTATATCGACTTATGCATGATTGACCATGACTTCTATACAAAACTTAAGAGTATTGCATTCAAAGTGCATAAAATTATCATGTCATGTATTATTCTTTCCTACACTCAATGTGTTGGATTTAATTCCTTTAAATAGTGCCGACTCAGATTAAGATTTTTCTTTTTGTTTCATCTCAGGTGATCGGATAAAAGACAGTTAGAACTTCAAAGTGCATCCCCATTAGGAGGTCATGCGGAGCATCAACGGTCCAGGTATTACTTTTTCCACATCCATAACATAACTAGCTATGTTATACATGATTAACGGAATCTTCAACATTGTATGTCTTTTACATATAGGTGACCAGATGGGGGACGGTGTCCGTGGTCAGCCCCGCAGATGAGGCCGAGGTTTTCCAAGTTGGGTTCGTCCCAGATCTTGCACCAAGCAGCCACGTGGCTGCCCAATAGGTGACTCTGAACAAGGGCTAGGATTGGCTCTGACTAATGAGGTCGGGTTAAATGACTCCACCCAGCCTCCGAGTCAATTATTTGAGCTCCCGTGTGCGGACCCAGTTCAAGAGGCTGAGCCAAATAGTGGAGAATGTCAAGAGGCTGAGCTCCCGATCGGTATAGTCCACATATCTGATATTTTCAATATTAAACAAAGTTTAATATGGTTGGTGCATGGTCTAGGACAATTTATTTATTGACATTCTCTCATTCAGGTGAGGAGGTCCCAACGAACACACAAGAACCAGTGGCTGATAGCGGGCATTTACAAGGTATAGTCCACATATCCAATATTGTCATCCTTAAACAAAGCTTAATATGATTGGTGTCTTTTTCTTGCTTACATGCATTTAGGTCTTTGAAAATTAATTTATTGTCATTCTCTCATTCAGGTGAGGAGGTCCTAGCAGCAAACATGCAAGAACAAGTGGCTAATAACGGGCCAATTGGTATAGTCCACATATCCAGACTTTTTTGTATTAAACAAAGTTTAATATGATTAGTGTTTTCTTCTCACTTAAACTCATTTCGGCATTTGAATATTAATTTATTGCCACCACACCATTCAGGTGAGGAGGTCCCAGCAAACAGACCTTCGACCCAACCTGAGACGTCTCGGCGTGGACGCGGGCCTGCGAAGTTAACTGAGTTTGAGAAACTGCGCAAGCATGGTAGGGTGCTCCTAAAGATAAATCCTGGGGAAACAGCTCCGTACTGTGAGAATGCATCCATGTTTACTGCTCGTATAACATGGATAGTTAAACAACATTGTGATATGAGCTACTCACGATGGAATGATGTACCCCAACCAATGAAGGATCAGTTAATCGACCGGATTCGGGTAAGACTTTTATTAAAATGGCAGTACTATTAGTTTTAATCCTTGGAAATGATGGATTTGGTGATTGCCTATAACGGTATTATTTCGACGTGCAGGGTGATTTTGAATTAGAATGGGAACTAGAGAACCATCGCCTGGCAGTGACTAAACAACTAAGGAAGCGCTTTAATGCATTCCACCACGAGCTGCATAAGATCTATACCTCATTTCCAAACAACGATGAAGCTTTGGCGGCTGGGTGTAGTCTGGTCACCCCCATGGTCTGGGTCAAGCTCTGCATGAGATGGAGCAGCGAGCACTTCAAGGTATATGCCTTGTTATTTTCTTCAATCAAAACCGGCAATGTATTTGAACAAAATGCTAAGTATCCAAGTTTTTGGTGTTTTATAACATTGATTGTTTTTCATAATGTATATTTGCCATGCCAGAAAATATCAGAGCAGAATCGAGAGAACAGAAAAAAGCAAAAAATAAACCACACATCCGGTCGTAAATCATTTGTTAGGAAATTGGCAGAGAAGGTATAAGCTCTAAGCTCTAAACACGAAGGTTTTCCTATTTGCAGCGATACACACAACTTCCTATGTCACTTAATTTACATAACAAGTAGAGGGAATAATGATATTTTTCTTTCCTTATTTCACTCAAAGCGTTTAGAGTCCAAATGAAGTGACTAGTAGGTTTGACCTTTTTTATTTGCTTGAACATGTACATTTATTGGGCACATTGTGGACACATGTAGCGTGATGACGGGGAAACTATGGTGGACTTCTATAAGGCTACCCACTGGTCCGTGAAGAAAGATTCTTTTGTCACAGAAGCTACTGAAGAAAATTATGTGAGTAACATTCTCGAACATTATCAAACACATTTATTTGCCGTTTTTTCAAGCTGGTTCTGTAAGTATAATTAATGTAATTTTTTGAATACTCTAGATTGTAAGTAATCTGTTCATTATCTTACATTGCAGAATAAAATGGTTGAACAACTCCAGATTCTAGAACCGGAGCAACGAACAAATGAAGTAGCCGCGGGGGTATTTAGGGAAGTACTTGGTCATAGACCTGGTTACGCAAGAGGACTGGGAGAGATGGTGATCCCAGAGTCTACAAGGCAGCGCGACCAGGCTAGGGAGAAAGAGTACTTGGCTTCAATTGAGAAGCATAAGTAGGTAGCTGAAGCTTCCACCCGTAAGTTGGAGAATGTTAAGGCGAAGTTGGCTGCTATAGAGCAGAGACAAGAGGAAACCGACCGACTGATGCGAGAGTTGTTGGGGCAGCGTTCGTCCATCGCTGCGTCTCATCAAGAGACGCAGTGAGCTGATGGCCAAGAAATAAGCATATTTTGTGGGAAATTTTTTGTGAGGTCTTTGGGTGTATTTTTTGTGTAGTTCTGATATACTATTGGCAATAGACAGTTATATATATATATATATAGATCTCTATATATACAACAATGAAAGGCTAGGACTGATATATTTTTTGTGGGAGCGACAATGGTTATAAGAAGTGGTTTTGGGGCCATTCCCAGGAGTATTGTCTCAGTAGAAGGTAATATCAGAAATATAAGTATCTAAGTTTTGCACATGTTTTCTATGGTATTTCAATTTTTCTAGTGTTTGAATCTAAGTTTTCTGTTTTGTAGTTTGATGAAAGATTTTTAAGGGAATAATTCTACTACTTATCATGTTGGAGATTCAGGTACGTGGTGGATGTTAATTTGAGACTTTTTTATAGAAGTAAGTTTCCAAACCAGACTATTTTAGAGCTCAAGCACTTTTTATATTTTTTTTTGTATGTGCATGCTTCTTTGTTGGTTTTTGTATCGAAAAATCATATGTACACTGATTTTTATGCATTCTTTTGTGCACTTTATCAATATCATAAGCTTTAGAGTTCATATAATTAATTTATGCATTATTTGGTTTTAACACCGTATAGAATTTATCTATCAAATTGAAAGAACTGTTGGGAGCAAAACATTCCAATTCTGAAGGAGCCATTTCATATAAATTACATGATATATATAAATTAAATAATTTCAGCTTAGCCAATAGAAAAAAAAGCCAAAAAGAGATATTTCTATGTATATTAAGATTTCAGAAAGTTTTGAAAACATTAGTCACATATTTTCTTTGCCCTCTTTATATTGTTATCAAATAGAGTATTTCGATCTATTCTTGTGTTTGAAAGATGGACTCAAAATGTAGATGGTCTGGACTGTTTTGATGGTAGTATGGACTGTTTTGATGGTGGTATGGACTGTTTTGATGGTGGTATAGACTTTTCAAGTCATATTTAAACGGTTCAAAATGTAGATGGTCTAGACTGCTTTGATGGTGGTATGGACTGCTTTGATGGTGGTATCTATTGATGTAGGTGGTGCGAGATACTGTGCGATTAAATCTCTTCGACTAATGGGGTTCGTTGGAGTTGATATTCTATCCAATAGTTCGACAACTTCAATCATAAATGTGCCGTTGCTGCTAGACACATTATTTCAGGTATTGTAATCCTCATCTAATGACAAAGTTTGTGAATATGCCTTTAAATTTAAACAAATGACAGTGAAGAGCAAACATAAAGGCAGTAGATATTCTTGTAGATCTTCAACCATGTTGATCACCTGTTCAGAATGCTATATGACCACATAATTAGATTAGGTAGATATATAAACAAAATCTATATTCAAGTGTTAAGAAACATTTGCTGTACAAATGGCAGCCTAAATGAACATACTGTACAACCCACTAGTTTTAGTTCATAATCATATGTTTATTTGTCAAGGTTAATGTCCAAATCCCTCGCTGAAGTTCTTGTAATAAATCAGGTGTGCATGGCTTGAACATGTAGCTAGTGTTTCCTAGGATACCGTAATACATCTATCAAAATATATGACCCTTGTAAGCGGAGTGATCAGCCCAAATCTGGAAAACAAACACTACAACTTTTCATTAATCCGGTCATACATGTTAGTTTATTATCCATGACCTCATGATCGTAGCTCTCCATCTGTACTAAGCAGAATGACGATGTTGTTACAGGTAATTGTGTACTGGTCATCTCCAGAATATCTTTATGAAAATGTCATTTACTAATCTTATTTGACATCCCTAGGTCCTCTTCATCTATCGATCTAATCCACCATGTGCAGAAGACTACTACAAAACAAGATGTGCATACATTCTTTTTAAGTGCATAGAGTTTCTGGGCTATTCAATTAAGGTAACATATTGGCAAAACACGCTGATTATGAGTCTGATTGTATGCTAATGTTGGATAATCTGCAACTAGTCACCTCACAAGTTGATGTCCAGATTTGAAAATTTGATTTTAGAAGTGACCAGGCTTAATACAAATTTATTTCAAACGAAGGTTCTATAACATATGTTAGTGGGCTTATAAATTATCCACATGCATGGGTTGAAATGTTGATGAGTTGGTTGTATGGGGGGATTTAGTACCTACGTCTAAGCTACTATCATTGTTTGGGTTGAGAAGATGTCTTGTGATCCTTAATGCATTTTAATGAATTCTTTCTTGTTGTAAGAAAAAAATAAAAATAAAAATGTGGATGCCTGAGATCATTTTGGGTATTACTTTCTCAATAGCTATTAGATCATTTCTATTTTTATATTAATTCAATCCTTTATCATTTTTTTTTTGAGTATTTTACCAAGTAGATGCCTGAGATAAGTAGATGTGGATGATTTATAGCTTTTGCACCTTGTATATTTGAATGGAAGAAAATCTGTTTACAATTAATCTCCATTGACGACAGAAAACTTTATTCTTCTTATTCTTATATAAGAATAAAATTTTCTCATGTTATGTTTTGAAACTGATTCACTTAATCATGATGCAGAGTACTATTGGAAAAATCTGTGGACAGAAGCAAGATGCACTACAAAACACTACGAATTTGACCTTCTCACCTCAAGCAAGATGCGTTGGTGAAATAGCGGGCCGAGAAGATTTTAATATTAATATTTTATTGCTGCAAATACTAATGGCCTGATTATGTAATATTTAATTGCCTCAATTAATGCACCCAGGCCAGTTATGTATTATTGGATAACTAGGATTTATAATTTCATATAGATGAAATTAAACTTAATCAAAAATTGAAAAGTATTAGATAATCAGTGTACTATTGGATGATTGGTATTTTTGGATGAATAGTGTTTTATATTGGATGATTAGGATTTTTGGTTTAATCAAAAAATTAAAATTATTACTTGTGTACATTATTTTGAAAATGTTGTTAACAAGCTCAGAAACCAGGTACCAAAACGCCCAGAAAATGCTGCAAAACCGAGACGCTGCAAAATCAAAACCAAAAATGAGCCCAGGAAAATCACTGCAAAATAGCAATAGCGGCGACATAAATCGCCGCAAACAAGCAGAAACAAGCCCAGGCAAATCGCTGCAAAATAGCAATAGCGGCAACATAAATCGCCGCAAACAAGCAGAAACAAGCCCAGGCAAATCGCTGCAAAATAGAAATAGCGGCGAAATAAATCGCCCCAAATATACTCAAAAATTTTTTTTTTTCGGCGAATAAATAGTTTTAGCAGCGACAGCGACACATTGTCGCTGCTAAATACTATTCGCAGCGTTAGAAGCATTATTTTTAAACCATTTCCAGCGCCTATTTTCATTATTAGCGGCGATATAAGTCGCTGCTAAAAGTAAGTTTCTTGCGGCGATTTTACTGTTTCGCCGCAAATTAGTATAAGTAGCTTTTCGATACCGTCGAACAGCCGGCGCCCTTAAATCGCCGCAATAGAGATGTTGCAGCGATTTTTATGTGTATTTGCGGCGAATTTATGCGCCGCAAATACTGCCTTTCCCTGTAGTGACACAACTTTTCTCCATTTTTATTTTCTTCATTGTCTTCCACTATGTCAAATTAAGTATGTTTAAGCTTTTACTCAATTTGTTTGGTTAAAGAAGTTAACACTCAATTTGTTTGGTTAAAGTAGTTAACAACCTGCTTCCCACGAAATGGAGGACTCTTATCTTTCAGTTTCTGGTCGATTATTTTATGCCCTGTAACCTAAATCATAATTCTATAGATTTTTTCGCATTCATGTGTTAATCTTAGTTCTGTTATTAGTTCATGCAATTACTTTAATTATCATATTTCTTTTCAGCATACCAGCTAGTACATGTATATGAATATAAAAATTATAACAGAAATGATACTATTGAAACTAAATTAAAAGTCTTATACCACGTAAATAAGCACTTCCTCATGGGGAACTATCACTTATAAGGGTAGCTATCATTCCTATAAACTAGCTACCCTTTTAAGATTTACGCATTCCTATAAACTATTTCTTTGTTTATGGTCTACACTTATTATTCTCACGAACATAATATAGTAACGTTCTCGTTCTATTACATGCATGGGCTTGGGGCTTGGTTATTACATTCTACTAATTCATTATAAAATTTCCGTAATTCACCGAATGACTAAATCATTTCTCTTTAATTATTAATTATTCGGTCCCTCCTCTCCTTTTGTTCTACCCTGTTGTTGCACTGCATATCTATTTGCTTGTAGAAAAGGGCTATAATCACATCAAGCTCTACAAAGTCCCACAAATTTCCAATTTTAGTGGCTACGAGTAGAAGTAACTATTGTTTAAAATATTTCCAAAGCTAGAGCTTGGATCCATATCTGAATATAAACTCGCATACGACCAACAATGTTTGCCAGTGAATGCATTAATATCTAAGGTCTTCAGGTCAATAATGTGCTGATTGTCAATAAATAGGCTTGTAAACTACCTGTTTTCTTTAAAATGGCATGGGAACTATCAAATTGTGTTTAAAAAAGAAACCCAACCAAGTCATATGTTTGCATGATTTTCATAGTTTTACCACTACAAAAGCTGTATATATACCCATCAGCAAAAATCGCAAGCAAATTAATTGTAGTCTTAATGTGCCATAGCCATAGAATTCTTCAGATTAAATAAAAAAGCAGAAGATAATCATGCCATCCAAACCTCTAGACGTCATTGTTAAATACATACGAAAAGAAAATCACACCACCCTGCATGCAGTTCCTCTCTTACTTTCTGTTCTGAGAGGCTGAATCTGGCCGGTATTTAAACCCACCAGAGGATTACATAACCCGGTCTATTTAATTCATCAAATTTAACGTATTGGTCTCGAAGGTTTGGAGAGTTCACTCTTCTTTTTTTTTCACAATCAGCTCTAGTAATATAATTACAAACTCCGAGATATTTCATAAATGTAAAGTCAGTTATTCACAAATTCATGTCCACTCACAGAAAAGCTAAACTAGAACTCCGATAAAATTAAAAACCATCCACAAGTACTCGAATTATCCATAACTCAACGTACCAAAAATAACCATCAAAAATAAAATCATTAAATATGATCCTCCAAAAATACTTAGAACATTCTTATTATATTAGCTATATGCCAAATCTAATGTACTTTTAGTTATTAGGGGCTTAAATAAACACACATTCAAATGTTCAAATGCTAAAAATTTAGATTTATTATTACAGTAAAACCAAACAAAACTTTAAATTTGGAAGCTCCAAACCAATGGCCAAACTCTTATTTTATTAATTTCTCTTTCTTCCCTTTCTCATCACATAGAATATGATTATTAATTATTTATAATTAGTTTCTCTCTCTTGCCAAACTTTTATTAATAATTTAATTTAAATAAAATATAATTACTGATTAATTTTTTAAACTCATAATTTAATTAAAATATGATTATTAATTAACATATAATAAGTAGAATGGTAAAAAATAATAAAATAAAATAAATTAATAATTACAAATAATAAAAAAATTCTAATTATTAATTACTTATTACTATATATCTTCATAAGTAAATAATCTAACATGAAAATTTGATGCAAATAGTTAAAGTCAAATTGTTGTTATATTGTTTTATTGTTCTATAATGAAAAAAAAAAATAGCTACTCCAATGTATGGCTTATGTGAATGAAATGGTTAAAAACCAAAATTTAAGTTACATTGGCTAACATTGTCTTTTAGTAACAGACAATCTAACGAGAGTGCTCTACATGTAGCATTCATTCATATATGATCATCAAAGATTTCCAAAACTTCCAACTCTTGTCCTCCAACTGAACCAGTAAAGTTATCTGAAAAATATTATGGAGATAATGGGTAAGTTATCAAAAACTTAATAAGCAGAAAATATATACTAGTATATAAATATGAGTATTTATCAAATTTAAAATGTAAAACAAAACATTTTTCTTTCCAGAAATAGTCAGAGCAAAAATTTAGAAATAGTCAGAATCAAAGTCATTTTGGCATAGCATAACTTAAGTCCCGTTTGTTTTCAGAGATGAGATGAGATGAGATGAGATTTAAAAAAAATAATAAAGTATTGTTGTAATATATTTTTTTAATATTAGTTTTGTATGGGGATTTAAAAAAGTGATTTTAGAATTTGAAAAAGTAAAATTTTTATTATATTTTATATGGAGATTTAAAAAAGTGTAATGATGAATTTGAGATGAGTTTGTGAGTTTTAGTTTTATCTTCCAAAACAAACAGGCCCTTAAACATCTTATTAGAATAGAATACAAATCTCAGTGGCCAACTGAGTAAAAACAGAATATAAATCTTTCATTTATTATTCTCGGAGCCTCAAGTATACACACATGAAAGGACCACTTTACAACCAATGTGGGTGCACCAAAAATTAAATAGTTAGTACTAATATGAATAGAATGGAATAGAAACAAAATGTCATGACAAGCATTTTCAGAAATCATATCATTATCTTATCAGAGTACAAAATCTATTTTTAAACAAAATAAAATTAGATCACAAAAATATATTTTATGCACAAAATTTTATATTTGCACTTTTTGCATAGTTAAAAAAACTATGTGCACAAATTATCTTATATCTATATCAGTCATATAATTTTTTTTTATCATAAAATATGCATATTTTTCAAAATTGATCTCAATTCATATTATTTTTAATGCAAAGTCTAACATAAAAAATCTATTTATTTAAACTTCTTAGCTTTCCAACAATATCACCAACAAAGCTGAACAAATTGATCAATCATGTCATATAAAAAAATCAAGCACTTTCTTAAATTTTAAATTGATACCAAACTTAGTCAATAAGACCTAAGATATAAAATGCAATAAATTTCCTGAACACTTTACATTCTGGAACCTGAATATCGACCCTCCCCAAAATGCATTGAATTTATTAAATTCTTTCGAAACTTTAAAATCTCAATTCTCAGTTAATAATCACTTAACTCAATTTCCAACTCAGATAAAGTCTCTTTCATAAATCATAACTCAACCCATTTAAAAATAATACAACACCAATTATCCGATCCAAATTAATTGGGAACCTGAGTCCAAAATAATTTAGAAACGGGACCGGGTAAAAAAGATGTCCACTGAAATATATTTTTAAAATACCTAAGTTTTAAAATGAGGGCAAAATAGTAATTGACTCAAATTAGACTCCCTAGCACTGATGGTGTAACCGGTCCAGTTCAAACTAGTTTGGATAAAATTTAGAATTGATCAGGTATCATCGGTTTTATATTTTTTTAAAATTGATTACGCACTCATTATCCTCCAAAATCGGTAACACCGGTTTTACTAGTTTTAATCTGATTTTTTGATTTTAAATTAATTTATCTTAGTTTATTAGACTATTAATATATATATTATTATATTTTATAATGATTAAAAGAATTATATATTAGTATTTATTATAGTAAATTTAATTTTTTATAATTATAGCATTGATAGTTATAACTAATAATATTATTAGTATTAGTTAAAAAAAAATTGTATTAGTATTATTATATTATATTTTATATGTAATTATTTTGTATAATAATTTATAGAGAGACTTAAAGTATATTTCTAATATAGTAACAGTAACATAGTATTATATTATTAGTTAGACCATAAAATATAAATTGTAATTACTTTATATTATATATTAATGTATAACATATTATATATAATTAAAAAAATATTTTATATTATATATTATATTAAAAGAATTAATTTAAAATAAATATTATATTGAATCGATCCGATCTTGCCTAATTTTAAAAAATTTGGAACCGAATCGAATTGGTACCTATTAATTTTAATATTATAAAAACTGATTTTAAATCGATACTTATCGAAAACCAGACCAATTCTACCCATTCAATCCGATTTGATCCAATTCATCGATTTTTCGGACACCCTACTGCCACCTACGTAGAGGAGAGAACCTCAACTGGTTTACGTAGAGGAGAGAACCTACGAGGGTATATCAGTAATTTCGTAAAACAAAACTTCTTTCCTAATATGAGACTTCGTAACCAAGACAAAAACCAGAAGTTAACTTGCAGGAAAAACAAGCATATGCGCAGAAACTCAGATGCATGTGCTACGGAGGCTCAACGAGATGGAGGGGCAACGGGCGGAGGAATCGGGGTAGGTGAAGAGGAGTGGAAGCTTACCGAGGGAGAAAGAAAATCAACTGGGTGATGGGAGGTGGTTGGCATTTTCTGTGGCTGTCGAGGTGGTTTTTGGCTTGAAGGAGTGGCGGAAACAGGGGAACGTGTAGTCTCATTTTCCCCATGACCGTGCTCTGTTTCGGGCTTTCGACGATGCAAGGTGGGAAGCGTGCGGCTTGCTCTCTCGGTTGGTGCAACGCTTCTCTGTTTTCATGGGCTCAAAACAGAGCAGTTCATGGTTGCTACTTCATGAAAGAGAGGCTGGCTTTGGTTGGGATGAGATTCTCGGTGGTTTGTTGTGATGAAACCGGAGCTATGCAGTTTAAGAAGGTGCAAGGATCATTGGGGTTGAGGCCGACGACGTGGAGGAGGTTTGGCAGTGGGCTATCACCCGTTGAAAGTGTGGCGGTGTGCAACTCAGTGGGGGTCTCAAGTGGTGATGATGCTTGGGTTGAAGCCGAGAGCGTATGTCGGCGAAAAGGATAGGCTGCGGCAACTAGTTTTCTTGCTTGGGGTAAGTGCATCCATATATAGTGGACAAGAAACCTAATAGAGAAACCTTGATGAGGGAAAAGGAAAGCATAAACCTGTATGGGAGGGAAAGAAACTCGGCACGATAAGGATGACAAACCGAGTTAGGGGCAAGGTGCAATGGGCTTGGTTTGAACGGGTTTGGGTGATCTGATTCGGTCCATGACAAATAATTGGGTCCACAACAGGTAGTATAAAAAAAAAAAAAAAAAAAAAAAAAAAAAAAAAAAAAGAGGGAATGTTAGAAGAAACCGACGTCCACGTAACCTAAAACCGTGGTCTACGTGCAATTCCTAACGGCATTGTTTTAGTTTGATTTCAAATTTGCATCATTTTAATTTGATTTCAAATTTCAAACTCAGCCCCTTCCATTCTTTTCGATCCTTTCACGAATACTCCAGGTTACAGCTCTCTCTATACCATCTCCTAGACAAATCATTTCCCTCCATCCATCCATTCCCTTCTTCTCACAAATGAAGCCTCCATCTAGATTCTTCATTCCCCTCACTAACCCAGTCTCCATTTTGCATTCCCTCACAAACTTATTGTCGGCGTGCGAAATGGAACTAGTGGGTCTCGGCATCTTCTCACCAAAGGTCGATTGTTCTTCGTCTTCTTCACAAAGGTTAGTGGGTCTCCTCGAACCCAAGATCCATGAAGCCGAACCCAAACATCCCCAACCCTAAACCAAACCCTAACCCTAACCCTAATCCAAACGACCCCAACCCTAAAAAGCGAAATGACTAGAACTGGTATAATTACCAATTCTAGATCACACACACACACACAGACACACACACACATATATATATATATATAGGTTGTCTTGCTGCAAATATTTTATCTAGAACTCATTCAAACTAGAAAATAGTAAAAGTGGGCTAAGGTTGACTTTGGATATAAAAATTAAAAATAAAATAAAATAAAACTGAATTGAGTAGTGCTATTTGAAGGCATACACCACACATTATCTACATGGTAGGATTTGATTTGTAAGATTCAAATTTTAATTTATCTTTTAAATCAAATTATGATATATGCATAGTGTGTGGTGTAAAGGCTTTTGTATAGAATTATTTTTTTTGAATTTAGGATTAAATTTTGATTTCTAATCCAATATTTTGTTAAGTTCAAAAGTTTATTTAGCATTGGTTCTAATTAAATTTTAAGTTTGTAATATGATCTAAATAAGGAGTTCGGATTTTAAAGACTCAAAATCCCAATTTTCCTTGAAAAAAAAAAATCCTTGCACATCCAAACACTCCATTAAGGAAATCTAAGCTTATATAAGATGAATTTTCAGGAAAAATGGTATCTGAATCTGATGGAGAAACGCAAAAACAAACCAGGCAAAGTACTATCTAGTCCTGTTCCTCTCTGTTTCAGAAGGGCCATTCTCGAAAGCTTTCAGTTTGGACAGTTGCCTTGCTACTTTGAGTTTTCAATAGTTTAGTCTCCAAATATGGAACAAAATTCAATCTTATCTTGTGAAATTCTGGTGGATATAATGCTTTAATCTATCATTGGTTATGTTCTTACTGAAAAACAAAAGGAGCATGCTGAGTTGGGGGGGTATCCACAATACCACTCAATGCAACCGATCTAAATCCAATTCTAAAGGGTGCGATGTTGAATGATATGATATGTTGAGTTCTTCTTCCCTATCACCAATTTATCATAAATGCGATTCACTTGGGTATGTCTTTCCTGATACCAATTGATTTTAAGCAGATTAGTAACTCTTGGTCCGACAGTCATTAGAAGTTGCTGCTTTATCTATTCATTTTGCTGTATGGATGAATGTGGGTAGGCATGAGGGAGACATCTATAACACAGCTAGAGGATAGGATAGGGTAATATTTAAACTGGATAGTGGCAGGAGAAGTTTGAAAGGGTGGCCAAAACTGGTGGGGGATGACTGGACGTTGCAGCAATCTGGCCCAGTCAATTAATCTAGAATTCTCTTATGAGGAAATTATAAAATAGCATGTTCCTTTTAACAAATCCTGACAAAGATCTGCTCTAGGCCGCTTTAGTGCTTACTTTTCCTCTAGTTCACACAGTTGTCCATTTCAATCAACATCTTCTTTTGTAGAGTAATTTAGATGAAGAACAAATTTCCAAGCCCCTAGTAGCTCTATGGTGTAGCTCTAGGGTGGGATTGTGACGTAATGGCCCTCTGGAAGATTTTTTTATTTTTATTTTCTTGGGGAAAGTTTGAAGCCCAGTTTGTATCTCCTAAATAGTATTCTACATGATGGATGTACATTTAGCAGCTTCCACCAAAGAAATTACGATGTAAATCTTCAACGTTCTAGCCATAGACGTTTTCAGGAATCTTGACGTAATTCATGTTATGTTTATGATGGTCTTCTGTTTCTAAAACAATATTGAAGTATTTTTTGTGATATATATGAAACTGCAGCCACAAAATTTTATTTCTATTTTTATTTTCATATTGAAAAAATAAGGAACTTGTGTTTTAATTTGCATTACAATAAAAAATTCAGTTTCTAATCTGGAAACAGTTTATAAGAAATATTGAAATAATATTTTATCAGAGTTCAACATACACAAATTTGTTATAGTTCAACTGTGCCGAATTCTGATCAACCAACTCTTCCTTCTATCATATGCATGTAGCGAAATTCTTTTGCTTTCACATGTTTTATAACAATAATTTCAAGTTTTCTAAGGCTCTCAACTCTAGTTTCTCTTATGTCTTCTGGGTATGCCTAACATAACTTACCTTTGCAGTGGAAAGATTAGACTTTCCAGGGCAAGGTGAAGTGGATCCTGTGAGTCAGAAATTGGGAAAAAAAGGTTACAATACGAAAGTAATCTCCAGCCATATTAATTACAGACAGTTCCTAAAGAACGAGGTTGGTGCTTTCCGACATTATCAATAATAGATATAGCATGGGAGAATATGTGCATATGAGTACTGTCGAGTTGAACTTGCAATGTAAGAAGAACTTCTCTTATTGAAATCCTGACATATTCATACCAAGATGATGAATTGCCGATGCATTCTCTCTACTCAAGAAATTCTCCACAATAAAAATTAGTAGTTAATTACACAATTTATGACTTTCTATGTTCTGCTTGTTATATGACATGCTTGTGGTTTAGAGGTCTGGAATTAAGGAGCCTAGGAAAAAGAAAAAATGGTAGAAAGACCAAGTGGAAGCATTTCTCAGTTCAGAATACGAGGAGATATTGATCTCCTCAATTCTTTATCAATACGAGAATTGTTATTCTATATAAATTACACGAGGGCCTGATTTAATTCCTGCATTTTGCATTCTCTGTCTGTTCTGCTCGTGTTGTTCTCAGTAATGATTACTCCACAAGGGTAACTGTAAATAACTATTCCTCAAATGCAGTTTATACTGCAATTCTAGTTTCCAGAATGTCTCCCCAATGAAACTGAAGTACAAGACTGTCATACAAATTTTCCCTTAAATTAAGCTTATGCTTTGGAAAATTGAGTCCTGTTGAAGGAATAGCACAGTTGAGGGAAAAAGAACCATAACTAGTGTTATCAATCAACCTAATTCATCCCTTAAAAGTGTCCACCCATCAAATATTTGCCAGCTATCAGGGCTCTTTTGGAGAATATGACTTTGATGGTATTGGTTGCAAATCATGGAAATGACAAGTTATATTATTCTATGGTTTCGTTCTATTGTTTATGTGGGAATATTTTTATGTGGGAATATTTTTAGGATGGTTTTTTAATCTTTGAGCTTTAAGGGTGGGTGCAGGGCCGGCTCAATCCGGCCATTGCCTAAGGCCTCCGCTCTATATAAAGCCTTTAAAAATAAAAGTAATTAAATATTTTATTTTTATTTTTTATTTTTTAAAAAGCACTTCATTAAATAAATTTAAATAAATATACATTTCAATATACGCAAGGTTTCATAATACTAAATTTAATATTTAATACAATGAATTATTTATATTTTTAAATAATTTCAATATTTTATATAATGAATTATTTAAATTTTTAAATAAATATTTTTTAAAGAATATGCTAAATTGAGTCACAAAATTTAGGTTAAGATCTCATTTTATACAAATTGTTGTATTAAATATAAATTCAATGACAATTTAATTATAAATCTAAATAAAATTTCATTGATTTTTATATAATAATTTATATTTTATTGTATCATATATAATTATAAATAATTTACTTAAATTTCGTCTTAGATTGAATATATGTTGAGGCGCCCCGAGTGGGTGTTACTGGTTATTTAAAGGGACATGATGTCCGAGTGGCACTGCCACGGTTCTGTCATTTTGTGATACAATTGTATCTCTTCATGAGAAATAGCCACAAAATTTCAAATAGGTTTTTCCCTTCAGTATATATCTATTCAGGAATCAGGTTTGCAAATAGTAAAAATGGTAATATTCCATACGCCATCAATGTTGTCTTTTCTGCTAATCTTTCTTCTAATCCTTTTACTTTAAGTTGATCAAATATCGACCTTATCAATAGTTCTTTAGAAAATAAGTGGTATTCCATATTAAAAAACATTTAAATGGCATTAGCTTTTGTTGGTTGGCCAATGTGTTTTCGTAGGACATGTCATTCTTGATGCGGCTAGTCATCTCATCAGGTAATACTAGAAAGGCTACTGATTCCTTTCTTTATGCAGGTGTGTAAGAAATGGAAATTATGATGAAGCTCTCGATGTAGTAGCATTTGTTTACAAACTTTCAACTACGTATCCCAAGTCCTTAATTTGTGTTATTTTCCTTGACTAGCTACTGAATGTTTTTAATTTGCTCTCAACTTTTCAAAAGTTTCGCATGCTATTCTTAACTTGTTTTTCTCTAGGTACTTACTATAGATTTTAATCGGTTGAGTCTTCATGATTACCTTGTATTACTATTCTTTTCTAATTAGGTGCACTTTTATGTCCAGTATACTCCTTGATCACTTTAATGGCCATCAGGTGTATGTTGCGTAACTTTGGTGGAAATATTGAAATGTATGGCATCTTGGATGCGATCTATTCGGGTCCAATTGATGCTCAAAATAGTAAATTTTTAACCATGATCTGTCAACTGTCTTATGTGCACATATTTCACCATTTTAAGCCCCAAATGATTTTTCAAGTATTTATTAGTTGTAACTTGTAAGCCTAAACTGCAAGACTTTTTATTGTTACCCTAGATAGCTGCAAGATTGTGGTATATTTGGAAGAGCATTTCAATTGTGTTTATTTTTACACCAGATTATCTGATTGATAATATTTATTTATCTTACTTGTAAGAAAAGATATATTTATCCTCTTGAGAATGCTATGATCAAAATCATGTATACTTGTTAGTATCAAACATCTTGCAAAAGCTACTACAAATGATATGCACAGCCATGACATGGTGAATTTGCTATGTGGATACACACTTTATGTGAGATCTCAGAATTTTTACATATTATTTTATTCTCGATAAGAATTATTTTAATTTATTTTAACAATATTATTGGTTGTATTTTATTTGTTTAAAATATTTATTTGAATTATTAGATAATTAATATTAGTTTTACGTTGTCTTTATGTTTATATTGAGTTATGTTGCTTTTCTTATTAATTTTAATATGAGTAAATAATTTTAATGATTGAAATTAAATTTTTTTATTTTATTATGTGAGTTTATTTGATGTACTTTCGTTATATTAATTATTGTTTTGTAATTAAATTGCGCCTGGGTTTAATTTATTTTATTGTTAGGCTTTAATTATTTTATTTTATTGATATTAAATTATAGTATATTTAACTGGTTTTTATTTAATTTATTGTATTTTTCTTCTAGTTGGATTTCAATTCTTTTTCCTTTTTTTTTTCTTTTTCCTCTTTTCTTTTTTCTTTCCTTCTTCCCGTATTTCTCCTCCCAGCCCGTGTGTGTGCGACAAACACCCCTCCCCCCTCTCCGTCGACTTTCAAGCCCAACCACCACCCCATGTGCCGGCCAGCCACTATCACCGCCTCTTCCATTGGAACCACAGGCAAGTTCCCTCTGGCAATCCCAACTCTGGCCTACCCTGCACCTTCCTGGAATACCCTTAAACCCGAAATGGGTTTTCTTTCCTTTGAGCCACCATAGCGCCGCCGTCCACCACCTCACGGCCTCACCACTCTCACCAACAGACTCCCCATCCCTCGGTGATCATTCCTTACCACCAGCAGCCCCCACGCACAACCTTTTATCCACCCACTTGAGCAAACCTAAAATGGGTCTTAAAATATGTTGTTCTTCGTCGTGCTGTCGTCCGGCTCCTGTGTATCTTACCTCTGTTACCAAACCACTCCCCCACGCCGTGTTTGGGTTGTACTTACTTACAATGTCATTTTTGGCATCGTAGATTTTGGATGTAGATGTCAAGAAGGTTAAGTCTAAGGAGACTTCTTCGTTGTTGGAATATTTAATTATAATTTGTTATATTGGGAAATGTTTTCTCATTTTTATAAATATGTATTTTTATGATTTATCTTTCGGATGACTGTATTAAATCTCCTGTTGGAAAATTTATGTTAAACTGATTTGTAAAATAACTCTAAAAATTTTGGTACTTAGCTAATGACTTAATTTATTTGCTGCTTTTATTTATGCATGTCATGTGTACATACACTTAGCACTTGACGTTGAGATATGTGATCCGTGTTGTCATCATTTTGACGTTTCGATTCTCGTGTTATTTTAAGAAAAATTTGAGAGCGTCACACTTTATTTAACTGAAATCTTTAGGATTAACTTGTTGGAAGATATGAAAATTAAGAAGAGAAAAGGAAAGAGGGAACAAAGAAAAAAATGCAAAAGCATGAGGAAATAAAATGAAAAGTATTGTATGTTGAGTTATCAAAATCTGTTTTTCTTTTCTTTCTTTTTTGAAGTTCTTAGATTATATGAAGAGATTTTATAAAAATAAATTTACTATTGAAATGTCTTGATGTCATTTATTAAATTTATTCTAAAAAAAAATTATAATACCTCATATAATGTCAAACTACGTCAATTATATGAATTGACGTACCAAGTGGACGCTTATAATAACTCTAAACTACCTACACTAGTTTCATTAGACATTAATGTTCACATCATTAATACTGGATGATCCAATGAGATTGAGATTTGTCATTAATTATTAAAGGTAAATTACCGATGATAAATTTTTCAACTAACAACAGTGGTTAATGCTTTATATAAAAGGCTGGGTTTTTGGTTATAAGCAATTAATCATTACATAAATCTTCAAAATGTGTAAACCAAATATAAACTTATTTGGTACTGACATATGTTGGCTAGTAATGGATAGCGCTAGTGTAACGCTCATTTCTGGAGGTCCAAAAAGTTAATTTATTTTTCTCAAAATATCTCTAATAATATGATTACAAACTCTAAAATTCTCCATAAAACATCAACTCATTTATTTAATATAAAATTCTAATCCCTCGATAGAAATAATAAAGCAAGAACTTCAATACAATAAAATATCATATCCATAAGTCTTCGAATTATCTATGACTTGACATACCAATAAATAATCACCAAAAATAAAATCACTAATGTGAACCTCCAAAAATACTTATACACTTAGGTCTCATCCATCTATGATCATCAAACCTTGTCAAACTCCCATCTCTTATCCTCCAATTGAAATTAGTAAAGTGATCTAAAAAAATGTTATGAAGATAAATGGTGAGTTATTTACAATTCAATAAGCAAATAACATATACTAGTATGCAAACATGAGTATTTACCAAATTCAGAATGTAGAACAAAGATAATTTCTTATTTTCAGAATGTAGAAATAGATGATATTATCAAAAATCAGAACGAAAGTTTAATATAAACAGAAACAAAAAGTCCTTTTGGCATAGTATAACTGAAATACTTATCATAACAGAATATCATATTTAACCCTTGTAGTAGGGTTGTGCAAATTCTGACAGCCAATCGAGAAGAAACAAAATATGAATCTTCTCATTATTATACTTGGAGCCTCGAGTGTGTACATAGAAAAGACCACGCAAAAAACTATTTTGCAACTAAAGTAGGTGCACTGGAAACTAAATAGTTGGTACCACTTTTTCAAAACACAACAAAATCAGATAAAAAATATCATTTATGCATAAACTTTCATATTCGCTCTTTTTAATTCAGAAATAGAATGCAACAAAATTAGCTCATGTCTACATCAATTCATGCCAAAAACACTTTATTCTTATACAAAATTTAATGTATATGCTGAAACAAAAGTTGAGGTGGTTTCAAATAATTTCTTTTCATCACAAAATATGTACCTTTTAAAATTCACCTCAATTCAAAATTTTGATATAAAATCTAGCATAGAAACCCCGCTTATATGAACTTTTTAATTTTCAAATGATCACAAACTTTGCAAATAGAACTTCAGAAAAATCCAATATTTTTCCTTAACATCTAAACATCCTCGAAATTTTGTAATTTCAATTCTCCCTAAAATGCTTTGAAATTCATCAAATTCTTCTAAAACCTTAAAATATTGGAAATCCTCCCCATCCTCGCTTAATAATCACTTAAACCAAATTTTCCAACTCACCCAGCCTCCTTCAAAAATCAAAAACTCAACTTACTTAATAATGCAACACCCATGATCTTGCAAAATACGAGTTCAAAATAATATATAAACCAACCCAATCCAAAACATTTAATTTCAAAAATAATTTAACAAAAACCTAATTTAACAAAACCCAAAACAAAGGAAGGCTAGTAAATAATAGCTCCAAACTTTTAAAAAAAGTTTATCAAAAACCGGATAAAACTACCGAAAGGGCTAAGAAAAACAAACTGAGGCCTACATTAAAAAAAAGGACCCAACACAAACCCAACTTCAAAATCAATTTCAAAATTAGCTTAAAGCCATGAGCTCAAAAACGTCATCTCGAAACTTCCTCATCCTTCTACGTAACACACGAAAATAGAAAAAGAAAATCTTTTACATGCGAACGAGGAAATCACAGAGGATTAGATCGGTTGAAGCTTACCAAAGAGAAGTGCTGGTAGCAGAGGTCAAGAGGAAAGTGGCTTCCCCGGCGTTAGACTACTAAGAGAGAAAGTGAAAACAGAGAGAGAGAGAGAGAGAGAGAGAGAGAGAGAGAGAGAGATGAGAGCACACTGAGGAGTAAACCCTGAGTGGTTTACTGTAGACCTAGGGTACTTCGGCTGTTTCGACCGCTGTCTGAGTGGTTTCCGGCGGCAATTGAGCAATGTTTTGACTAAGTGGTTTGGGGGGGGGGGGGGGTGGCCAGTGGAATGGTCCTCGCTCGGGGGGAGAACCGGTGAAGGATTTTCTTTGTTTTTAAGTAGTAAGACAGATTATATTTGGTAACTTAGAGGCTTCCTTGCATGGTGGTTGCTCGGCTATGCTGTGGTGCAACGGGGTGAATGAGGCTCCGTGTGATTGGGGAAGTTTCAGTGTGGTACAATGGCATATTGTGTGACGGAAAAGTACCTAAACACTGGCTGGTTTAGGTTTACAAGTTGTGCAAGGGAGACGTAGCAAACTTTGGAGGAGAATGCAATATTTACGGTTTCTCATGCATAAGGAGAAGGCTGCTTAAACTATTTATATAGGTGATACGAAAAAAAACCCTAGACGAAAAAAGGGATGGCAAAGGTAAACTCTGAGCTTTCTTGTGCAGCTAGCAGCGTACATAAATATGGTAAATGGAAACCTAGCTATTGGAAAAGTTAGCGCTAGAAAGGCAATAATCCACGCATGACGATGAGATCTTAACAAAGATGCCATGAGCTTGGGCCATGAGGGAAATGGGTTAGGGTCCACTTTTAAAAACTTGGGCTCAATCTTTTGAACAGAGGAAAAACAATAAAACTAAAACTAAACTGAGTAACTATACACATTTTGTAAAAAATAAATAAATAAGGCCTTTATTTAAATTTGAAGACAAAATAAACCAGCTTATAAAAAAAATGTATCTCGACTTATAAAAAGATTTTCAACTTAATAATCAAATCCAAGGAGAAAAACCATAGTTCAATCAAAACATAAATATTAGGCCCGTAGTCTAATTTTATAAACAAAAGAAATAAAAAAATTCAACCTTGCTTCACGCACAACTAACACTAAAAAATTTGAAAACAGAAAGGTGCTGAAATCGGGTGTTACAACTTACAGCTACTGTGAAATTTGGATCTATAAAAGTTGTATTATTCTATAAAATAGATGAGACGAGGTAGTGTCATTGTTGTTGGAAATTATGAGTCACGATCTAGGTAGCAGTATTGCTTATACTCGAGTTTTTATATTTGTGTGTACCCATTATTAATCATTAAACCCAATGATTTGCTTTTGTTCATATTAAAATCCCTGTAGATCCTTTATGCAATCCCAAGAAAAGTAGAGATAATTGTTGCAGATCTCAACTCGAACTGTTCTTGTCCAATGCTAGCTTCAATTCAGTGCACCACTAAGCTTGCGAGATATTGTAAATTTATAGTCTTCACTTTGTCTTTTATTCAAACAAAAGAAAAATGATTAATTGGTCTTTTTCTTACAATTCATCTGCTTTAGTAATGGTTTTCCATTTCACTCTTATATCAGGCATCTCAAACATGGATGTTTTGACCTCATGCAAAAGAGAAGAACTTTTGGTCAGTGGGATGATATAGCCATTCAAGCTTGGCTAAGCAACAACATGCAACGTGAGTTGAATCTTCGTGTTTACCGTGTTTCTCGACCAAAGGTGATTAGTTTAGCTGTGGGCACCAATGCCAATGAAAAGGAGAAAAAATCCACTTAAATAGAGGTGCAAAACTTGCTAGCAGTTATATTTTTATTAATAGTAGATATTAGCAACAAACCACAGCTCGGCACACTCAACATTAATGAGAGTCAATGAAGCAATAAGAAAGCACAAGATTCTTCGAGAAAAAAAGGGAAAGACTTACAAAATTGCTGAAATCAGTGGCGCTCTAACGACAATAAGTTTAAACCAAAATGATGATCCAACAAGTCCTAAAATCAAATCAACATGAAGATTTATCAATTTCGACTAATATGGAAAATCCTATCCAAAGACCAAATCAAAACTACAGAATTTTGGAGGATAGCGCCAACTACAAATCTAAGGATCATTTGTAGCAGATTTTACGGGATTTATTTCATTGTATTAATTGTTTAAATACTCCTCTTGTAATGCCTAATGTTCACGTTGCCAATTATTGAATAAGAGACATCAATTCAAGTCTTCTTCTTCTTCGTTTGTTTTTATCTTTTTCTTGGTATCAAGAGCCATAGTGAACCTTAGCCAACAAACCACAACTCTTTCTTCCGCTCACCATGGCTACACTATCTCTCAATGTTGGCAACTTCATCACTCTAAGACTCACTCCAAATAACTACCCCTTGTGGTGTGAGAAAGCATTAGCTCTTGTCGAAAGCCAAGAATTAGTGGGACATCTCACAAATGAAGATACTGCACCAAACAAATATGCCATACTAGACCCAAGCAACTCCTCAAATGCAGACAACACAAATCCTCAATTAACCAATTTGTTCATCGCATGGCGAAAGTCTGATTGTCTTCTTCAAGGGTGGATCATTGGAACACTCTCTGAGGAAGCTGTTGACCTCATTGTTGGTCTTGATACAGTACATGCAATTTGGTAGGCTCTAAAAAATGCATATTCCCAAGAATTATAAGAACGCAAATTCACTCTGCGCCAACAGTTCACCTACCTTCAAAAAGAAGGCGACACAACAATCATAGAGCACATCTGAGCCTTTAAAGATCTCTGTGACAATTTAGCAACAATTGGGAAGCCGGTTTCAGACCAAGAAAATGTATTGTCTTCTCACCAATCTTGGCCCGCAATATGAAACATTCACAACAACCATTTAAAACCTCCACGACCATCCTATTCTGAGTTGGTTTCTCAATTCCAAAATTATGATCAAAGGTGAAATTGGTTTTCCAACCACATCGACATTTAGGCAACAACACTCATGCATCAAGTAGCATCTTATGGTCAACAACAACAATGTTCTCAATCAAACAACTTAGGATATCGTGGACCAACACAAAAATTTACGTCAACCATACGTGGATTCCAAGCAAAACAAAGCAAGGATTCAAGTCAAGCCTACAACTCTTCTCCTGCAAGTGCACAACGCCGACCTCCACCACCAGGTGAATGTCACATGACACCTCCCGAAAGGGAGAAATATCGTGATCAACGATGTCAATATTATGGAATGATGGGCCATAATGCGAAGATATGTTGGTGGGTACCAAAAAAATTGACTCCTCAAGATGAAATTCCACAAGCACTTGTGGTATTAACACAAGACGATACCCTAGTAGACACGGAATGGACTATTGACACTAGAGCTTTCAATCACATGATAGGTAAGTCAGGTACGTTAACTAACATTCGTCGTTACTCTGGTTTCAATTCAGTGTTGACAAGAGATGGATCCTCCATGCCCATTCTTTCAATTGGAGACTCTTATATAAAACAAAACAGATCAGCTTTACCTCTAAATGATATGTTATTAGTTCCTAATCTAAAAAGGAATTTTCTCTCTATAAGTCATCTAACCACTCAGTTTCCTGTTAATTGTGAATTTTCTAATATGGATTTTTGTGTTAAGGAATGGGAAATAGGACAAGCAATGATGACAGGGAAACGCAAGGGTGATCTCTATGTCCTGTCCACTTCACCGGAATTTTATTTCTCTAATCGCTTCAAGTCTGGCATAATAGAAATTTGGCATCAACGCCTCAGCTACCCTTAATCTTCAGCTCTACAAATGTTAAAAAATAAAGGGTTAATTGATATTGTAGGGATAACAAAATCACAACATCTTTATAATAGTTGTCAACTACGAAAGCTTAGTCGTTTATCTTTTTCTTATTTGGAACATTTGAGTACAAGTATTTTTGAGAAAATTTATTGTGATTTGTGGGGACCCGATCCTGTTCTTTCTATTGCAAAATTAAGATATTATGCTTGTTTGGTTGATAATTTTTCAAAGTGTACATGGATTATTCCTCTCTGGCAAAAATCTGATATTTTCAATGCTTATCTAGCCTTTGAAAAACATGTGTCTAGACAATTTAACAAGCAAATAAAAATCTTTCATTCTGATGGAGGAGGTGAGTTCGTTAATTCCAAACTATCAACTCACTTTCTTTCTATAGGTATCGTTCACCAAATATCAGTGGAGAGACGTTGACGGGTATTGGAGCCTAACAGCAATAAGTTTAAACCAAAATGATGATCTAGCAAGTCTTAAAAATCAGGAAAAATCAGATCAAAATGAATTGATCAATTTACATTTGTTTATATTTATGTAATAGCTCAATTTATACTTAATATGAGTATAATGCACCAGCCTAGTGTATAAATGCATATAAGTTTGGATGAATTGACGCATTAAGAAATTATTGAATTAGATGCAAATGGTTTTAGCCATATTTGTTTATCATGGATTAGTTGATCATGTGAATCAGGCACATTTGAATGATTATGAATGTCATTTGTTAGTTTGCATAAATGCTTCTTCTATGTTTCCTTTAAAAAAGCTATTAGAGATGTGGGATTAAACGCTGGAAAGACCCATTCGTGGAAAACATTAGTCTCTGCAATAGGGTTTTAAAACCAAAACTCAATTGCAGCGATGTCAAAAAAAAGTTGAAAAAAGACATTCGGGTGAAAATTAGTCGCCATGATAAGGTTTTGAAAATCGAAAACTCAATTGTAGCGATGTCAAAAACCATTGGAAAGAGACATTAGCATTGAAAATTGGTCATCGAAATAGGGTTTTGAAAATAGAATTCATATTGCCAATGATGTCCTTAATCATTGAAAATAGATATTTGTGACGAATTAACTACTATTGACGACGGTAGAAATTGTTGGAATAAGTCTTTTCCACCAGTTTTTAACTGGATCATAATTCCTAATTGCGATTATATTTTGGACTAATCGCAACTAAAAAAATCACCAGGGGACTTCACCATTTTGCATCAGTTTTGGAATTTTTTTGTAGTACGAAAGAAGTTAAGGAATAATACTGGCGAATTGGTGGCGATTTATACCAATATTTGGGAAAAAAAAAATTCTGGAAAAAGCTGGCACTTCTATTTTAGTGTTTATTACAATTTACAGATCAGGGATTAAAGAGTACTACTCTATGCAGTAGGATATCTTTTTTAGGTACTCTCAGGGATCTTGATTTATTTTTTAATTACTAATTAGAAAAAGTATTAATCCAATATATATTATTGGAGAGGTTTTTTTTTTAAAGATAACTACTATATATACAAAAAGATTATAGAAAAGTAAATCTACAAACTGATGTAATTTCATTTGATTCGTTAGATCTACTTTATAAAAGAAGTTACTATAAATACAGTCTAGCATACCACATTAACATCAGTTTGTAGATTTACCTTTGTATATATATTAAATATTTTTCATTTTTAAAAAGGCCATTAATTTTGAAGAATATTACAAATTAAATGTACATGAAGCAAGAGAATTAAAGGAAAGAGGGATCATACATGAGTAGTAGATGCATTTTTTCCAAAACCCAAGCTGAAATTCACCTATGAAGAATGGACTCATAAAGGCCAATGCGAAGATGGGAGACATCTTATTGTTGTCAACAGCCAGCGCCAAAACGTGGGCAGCGTTGGATTAATCTCAAAGCAATATTTGAACTAGGTGTATCATGTATATAACATTAAAATGGTCAAACAGGAATTATTATATTCTTCAAAATAAAAAAAAGATGAATTATTATGGTACATAATACTAATATGTTTCATAATCTATACCACTCACATTATATTCCTCTACGTAGTATAATGTGGTGCCTTTTCAAAAAAAAAAAAGGCAAAAGTATAATGTGGTACAACGTGCCATGTTAAAAAAAGTTAAAAACATAGAAATAAAAAGATTAAAATTTTAATCTTCACCTTTTTGTGATTTTGATTGGGTGCTATTTTGTTTCGAATATATATTTGAAATGTTCTAAAAATATAGTGCTTCAATAGAAGACTTAAATCATATAGCTTATACTCCAAAAGAATTAGTCAATGATACAATTGGAATTTCATTAAAATTATAAAGAGCAAGTGCTTCTCATTCCCAAGTAATGTAAGATCTTATATACCACTTACTTTTATCCTCTTATAATATGAGATATTTTGATACCATTATAACGTCCCGATAGAATACCCAAAGTTACATGATCTTATATTCTAAAAAAACTAGTCAATGATATAATCATGACCCTATTAGAGTTTAATAAAGAGCAATAACTTCTTTTCAAGCAATGTAGGATCTTATATACAATCAACTTTATCCTTCTCATATGAGGTATCATAATAAATTCAAAAGAACTAGTCAATAATACTATTGAAATTCTATTAGAATCTTATAAAGAGCAATAATTTCTCCTTTTTAAGCAATATGGAATCTCATACACCACTTATTTTATCATTCTCATATAGAATATCACAATCTAGCCTCAACAACTGCACATCGCTTACAAATTTCGCGACTATATATGGTATTACTCATGAGACAAAATGAGTAGTATAAATTAGAGGCATGGTACAAAACATTTTCCATCATTATACTTATATTACCAAGATCTCCGGTGAAAGAGCAATGCTACAAGTACATAGTCTTGTATATCTTTTGTGGAATTGATGACATGGCAATAATACCATATTAGCAAAAATATTGAAAAAAAAATATAGACATGATAAGTAAAAAATAAAAATAAAAACACAAATAATTAAATTATAAGATGCATAAAAATAACATTTAGACATGGCGTGTGGGAAAAACGTATAAAAATCGTGTACAAATAGTATTTTTGCCAATGAAATATATGGTAAGAAAATAACAACATGCAATTAATGGGTGTGAAGTTTTAAATTTACATATAAAATATAGTATGCCGTATAAAAAAGAGTTATGTTATATACAATTATTTTTGCATAGTTGTTTTATTGTGTTGGCTAAAATAATTATTTTATATTAAAAAAATGATTCAACAATCACATTAATGGAGTGTGCAAAATGTATATATATAAAAATGACTGCACAGAGAAATTTTGTTAAAAAAAAAAAGAATTGTATATATTGAGGTGACATAATGAAATAAGTTAACTTTATTTTACAATAAAAAAGAATTAGATCACAAAAAAATATAACATAAATATGTAGAATTTCTTGTATGAGATTCAGCCTTAAGCATTATTTCTACGAGCTTATAATTCGCGCAATATGCGAATCGTTGTATATAAAGGGAGAGAGATAAGATTTTATAGTAGAGAAATTATAAATGATTTATAAAGTGATTTATTTTAACAAAATAATATAAAAATTGAAATAGTACTTTTTGATAAAGTTTTGAATCGATTTATATATTTAACCTATCATCCAACATATTAATAGAACGGAAGA
This sequence comes from Platycarya strobilacea, assembly GCA_036898215.1. NCBI lineage: Eukaryota > Viridiplantae > Streptophyta > Magnoliopsida > Fagales > Juglandaceae > Platycarya > Platycarya strobilacea. The sequence continues at coordinate 58,734,543 of CM072550.1, forward strand.
CGCGATAAGATACATAAAATAAGAATATACAAAAAAGAAACAAAGAACTTCAAAAGAATAAAAAAAGGGAGAGAGGAGAGGGGGGAATTAAATCCATGACGTTTTACTTTCAAAAAGTCTAAACTGCCCCTAACAATTCTATAAAAAACAATATAACTGTAATGAACGAACGAAACGGCAGCCGCCTCCTGTCCCACCACTAAAATTATGTGAATGACCTCACCACTATTATATTAAATTCTGCATAGTGATTTGCATAGTAACTTGCATAGTAATTTCAAAGCCTATAAATAGAGGCTTCAGTTGTAATGAAATTCATAAGAAAATATAGAGAGAGAAAGAAAGTTTCAATTCTTAAGAGTTCTAGAGAGAATTTCTTATTTCTCTTTTGCAATAGTAGTTTCCTTTCTTTAATTTTATAACACGTTATCAGCACGACGGTTCTACCAATTCTGAAGCTAGTGGCCTTATTCCTTTGTAAGTTTTTCATTATATTATTTGAGGTCTTTAATATATTTTATTGATGATTATCTGTGTGAATTTATAAATATGAGATACACATATTTATTTCATTATTTATATGTGTAGAAAATGACAAATCTTACAAAATTGGAATTTGTTGCTCTTGATATATCTTGGAAAAATTATTTATCCTGGATACTTGATGTTGAAATACATCTTGATGCAATGAACCTGGGAGAAACTATTAAAGAAGGAAATCAAGCATCCCTGCAGGAACGTACTAAAGCAATGATTTTCCTTCGCCACCATCTTCATGAAGAATTGAAAACTGAATATCTCACAGTAAAAGATCCCTATATTTTGTGGAACAATTTAAGGGAGAGGTATGAACACCAGAAGACTGTCATCCTCCCAAGAGCTCGTTCTCAATGGTTGCACCTGAGGTTGCAAGATTATAAAAGTGTTAGTGAGTATAATTCGAAACTTTTTAAAATAAGCTCAGTATTAAAATTATGCGGTGAGAAAATCACCGATGATGATATGCTAGAGAAGATTTTTACTACATTTCATGCCTCGAATGTGCTCCTGCACCAGCAGTATCGAGAGAGAAAGTTCAAGAAATATTCTGAACTTATATCATGTCTTCTAGTAGCTGAGTAGAATAATGAGCTCTTATTAGAAAGCCATCAGTCACGCCCTACTGACTCAATATCATTCTCTGAAGTGAATGGTAATAGGTTTGCATCATTCCCATAAGTGAATGGTGCATCCTTTAGAAGAAATCGGAGGCGTGGACGTGGTAGGAGAAATTATAGAAATGTTGGTCCCAGGAGTGACAACATTAAAAGGGATTATAATATACCATATCACCAGAAGTGGTACAATTCAGAAAGGGGTAAAAATCCTCAGAATAATTCTTCAAAGAAAAGTGAAGAGGTGTGCCATAGATGTGGAATGACTGGACATTGGTCACGTACCTGTTGTACGGCCAGTCACTTAGCTGATTTATATCAAGCTTCTATTAAAGGAAAGAAGAAAGTGCATGAAACAAATTTAGTAGAACCATCAGATGATTTATTAGATTCAGTAGATGTAGACATTACTCATCTTGATGTATCTGATTTCTTTAATCATTCTGAAGGTAGTATTGAACACTTAATTGGAGATGGAAGTGTTCCACTCAATTAATGTATTTTCTTTCTATCAGTAATAAAAGTTTTGTATATTTTGTAGAATCATGGATCACATTGATGAGTTTTTTATCTCTGAGTAGAATGATAAAGATATATGTCTGGCTGACAGTGCTACAACTCACACAATTCTCAAAGAAAAGAAATATTTTCAAAATCTAACACTAAGTAAAGCCTATGTCCATACCATATCAGATTCATCGGATTTAATTGAGGGCTCCGGAAGAGTTTATATTGTGTTGTCTAATGGCACCAAATTTTGTATTGATGATGCTCTATTCTCTTCACAATCTAGAAGAAATTTATTGAGTTTCAAATATATACGTCGTAATGATTACCATATTGAAACGACCAATGAAGGCAGTAAAGAGTATCTTCTTATTACTAAAACAATATCTGGCCAGAAACTCGTATTAAAAAAACTGTCTGCTCTATGTTCTGGATTGTATTATATAAAAATGAGAACAATTGAATCATATGTGGTAATGCACCAGAAGTGCATTGACCCTAAAGTATTTATGACTTGGCATGATCGCCTTGGACATCCGGGTTCTATAATGATGAGACGAATTATTGAAAATTCGCATGGGCATCCCTTAAAGAATCAAAAGATATTTCTAGCCAATGAATCTCCGTATTCTGCATGTTCTCAAGGTAAGTTAATTATTAGACCATCTCCCTCAAAAGTCATTGTTGAATCTCCATCCTTTTTACAAAGGATTCACGGAGATATATGTGGGCCTATTCATCCATCAAGTGGACCATTTAGATATTTTATGGTTCTAATTGATGCATCTAGTCGATGATCACATGTTTGTCTTCTTTCCACTAGAAATGTTGCATTTGCTAGACTTCTTGCTCAGATAATTAAACTACGAGTACAATTTCCTGAATATCTAATTAAGATCATTCGATTGGATAATGCAGGTGAATTTTCATCTCAAGTTTTTGATGATTATTGCATGTCAATAGGAATAGATGTTGAACATCCTGTTGCCCATACACACACACAAAACGGTTTAGCTAAGTCTTTGATCAAAAGACTTCAACTAATCGCTAGACCTTTACTTATGAAATCAAGACTATCTGTTTCTGCTTGGGGACATGCTATACTTCATGCAGCATCTCTAATTCGCATTAGACCATCTGCATATCATAAATATTCTCCATTACAGCTTGCATTTGGTCAACAACCAAATATTTCTCATCTTCGTACTTTTGGATGTGCTGTATATGTTCCAATTGCACCTCCACAACGTACAAAAATGGGCCCTCAACGTAGACTTGGGATATATGTTGGTTTTGATTCTCCATCCATTATTAGATACCTTGAACCCCTTACAGGGGATATGTTTAAAGCACGTTTTGAGGATTGTCATTTTGACGAATCAAATTTTTCGTTAATGGGTAAAGAAAAGTCGGTGCCTGAAGCACGACAAGATATTACTTGGGATAATAAGACTCTGTCTCATTTTGATCCTCCTACAAATGAATGTAAACAGGAAGTTCAAAAGATTATTCATTTGCAAAATGTTGTAAATCAGTTACCGGATGTATTTACTGACAGTAAAGGTGTAGTAAAATCTTATATTCCTGTTGTTAATACTCCAGCAAGGATTGAAGTCCCTGAAGGACAAATTGTCAAAGCAGTAATAGGTGAATCTAAAATACGCCTGAAGCGTGGAAGACCTATTGGTGCAAAAGACAAAATTCCCAGAAGGAAAAGAATACAAAATGAATTTGGTATTCCTGAAGAACACATACCCACAATACAGGCTACAAATATAATTGGTGCTCCTAAAGAACTCAAATCTTCTATTCCAGAACCTCCTGAAGAGGAAACTCCTGAAGAGTATAAATCTCCTAAAAAGGGACCTCCTGAAGAGGTGTGTCATGAAATGTTTTCCCCTGAAGAGGAACAGGTATTTGAAAATAATGAGATCTCAATACATTTCATGAAAACTGGAGAAATTCTGGATAGAAATAAAACTGTTGTCGACAACATATTTTCATATAAAATGGCTTTTGATATTACCAGAAGTAATGAAGAAAGTGAGCCAAAAAGCGTCGAAAAATGTCGACGTAGAAATGATTGGCCAAAATGGAAAACAGCTATTGAAACTGAATTAAATTCGTTAGCAAAACGAGAAGTATTTGGACCTGTTGTCCAAACACCAAAGGGTGTGATGCCTGTTGGATATAAGTGGGTATTTGTACGAAAACGTAATGAGAAAAATGAAATTGTGCGATACAAAGCACGGCTTGTTGCACAAGGTTTCCTGCAGAAACCCGGGATTGATTATGAAGAAACATACTCTCCCGTTATGGATGCAATCACATTTAGATTTTTGATTAGTCTGGTTGTTACAAAAGGATTGGAAATGCAGTTGATGGATGTGGTCACTGTATATTTATATGGATCCTTAGACCATGACATATATATGAAAATCCCTGAAGGATATAAGATGCCTGAAGCATCTACAAGTACATCTAGAAATATGTACTCAATCAGACTACAACGATCTTTATATGGGTTGAAGCAATTCGGACGCATGTGGTATAATCGTTTAAGCGAATATCTATTGAAAGAAGGATTTGAGAATAATCCTATATGCCCATGTGTTTTTATTAAGAAATCAGAATCCGGATTTGTCATTATTGCGGTTTATGTTGATGATTTAAATATTGTGGGAACTCCTGAAGAGATTTCAAAAACCGCTATATATTTAAAGAATGAATTTGAAATGAAAGATCTTGGCAAAACAAAACTTTGTCTCGGCCTGCAGCTTGAGCACTTGCCAAATAGAATTTTTATTCATCAGTCTATGTATACTGAAAAAGTCCTAAAGCATTTTTATATGGAAAAATCTCATCCCCTGAGTACTCCAATGATTATTCGAACACTTGATATGAAGAAAGATCCATTCCGTCCTTGTGATGACGATGAAGAAATTCTTGGTCCTGAAGTACCATATCTCAGTGCAATTGGAGCTTTGATATATTTTGCAAATTGCACTCGACCAGATATTACATTCTCAGTTAATCTGCTTGCAAGATATAGTTCTGCACCAACTCGAAGGCATTGGAATGGCATTAAACATGTTCTTCGTTACCTTCATGGTACAGTTGATATGAAATTATTTTATCAACGTGGTTCAAGTCCAGAATTGATTGGGTATGCAGATGCAGGTTATCTTTCAGACCCATACAGAGGTAGATCTCAAACTGGATATTTATTTACTTATGGAGATACTGTCATATCATGGAGATCTGTTAAGCAGACACTATCTGCTACCTCTTCAAATTACTCAAAGATCATTGCTATTCATTGTTGCCCAGATGACTAACACAAGAGGGGGGGTGAATTGAGTTGTATTTAAAAAAATAACAATTATAAATCAAATATATAATATAAAATATAAACAAAATATAAAACAACAATAAATATAAAGAGTAAGGGTAAGAGAGAAGCAAACTCAGTATGTTAACGAGGTTCGGCCCCACTGCCTACGTCCTCGCCTCAAGCTACCCCTTGAGGATCCCCAAATCCACTATTCAATCTCTTTTAGATGGAGATAGAAACCTATTACACCTTTGAGCAGCACCGCTCCAAAGAATCTGTGTAGAATACCCTCTACACTTCCAATCACCTTACACTTGGTGATTTAACTTTTCCCCGTGTAGAACACCTTCTACACTTCCAATCACCTCACACTTGGTGATTTAACTATTCCCCGTGTAGAACACCTTCTACACACACAAGAGTTATACACACCCTTTTACAAATACAAGAGTTGATAGTAGGTAAACTATCAAAGTACACTCCTCAATTAGTGAGATAGAAACAATACAGCGCAACCTATATCTCTCTCAACAAGAACAAGAATTAAGGCTCAAAACTTTAGAAAAGAGAGAATGAGAGCTTTGAAGAAATGATGCAAAACTTAGTAATAGATGTGTAAGCTATTGTTGTAATTTTTGCAAAACTCAAGTGAGCTATTTATAGGCAAATGAGTCTTCAATTTCAAATTTGAAAAGATTCACATGTCAAAGACATCATCATTCACTTTTCAAAAATTTCAAACCTAATCTTTTTACTTTTTGCATGTGACAAAAGAAGCACACTTTATTTTTCAAAAATTTCAAATCTAATCTTTTACTTTTTGCATATGACAAAAGGAGCACACTTTACTTTTCAAAGTTTTCAAATAAAAATATCTACCTTTTGCATAAGTCAAGAAAAGCATCTATCACTTTTGAAAATATTCAAATAAAACATGCACATGTGTAAGATGACAATCAATCATCTTAATATTTTCAAAATTCAAACTTTTAATCATATCATGCACATGTGAAAGATGACAATCAATTATCTTAATATTTTTAAAGTTTAAACCTTTAATCATGTCATGCACATGTGAAAAATGTATTTTAATGCTTTATGATAAAATATTTATTTTGAGCCTTAATCCTAATTTCGAATTTTTAAGAGATTTACAAAATTACTCTATGATTTTAATGTGAACTTGTTATCTTCTTGCTCATGCTTGCTTCCTTGATGTGCTTGATTCTATTGTGTGGACAACTTAAGTTTGAGACTCCTTTATTCTTTGAATTCATTTGTTATCATCAAAATCCATTTGTAGATTTACACGAAACTTGAAACCTTGGGTTCAACAATCTCCCCCTTTTTGATGATGACAAATACTTGATAGAACCTGAAGCCTGTATTAATACTTAAGCTCCCCCTGAGAATGTGCGTTAGTTTTTCAAGCAAAAATATAAATATAATTCCAAGCATATATAACAAGTTTAGAAATTTAAATAATGTTAATGTTCTAATCTAAAACTTCTCCCCCTTTTGGCATCATTAAAAAGGAATCATAATTAGTTCAATAAAATATATTCCTACAATAACCAACAGTAAATAAAACGCTGCGTTAGTAGAGACTGTAGAGAATTCGGTGTGTAGCCACACATGTTCGAAAAAACCTGCAAAGGCTGGAGGTCTAGTTTCGGTAATTCGATGCGGAAGGAGATTTTGTAAAGAGCTGAATAATTGAAACCATCCGTGCCCGACAAAACCTGCAAAGGTTGAAGCCGAATTTTATCATCTCGGGGCGGAAGAAGATTTAAATCCGCTTGATTTTATTGACGAATTAGATGTTCCAGAGATTTGAAGTTGAATAATTAAAATTATTCGTGTCCGACAAAGACAGCAAAAGCTGCAGGCCTAGCTCTGGCAATGCGGTGCGGAGCCATGCATGTCCGACAAAACCTACAAATGTTGGAAGTCTAACTCTGGCAATTTGGTGCAGAGCCACGCGTATCTGACAAAACTTGTAAAGGTTGGAGGCCTAGCTCTAGCAGTCGGTACGAAAGCAGATTTAAATCAATCGCCTGATGTTGTTGACAAACGGGTTTGAAGGCTCTGAGTTTCTAAAAAAAAAAATCATTTTCACCTATCGGATACAAAAAAAAATATCGCTTCTTGACCTTAATTCTGTTTTTTCATAACGATAGAATGACGGAAAAAATTTCGTTTGATAATCTTCCGGATTTGAATCAGGAACCGTCTCAACCAATCATTTTATCTCATGAGGTTGTTAACACCATGATAGAAGCAAAAATGCATTTTTCAAATAGAACTGATTCTGAGGTTGTTGCAGTATCAAGAACTCTTAGTGCTCAATATGCTGCCTCTGTTACGACCATGTCTCGGAGATTACTAGCGAGGGCAAATGAAGTTGATCGACTTAACAATCAAATATCTGTTCTGCATCAAAAGCTTGCAAATAAAGGCAGAAAGAATAAGAGGTTAAAGCAAGAAAATAAAGATTTGACGGAATTAGCTCGTGTTTTGAAACTTCAAATAGAAGAATCGGAACGAGTAAGAGTTTAAGTACAGAGTCAACATCAGCAGATAATGGCAGCGTTTCACGAGAGAAACAGGGACAATTATAATTAATCTCGCTAGCTTAGTTCGGTAACTTTTGACAATATGCATCCGGCATATCTTGTAATCTTGACTAAATAAGATTTGAAGAGATGACAGTTTGTCTTCTACTTATTTCCATCTTTATAAAAGCAATCCTTGGTTTTATCTAATCCACATCAAATCTTCTTTTCATTATTGTAGTTCATCTTCATTCTCACTTTACAAAATCTTAATGGCTCATCAATTCTCCTTCAGTGCTTCTCGTGATCAATCTATTTCTGCATCTGTCGTAAGTGCCATGAAGCAGCAAAATACTGATTTGGCTAATAAATCAGATCATGATGCCATTTACGAGCTTGTGGGTCTCGGGACTCGATACTCATCTTTCATTGTTGCTTTTTCCGCTCGGTTGCAGTCCAAAACCCGCGAGATAGAGAAGCTTAATGAGAAGATCGATATTCTTCAACGACTTGTTCAAGAGTCTAACAAAAAAATAGTAGACTTAAAACAACAGAATAAGGATTTAAAGTCCTTACTCGCCTCTGCATTTCGATTGCCTAATCCTTTAGACAATGATGACATGATGATTTATGAGGAGCAAATGCATTTGAATGATGAGGCTAAACGTCTCAAGTTTCTGTAGGTCATTTAAGATAATGGAATAAAAGTATCTAGCAGATATTCATGGCATGCATAATTCCTATTTATCTTCTAATCATGCATAGTTTATCTTCTAGTAGGGGTTTTGTGAAAATTTCTGCCAATTGATCATGTGTACTAGTGAATTCTAATACAATATCGCTCTTCTGCACATGATCTCTAAGAAAATAATATCTAATTTCAATATGTTTGGTCTGAGAATGTCGTATTGGATTCTTCGAAAAATTTATAGCACTTATATTTATCACATTTGATTGTAATGTGATTGTACATAAGTTTAAAATCCTCAAGTTGTTGCTTCATGTAAAGAACTTGAGGACAACCACTGCCTACAGCAACATACTCTGCCTCAGTAATAGATAATGCAACAGAATTTTCTTTTTACTAAATCATGAAACAAGTGCATGACCTAAGAAGTGACATGCTCCACTAGTGCTTTTTCGATCTATTTTACAGCCAGCATAATCTGCATCTGTGTAGCTGATTAGATCGAAAGATGTGTGCTTAGGGTACCATAACCCTAAGTTAATTGTACCACTAAGATATCTAAGAATGCACTTAACTGCAATTAAATGTGATTCTTTTGGAGATGATTGAAAGCATGCACATAAGCACACACTAAACATAATATCTGGTCTACTGGCTGTCAAATATAATAAGCTACCGATCATACCTCGATATACCTTCAAGTCAACTGGTTTACCGGTTTCATCTTTATCAAGTTTAGTGGATGGACTCATTGGTGTTCCAGTTTCCTTAGCACCTTCCATCCCAAATTTCTTCAGCAATTCTTTAATATATTTCGATTGATTGATGAATGTTCCACTTTTTGCTTGCTTAATTTGCAATCCGAGAAAGAATGTAAGCTCTCCCATCATGCTCATTTCAAATTCTTCCTGCATAGTCTTAGCAAAAACTTGGCACATATTTTCATTAGTAGCATCGAATATTATATCATCAACATAAATCTGAATCAAAAGAATATCATCATTTTCGTATTTAATGAAAAGAGTTGTATCAATTTTTCCTCTTGAAAAGCCTTTTTTAATCAAGAAACCACTAAGTCTCTCGTACCACGCTCTAGGAGCTTGTTTGAGTCCATATAGTGCTTTTGTGAGTTTGAAAACATGATTTGGAGAAATATGATTTTCAAAACCTGGAGGTTGCTCAACATATACCTCTTCATTTATAAAACCGTTTAAGAAAGCACTTTTAACATCCATTTGAAAAAGTTTGAAATCTTTATAACAAGCATATGCAAGTAGCATTCGAATAGCTTCTAATCTTGCGACTGGTGCATATGTCTCATCATAATCGATTCCTTCTTCTTGATTGAAACCTTGAGCTACAAGTCGAGCCTTATTTCTAGTAATGACTCCGGACTCATCTTTCTTGTTTCTAAAAACCCATTTTGTTCCAATAATAGTATGATTTTTTGGTCTAGGAACAAGTGTCCAAACATCATTTCTTTCAAATTGATTAAGCTCTTCTTGCATAGCTAGAATCCAAGATTCATCAAGAACTGATTCATCAATATTTTTAGGTTCAATCTGAGATAGAAAAGCAGTATGATTGCAAATATTTCTAAGAGATGATCAAGTGCTTACACCTCGTGAAGGTTCCCCCAGAATTTGTTCCACTGGATGATCTTTCACAAATTTCCACTGTTTGGTTGCATCTTGTATTAAATTTTGATGATCTTTCTTGATATCTCCATGTTGGACTTCCTCTATTGTGTTCTCTTTGTTGAGATTGAGACTTTCCGTATTATTTATACCTCCTGTTTCTTCATCAATAGATTTCTTGGAGAGTAGAGAATTAGATTCATCAAATACTACATGCATAGATTCTTGTACAGTCAAAGTCTTTTTATTGAATACTCTATAAGCTTTACTATTAGTAGAATACCCGAGAAAGATACCTTCATCAGATTTTGCATCAAACTTGCCTAAATTTTCTCTGTCATTTAAAATAAAACATTTGCATCCAAATACATGAAAGTAACAAATGTTGGGCTTTTTCTCATTCCAAAGCTCATAGGGGGTTTTATCTAATTTAGACCTTAGCATAACTCTATTTATAACATAACATGCAGTACTTACCGCTTCAGCCCAAAAATAACTAGGCAAGTTGTTCTCATTGAGCATTGTTCTTGCCATCTATTGAAGAGATCTATTTTTCCTTTCTACTACCCCATTTTGTTGAGGAGTTCGAGGAGCAGAAAAATTATGCACAAAACCATTTTCATCACAAAATGCTTCAATATTTTTATTAACAAACTCTTTTCCCCTATCACTTCGGATACTTGAAATAGTATAACCCTTTTCATTTTGAATTCTCTTGCATAACTTGGTAAAAGCATTATGTGCCTCATCTTTATGAGTAAGAAAGATGACCCAAGTATATCTAGAGAAGTTATCAACAACAACAAATGCATAATATTTTCCTTCTAAACTTGCAACTCTATTTGGTCCAAAAAGATCCATGTGTATCAGTTGCAGTGGTCTAGTAGTGGAAATATGTTTCTTGATTTTAAAAGAAGTTTTTGTTTATTTACCAAATTGGCATGCATCACAAATTTTGTCTTTAAGAAAATTTACCTTTGGTAAACCTCTCACAAGATCATTTTTTGAAAGTTTGGAAATAAGTTCCATATTGGCATGACCTAGTCTTCTATGTCATAACCAATTAGTTTCATTTTGAGCTGAAAAATAAATCGCATCTTGTGAGGTAATTTCTTCAAAATCAATTGTATACACATTGTTACTTCTAAAAGCAATAAAACAAATATTACAATCATAATCATTCAATATAATGCACTTATCCATTTTGAAAGTAACTGTAAATCCTTTATCACATAATTGACTTATGCTTAAAAGATTATGTTTTAAACCTTCAACAAGTAGAACATCTTCAATTATAAGAGAAGACTCATTACCAATTTTACCTATTCCCACGATCTTCCCTTTCGAGTTGTCTCCAAATGTCACGTGTCCTTCTTTTTTAGATCTAAGATCAAAGAACTTAGTGTTGTCTCCCGTCATGTGTCTTGAACATCCACTATCTAAAAACCATTTATTTTTGTTCGTGGAAGACGTCATGCACACCTATAAAAACAATTAAAATGATTTTTCTTGGTACCCAAGTTCTTTGGGTCCTTTATTTATTAGTATTAGAAAAAATAAGATTTTTAGGTACCCATATGGTCCTAATAGTCATTGTATGTTTTCTTCTAATAGGACAAGCAAAATAATTATGACCATTTCTATTACAAAAATTGCAAATAGCATGTGACATATATGAAGAACTTGAGTGATTATAATAGTATCCTTTTTTAACAAAATTATTTTTATGAAAAAAATTTTGAATATTGGATTTTGATTTAGAAGGATTATCAAAGAAGTTTTTATAAGTTTTGTATTTTTGTTTTGGCATATATCCCAAGCCTGCCTTATCAAAAATACATCTTTGGCTACCAAGAACTTTTTCAAAATTTCTTTTTCCATTCATAAAATTTTCAATAATATTTTCTAAATCAGTTTTCTTTTTCTTCAACTCAAAATTTTCATCTTTCAAAACAATACTTTCTTTTCTTAAAATATCAATTTCGTTTGTTAAAGAAGAATTTTTCTTTTTCAAAACAATATACTTGATACCCAATTTTTCAAATTCCTCATATACCTCTTCTAAAACATTTTGCAATTCTTCATATGAAGGATCTTCAATATTATCAAGATTTGTTACCTCAATGTCATCTTTAGCCATAAGACAAAGATTTGCTGATTCTCCATTGCTTGCTTCACTATCTGAGCTACTTGAATCATCATCCCATGTAGCTTTCATTGCTTTTTTGCCTTTGTTTCGATCTTTCTTTAGCAGAGGACAATTTGACTTGATATGACCAGATTTATTGCATTTATAACAAATTAAAGTGTCATTTTTACCTGAATCTTTCTTGGAAAACTTTTTGAAAGATTTCCTTGGAAGAGTTTTATTTTTCTTTAAGAACCTCTGAATTCTTCTTGTTATCATCGCAACTTCTTCATCTTTGTCGTCATTTTCCTCATCTTCATCACTTTCACTTTCATGTGGAACAGCTTTAAGTGCCAAGCTCTTCTTTAACTTTCTTTCTTCTTCTCCTCTTTTCAATGTGTACTCATGGGTGATAAGTGACCCGATGAGTTCATTCACTTCGAGCTTCTTGAGGTCTCTAGCTTCAAGAATCGCTGTCACTTTTGATTCCCAACGTTTTGGTAGAGAGTTGAGAATTTTTCTTACTATCTCCACTTTGGAATAAACTTTGCCAAGTGCTGTCAAACTATTTATGATGTTAGTAAAACGAGTGTACATACTAGAAATAGATTCATCATCATTCATCTTAAACATTTCATATTCATGAGTAAGAATATAAATTTTTGATTCCTTGACTTGAGAAGTTCCTTTATAAGTAACTTCCAAGTTATTCCAAATTTCCTTTGCTGTAACACAAGTCATTACTCTATTAAATTCATTACCATTGAGAGCATTATATAATAAATTCATAGCAATTAAATTCAAAGTATAAAGTCTATCGTCTTCACGATTAAACTCTTCTTCTTTCTTTTTGACCTTTACTCCATCAACTACTTTTGTTGGAATATAAGGTTTATTTACAATGCATTTCCAGATTTCTCGACCTTGAGTCTGAAGGAATATTCTCATTCTAACTTTCCAGAATGAGTAATTGTCTCCACAAAAGAGTGGAGGCCGACTGCTAGATTGACCTTCACCAAATGAAGCTGCAATGTTAGCCATGAGATCTTAACTCAAAAGATAGTTAATCTTATAATAGAGTTCTAGCTCTGATACCAATTGTTGCCCAGATGACTAACACAAGAGGGGGGGTGAATTGAGTTGTATTTAAAAAAATAACAATTATAAATCAAATATATAATATAAAATATAAACAAAATATAAAATAACAATAAATATAAAGAGTAAGGGTAAGAGAGAAGCAAACTCAGTATGTTAACGAGGTTCAGCCCCACTGCCTATGTTCTCGCCTCAAGCTACCCCTTGAGGATCCCCAAATCTACTATTCAATCTCCTTTAGGTGGAGATAGAAACCTATTACACCTTTGAGCAGCACCGTTCCAAAGAATCCGTGTAGAATACCCTCTACACTTCCAATCACCTTACACTTGGTGATTTAACTTTTCCCCGTGTAGAACACCTTCTACACTTCCAATCACCTCACACTTGGTGATTTAACTATTCCCCGTGTAGAATACCTTCTACACACACAAGAGTTATACACACCCCTTTACAAATACAAGAGTTGATAGTAGGTAAACTATCAAAGTACACTCCTCAATTAGTGAGATAGAAACAATACAGCACAACCTATATCTCTCTCAATAAGAACAAGAATTAAGGCTCAAAACTTTAGAAAAGAGAGAATGAGAGCTTTGAAGAAATGATGCAAAACTTAGCAATAGATGTGTAAGCTCTTGTTGTAATTTTTGTAAAACTCAAGTGAGCTATTTATAGGCAAATGAGTCTTCAATTTCAAATTTGAAAAGATTCACATGTCAAAGACATCATTATTCACTTTTCAAAAATTTCAAATCTAATCTTTTTACTTTTTGCATGTGACAAAAGAAGCACACTTTATTTTTCAAAAATTTCAAATCTAATCTTTTACTTTTTGCAAATGACAAAAGGAGCACACTTTACTTTTCAAAGTTTTCAAATAAAAATATCTACCTTTTGCATAAGTCAAGAAAAGCATCTATCACTTTTGAAAATATTCAAATAAAACATGCACATGTGAAAGATGACAATCAATCATCTTAATATTTTCAAAGTTCAAACTTTTAATCATATCATGCACATGTGAAAGATGATAATCAATTATCTTAATATTTTCAAAGTTTAAACCTTTAATCATGTCATGCACATGTGAAAAATGTATTTTAATGTTTTATGATAAAATATTTATTTTGAGCCTTAATCCTAATTTCGAATTTTTAAGAGATTTACAAAATTACTCTATGATTTTAATGTGAACTTGTTATCTTCTTGCTCATGCTTGCCTCCTTGATGTGCTTGATTCTATTGTGTGGACAACTTGAGTTTGAGACTCCTTTATTCTTTGAATTCATTTGTTATTATCAAAATCCATTTGTAGATTTACACGAAACTTGAAACCTTGGGTTCAACATTCATGAAGCAAGTCGAGAGTGTATTTGATTGAGATCAGTTATTCAACATATCTAGGAAAAGTGTGAACTTCCCATGATCAATAATAGCCCAACAATCTTATATGAAGATAATGTTGCTTGTATCACTCAAGTCAGAGGAGGATATATCAAAAGTGACAGAACCAAACATATTTCACCTAAATTCTTTTATACTCATGAACTTCAAGAGAAAGGTGAAGTTGATGTCAAGCAGATACGCTCTAGTGATAATCTGGCAGATTTATTCACCAAGGCGTTACCAACTTCCACATTCAAGAAGATTGTGCATAACATTAGAATGCGAAGACTCAAAGATCTTTTGTCATGCACTTTTCAGGGGGTTTAAATGTGCTGATTGTACTCTTTTTTATTTGCTGAGGATTTGTCCCACTGGGTTTTCCTCTGCAAGGTTTTAATGAGGCAATCTTAAAGCACTTGTGGATACATAAGAAGACTGTACTATTTTTCTTTCGCCATTGGTTTTTTTTCCCACTGAGTTTTTACTTGGTAAGGTTTTAACGAGGTAGATTCCTTATTGGCGGTCATTCAAGGGGAAGTGTAATGAACGAACGAAACGGCAGCCGCCCCCTGTCCCACCACTAAAATTATGTGAATGACCCCACCACTATTATATTAAATTCTGTATAGTGATTTGCATAGTGACTTGCATAGTAACTTGCATAGTAATTTCAAAGCCTATAAATAGAGGCTTCAGTTGTAATGAAATTTATAAGAAAATATAGAGAGAGAAAGAAAGTTTCAGTTCTTAAGAGTTCTAGAGAGAATTTCTTATTTCTATTTTGCAATAGTAGTTTCCTTTCTTTAATTTTATAACAATAACCATATTCTATAAAAAAGATATAAAAAAGTGACAAAAGAGTAACCCAAAAGAAATATATATATTTACATTTTTTATATATATTTTTTTTCAATTTACTGAGTTTTTTAAATTTTAGGGAAAGCACGTTTTTATCGACTTTTTAAGATAAGGGGTATCTTGAAATTTTTGGTAGCTTTTGGGAAATAAATGTCAAAATTAGTAATTCCAGGAGTGATTGCGATTGTGTGGTAGTTTGAGGGGTTAATTATATGCATTCGGCTCCTCCCTCAAAAAATGGTTTAAAAAAAGGCATACCTGATACCTGAATATGGTTTCATGCTTCAATATAGTTTGTCTCAGTAGTTCCTTCTCATATTCCTCATATTCCTCATATCTATGCATATATGTCTGGTCTTGTCAAGAATATGCCCTGGTATTGCCTACTTCTTAATGTTATCTGTTCCTGGCTAGGTTCCTTTGCCAGCATTGTTATCTAAATCCTTCAAGGGACAGTATCCTTGCAGATGCATCTTAGACTGCACCTCTGTTCCCAGTTCTGCAAGCAACTCAAGAAAAAACACTAATCAACTAACAGAGCAAGGAAAACTAAATTAAGAATGGAACCAAATACACAGTTTTCAAATTCAAAAAGTAGGAATGTCTTATACACCATTGGCACCAACGCAAAGTTCGTGCACACACTAAAAACAAAATGTTGAAACTTGTTCATTTGAATACAATATTTATTCTAACGCCATGGACCATGGTAAAACTTCAACCAAATGTCCTATTAGTGTCTCTCTATCTTCCACAAACACGATGTTGTTCCAAATTAATATCCCATAAGACGACATGCTTCAGTGAGATGAGATGGAAATGGACCCGCAAAGAAGAACCTGATAAAAAAAAATTGAACTTTGATCCAATGGCTGTTTTGCTGGTTTTGTTTCTGATATTAACAATGACGGGAATTGATCATGGAGTCTCATATATCGATATTCATATATAGTCCAATCAGGACCGATCAGAAGATCGCTCGTAAGTCTGATATGCCTTGGATTCTGATCGGTTGGCTTGTAAGTCTGATCAGTTGGCTGTTGCTTGTTGTAGTCTCCGGATCACGACGATCGGTCTTGCAGAATTAATGATGATCGGACCTGCACACTCAAATATGCCTTGGAGTTTATTCTTGTCGCTACTTATAATTTCAGAAGAACAGTTCAGAATGATCATGACCGCTTGCAACTACACAAATGTTATGTATGTAACTTTACTCAAATGAATAACTTGTACTCCGGCCTGTTGGGGTCTAGTGCTCATTTCTTTTTATAATCTTTTGGCCCAGATTGTTTTTCATAATTACTTTCAATTTATCTCATTTCATGATGTTATTTAATTATTATATTTTTCTTAAATTTTGATACAAAACAAAATAAATAATTTTAAATTCAAAAACAAAAATAATATCAAAAACATATATTCTAACAATATTTTATTCAACTTTTAATTTTAAAATCTATTTAGATACAAACAAATGTGAAATAGAACCATCTTTTCTCATTCCAACAACAGGCATAAACTCATCGTTTCAGTGTAGAAAATGATACTCTTCTCACTTATAGTTACCATTGATTGTTATTGCTGTGGTTTTGAATTTAATTTTAAATTATTTATTTATTTAATAATTAAAAAATATTATTAAACAATATTATATTTTTTAATATTTTAAAAAATATATAAAAAATGTTTAAAACATAATATGTATTAGTGGAAGTTTCAAGTGGTGGGCGTAGACCCACCCTTTTAGTATTATTTAAAAATTATTTCAACTTATTTTATTCCACCATTTCACTATTCAAACCGATCTAAAAAAATTTTATTGGACCATGTCATTTTCACAAATCTTTATATAGGAGGTTAAGGCAATACAATAGTTATACTTATATTATTCTCACATTGGTTAAATATAATTATTGTATTACTTTGGCCTAAGGTTGTCTTAAGAGGTTAAGCCGATCCATTAACTTAAATTCAACTTTTAAAGTTTTAACAAATTATGTCTTTTATATAAATATTTAAACATAATTTTTTTATATTAAATAGGGGAGGGATGCATAGCAGGGGCGGGATGGGCCCCACTCCCACATGAGTAGCGCGAGATAGCCCCGCCACTTATGTGGGGTGGGGCCGGGCTGATGGGATAGCGGGAGGCGGGCTGAATCCATATATACTTCAATTATTATTATCATGAGCTGTGTCATAGAAGACAGATTTTATATTTTCTAATATGTCAATAAAGTACTTGCTCTGGTATTTTTCTTAAGAGAAAAAGAAAATGACTGATCCGGGCGAGGAAGACATGATGATCCCTTTTCTTTTAGAAAAAAAAAAAAAAAGTGATCTCTTAATTACTATTCACTTATACGACGTGCAGTAATTATTTAATTTGGCTCAATTTGCAAAGTTATTTTATAAAATATTGTATAGATCTAACATTTTTTTTTTTTATCTATGTGACAGCATCAATATGAAACCAAATGCAAGTGATGGTAATCACTTGCATTTGGTTTCATTTGCCCATCTTTTCTTAGAACAAAAGACAAACAATTATTCAAAAATTTTATATAATTAATTGACCGAGTAGGCCAACTAGTGTGATTCTCCTCAGACGGAGAACGATGGGCCGAACTGTCATGGGAAGCTAGACAGGCCCGGAACCTTTAGAGGGGAGGCAAGACCTGCTAGTTCATCTATGACATGTGTTAGTAAATTAAGGCCAGATTTGAAAATAGAGCACTCTCAAATATTTATAAATATTTATTATTAATTTATTATTATTTTCACTTATTTTTATTATTATTTATGATTATTTATGATTATTTAATATTTTATTATTACTTTTTATATACTTTTTACTATTATTCACAAATACTCGCAAATATTTTCAACATCCAAACACAACCTAAGCATACTCAAATT
This sequence comes from Platycarya strobilacea, assembly GCA_036898215.1. Lineage (NCBI taxonomy): Eukaryota > Viridiplantae > Streptophyta > Magnoliopsida > Fagales > Juglandaceae > Platycarya > Platycarya strobilacea. The sequence continues at coordinate 58,752,813 of CM072550.1, forward strand.
GATTTTATATGATGCTATTCTTTATAATAAAATGGTATCCAACATGCATGTTCTTTAATTATTTGTATAAAATAATTTTTCCATAAAAAAAGGTTCAAATAAGCCCTTAAATTAATTCCCAAAAAAAGTGATGAATATTGTTGCTTTTCAAGAGTTTAAAATATATGCATCAAGTTTTTTTAAAACTAAAAGTCTTCACAAAAACATGAAATAATTGGAATTTTTTTTATAAAGTTCTTTTAAAAGGTCTGCCCTTAGGTCCTTATTAACATTATAAAATCAAATAGTTAATGTCTAGTCACTTGAGTCTAGTCACTTTTCTCGTTATTAAATTTATTATATACCTTGAGTGTAGTTAGTCGGTCGGAATATTCACTTTTCTCTTTAATAAATTTTTTTGTATGATTTTTTTAACATCTTAATATATATTTTTTAAAATATAAAAAATTACATTCTTATTTAAAAATATTTACTTAAAAATATTATAAAAAAAACTGTTAAAAAATAAAAAGGTAAAACGGGATCCAAACAAGGTTCATTTCATTGGGGTATGTAGCATCGCACTAATATAAAAGCCAATAGATATTTAAGAGCAAAAAAAAAAAACTAATGCATAACAGGCTACAGTAATTCTGCATGATTGGAGAAAAAATATTCACAATTCATACAAATTATAAATCTAACTCATGTCTTATAGGAATAGGATTATGATGAATATTATCCATTCAGGAGGGCCATGACAAGAAATTAGTATTGCAGTAACATTGGCCGAATTATGTATATATATATATATATATATATATGGCCCATATCTCACTAGACCTTTTCTTTTCGATCGTTTGATAATTTACAAAGATGTTAATTGATCAGCTGTGCAGCAGCTTGCAAGAATTAAACAATGAGTATTCTGGTCTAGAAAAATAAAAATAAAAAATAAAAGGGTAAACTGTTTGATAAAAAGTTGATGCAATTAAATTAATAGGAGGAAGTGATCACTTCCAATGTGACAGCGATGTATATATATATATATATATATATATAGTACTGCGATAGTGGGATATTATTCAGTGATTAATTAGTATTTTATACAAAGTATTGTTTTATATATCAACATGCATTACAATCACTTTTATTCAATCAGCACAGAATAATTTACTTTGAAAAAGAAGAACAAGACCAAGTCCAGCCATTCCGTGATTAACGGGATGGCAATCAACGTGTAAGAAATATTACTCAATTTCTTTTATATATATACATATAATCCACGAATCACTTTAAATATAAGCTGTCAAGGAGACGGATTGGTCCGAGGGGAGATAAAAAATTGTGCTTAAAATCTTATGTAGAAATTTTTATTTTTGTGAAAATATGGATAAGATATCCTGACATAGTAGTATCTATATATTACTTAGAATCAAAGTTTTGAATTTCATTCCGGTGATCGTTTCGGTTGAGGCACTAGTTTCGGTGATCATTCCGGTTGAGGCACTGGAACGAAATATTTCAGTACCGGTCTGTTCCAGTGTGCTGTTTTGGAATTAATTATATATTATAATAAATATTTATATATATAAACTAACAACTAATAGAATAAAGACATACATATATGTGTACATATTAGAAGAATTGAAGATTTATAAAATGATTGTAAGTTGAAAAAATACAAATTTGAGTTGAGATATAAAAATAAATAAATAGATAAAATATTAAAAATAATGATATTTAAAAAAAGACATATTTAAAATTACAAAGTATATAAATATATTCTAAAATTATTTAAATACCATCTAAATTTAAAATTTTTAAAAAAATATCATTCAAATACAAAAAAATTACAAAAATAATCTAAACAGAAATAAGGACCGGAACGGCCGGAATTCGGACCGGAATGGCCGGAATTTGACCGGAACGGTCGGAATTTGACCAGAACGAGCCGGAATTCAGACCGTAAAGAAATAAGAAGGTATAGTTTTCCGGTTGATGCACCAGAATGGAACATTCCGGCCGGAACAGAACAGAATTTAAATTATGCCTAGAACGGCACAAAAAAAAATTAAAAAAAAACAGTCGAGAAATTAGCTATTCGATGTCCAATGGATCACACCTAATAAGTAACAACTATTTTTGTTTTAACTCAAACCGTAATCATATATGAAATAGCTGACCATATAAATTTAATTGAGCAATATTCCGATTTAAAGGCCGTAATTGAGAAAATCTTCTAAAAGATGATAGGTGGAGTAGGCCAAATAATACCCTCCAATAATGTTTAAACACGTGAGCAACTTATGGAACATACCGTGCTCACACGACATGGGCAACCAAATGCCCCTTTCACCCTCTCTCCCATCGTGTAGACCAGACCTTCTCCTCACCCTCTCTCCCGTCATAGCCCTACCCAGAGCCTCTTCTCCCAACATCTCTCCCATCTCAGCCTCTTCTGCATTAAGCTAAGACAAAATCAGCATCCCTCATCTGTCATTTTGAAATTCTTTATCCAATTGAAATGTTCCAACGAGCTGCTTCACTTGATCGCAGGACCCGATGGAATCTACATATATACCTTTTTGGAAAGAAAAAAAAAAAAAATCTAATTAGCAACATGAATATGGTAGAACTTATAATATTTTTGATTTTGAATGATCAATTTTTCCTTATAAATAACGACCAAAAAAAAAAAAAATCAACGAATCAATTTAAAAAATACAGAAATAATACAAAAAAAGTCATTTAAAAAATTTAATTAATTCTTAAAAAATAAACATCATTTAAAAATTTATATAACTTCTCGGATTTAGTTCCAGCTTTAACTTCTACAACTATTTAAATTAATTTATAAGATTTAACTTGGAATTAAAATTCAAAAGGTTTCTAAAACAAATTTCAATCATTACTTTCTTAAAAAAATTCTAACTCGTAAGGAAAACATAGTACTCATCTTATATTGAATTTCTTCCTGAAGTTTTTTAATTTTTAAGCTTTTTATAATATTTTTGGTTTTTAGTTTTTGTAATAATTATGTTTTTTAATTTTATTAAAACTTTTTATGAGTGTTGACCTGGCCTTTAGAGAAACAGTTAGAAAATCATGATTAATTTGGTCAAAATTCAAAGTATAAGGAGTATAAAGTTCAAAACTAAAACTTAGGGAATAATATCTTAGAAGCAAATTATCACATGGACTATTTAAATATTTAATCCAAACAAAGAATTATAATTTTTTGCCGACTTCTTTAGTCATTTATAAATATGACCCTATGCCGGTGTACACAAGAATTGGCCAGACTGATTGTCGGCAACAGAGACCAGCCACTAAAGTCAAGAACTGGCCAGAATTAGTAAAGATCAATTGGTTGATCGATAGTAGAAATTACTTTGAACTGACATTGCAAGGTTCGATTTCAGTTTGAACCAAGTTCGAACTGGCAGAGATGGTATGTATTATATTTTTTAATATATATGGCAGATGTCGTTTCACATGATACGCTGTCGTTTTGGATTATGCCTGAAAATGAAGTTAAAGGAACGACACTGATTAATCTCAACCTAACAATGTTGCTATGGGCTAGGGTCGCACATTCGAATGGAGCCCCCTTTCTTCTTGTTTGTCGTCACTATGCACAAATTCTCTCTCTCACCCTTCTTTCTCACACTCAAAGACTCTCTTCTCTTGACTCTCGCACTCGTAGCCTAGCAAGCAGGCCGCAGCCACCACCTCATCCTCTCTCGTTGATGAACTCGGGCCGGGGGGGTGGGGGGTGCAGGGGTGATTTATAAAATTAATTTTTCCTTTTTAAATAAAAAGCGTTAGGTGAGGCAATAGGAGGATGATAACTAGCTGGTGAGGATGTTCCACCACAAATATTGAGACATTGCTTAGACTCCTACGGGCAATGCACATGTCAAGTTTTGTGCTCAATTCATCTCAATTTTTATATAGTTTTTTCATATCTCACATAAAAAATAATAAATAATTCAATTGTATCAAACTTATTGTATCAAACTTCAATTCAACTTTTTTAATTCTAAAATAATAATAATAATATAAAAAATAATATTTCAATAATATTTTATTCAACTTTTAAAACTTATCTCAACGCATCTCATCTCATTTCTGAATCCAAGCGAAGCCTTAGAGCATTCACAATGGAGCATTCAATATACCAATTTCTTTAAAATTTAGTAAAACGCCCTCAAAATGTCCCTATGGTCATCAGATTCTTCAAAATTCAATTTTTTTTTTTTTTGGTTCTACTTCTACTACAATGAGCGGGTTCTTGTCCATCCATGTATAAATATTTTAATCAATTTACTTGTTGGGAATAAACCAATAAAACAAACAACAAGAGCTATGAAATCAAATGCAGCGGTAGCAACTACGAGAAGAAAACAACAACAACACAAAATACACAGATTTAAGTGGTTCAGCTCAACTGAGCCTACATCCACTGTAGGATTGGTCTCAAAACTTCACTATTGACAAATGGAGTACATAGAGAGAGAGAATCAACTGATTTTTACAAGAGAAAATACTCACCTCACGTGTATACACTCAACCTCACGTGTTTACACTCAAACACTCAAGAAAATGGAGGAGAAATGATGAAAAACTTCAGCTTGGAGGACCCCTGTTCGTCGCTTTAAAAACAGAGCACTAATTCGTCTTCGTCCGTCGTTCACGAAATGAAGATCGCGATATTTATATTTATGCGATCTCGCTTTATCTAATTTAAATTTCACTCAAGCGAACGTTTCTAGGTTAGACTCGCTCGAGTTGGTAGTCGAGCGATGGTTGAGCGAACTCTCGGGTTGCCACCTCGCTCTTACTGGATGTCAAACGAGAGTCGAGCGAACTCTCAAGTTGAAGTTTCACTCGAGTGAGGGTTAAGCGAGATTACTGGGCAGGCTTTTATTCAAGCCATCTTCCAACAAATCTCCACCTTGGCTTGAATTGTCAGAAGCCTCACAGAAAAAACAAATGTCAATAATACAAAGAAAATAGCCCCACCAAAAAATCCCCTAAGGGATATGGAAACCTCGAATACCAACCAAGTCCAAACACAGTTTAAACTTGTATACTACAACTGATTTGGTCATCATATCTGCTAGATTCTCTATAGTAGCTATCTTCTGAATGCCCACAATACCATCTACCACTACTTCTCTCAGGAAATGATACCTAACATTAATGTGCTTTGTCCTCTCATGATACATTTGATTTTTGGTCAAATGTATTGCACTGTCACAAAACAGTGTCATCCCCTCTTGCTGAAGACCCAAGTCACTGATCAGGCCCTTTAACCAAATGGCTTCCTTTATAGCCTTAGCTGCTGCCATGTATTCCACCTCAGTAGTTGATAAAGCAACAGTTGATTGAAGTGTTGCTTTCCAACTGATGGTAGAACCACATAAAGTGAAAACATAACCTGTCAACGATCTTCTCTTGTCTAAATCTCTAGCATAATCAGAATCAACAAATCCAACAACATTAGATCTAAAATTAACTATCAAATATCAAGCCAACATGCAAGGTTCCTTTCAAATACCTAGAAATCCATTTTACTGTCTGCCAATGAGTTATACCAGATTTAGCCATGTATCTGCTAACAACGCTCGCTGTCAGTGAAATGTTTGGACGGGTACAAACTATGACATACATAATGCTGCCAACAGCACTAGAGTAAGGAACATTTGGCATGGATTGTTCCTCCTCATCTGTTTGGGGAGATAGGGAAGATGAAAACCTAAAGTGCAGCGCCAACGGCGTGCTTACAAGTTTGGAATTGGACATTCCAAATTTATCAAGAATCTTCTCAATGTACTTTCTTTGGGACAAGTACAGCTTCCTAGCTTTCCTATCCCTGTGGATTTTCATCCCCAAAATCTTCCTAGCAATACCTAAGTCTATCATCTCAAACTCATTTCTAAGTTGAGTTTTCATCAAATCAACATAAACCATGCTTTTAGCAGCTATAAGCATGTGATCAATATAAAGTAATAAGTGAATGAAAGACTTATCAGGCAATTATTTATGGTAAACACAACAATCTTAATTACTTATCAAGTAACCATGATCAATCATAAACAAATTAAAATGTTTGTACCATTGCCTAGAAAATTGCTTCAAACCGTACAAAGACTTCTTCAATTTGCAAACTCGGTCCTCTCTAGCTTCAACAATGAATCATTCTGGCTGACGCATATAGATAGTCTCTTCAAGCTCACTATGTAGAAACGCTATATTCACATCAAGCTGTTGTAGCTCCAAGTCATACAAAACCGTGATGGCTAATAAAACTCTAATTGAACTGTGTTTTACAACTAGGGAGAACACTTCATTGAAGTCGACCCCCTCTCTCTGACTGTAGCCCTTAGCAACTAGGCGTGCTTTGTATCTTGCATCTGTATCAGACTAGACTCTCTCTTTTCTCTTGAAGATCCATTTGCAGCCTACTACCTTAGTCTTTGCTAGTAACTTAACCAAATCCCATGTTTGGTTCTTGTGAAGAGACTCAATCTCTTCAGTCATAGCTGAGCACCACTGAGCATACTCGGTACTCTTAACAGCCTCTGATTAACTGGAAAGCTCTTGCCCAACAATCGCTTCTGCTGTAGAAAGTGCATACATGAACATGTCTGCTTGAGCATATCTCAGAAATGGTCTGATCTGCCTCCTCTGTCTACCAATAGCTATACTATATTATTGCTCAATTGGTGCTTCAGAATCATAATCAAAATCATGCTAATCAGCTTTAGCATGATCCTGAGTGTCAAGTGATGTCATCTGTGGAGGTTGTTGTAGCTCCACCTTCTTACATGTAGTCACAGTAAGTTTATTCTTAGGATTAAGCATAGATTTTTCATCAAAAACAACATCTATGCTAATCACAAATTTGGGTGATTTGGGATCAGTACACCACAACCTATATCCCTTCACCCCATAAGCATATTCCATAAATATGCATTTATTTGCTCTAGGTTCTAGCTTACCATCATTAACATGAAAATAAGCAGGACAACTGAAAATTTTCAGATTTGAATAATCACTAGGTGCATCAGACCATACCTGATTAGATGTCTTCAAACCAATAGCTGTGGATGGAGAGCGGTTGACGAGAAAGCAGGCTGTGTTTACTACTTCCATCCAGAACTCCTTAGACAGGCCGGCATTTGAGAGCATACTACGTGCCTTCTCTAACAAGGTTCGGTTCACCCATTCAGCTACCCCATTTTGTTGTGGAGTATGTCTCACTGTACGATGTCTGACAATCTCTTCATTTTTGCAAAACTCATCAAAGTCATTTTCGCAAAATTTCATTCCATTGTCAGTCCGAAGCCGTTTAACCTTCTTGCCTGTCTGGTTCTCAATCAGAACTTTCCATTGCTTGAAATTCTTGAATACATCACTTTTCTGTTTCAGAAAATAAACCCACACCTTCCGTAAGTAATCATCAATTAAAGTAAGTAAGTAATTTTCCATCATTCGATGAAACTGAGGATGGACCCCAGAGGTCAGAATGAATGTAGTCCACTGTACCTTTAGTCCTATGAACCCGTGTAGCAAATTGGACCATGCTTTGTTTTCTAAACACACAGTGCTCGCACAAGTCTAGTTTACCTGTATTCTTGCCTCCAAGAAATCCTTGCTTACTGAGGATAGACATCTCCTTCTCACTCATATGGCCTAGTCTCATATGCCATAGACGAGTGATATCTGAGTCTTGATCATCAGACACAGACATTGCAGCTTCACCGCTGACTGTACTACCTTGAAGGAAATAAAGACCATTTGTCTTATCTCCCTTCATAATAATCATGGAGCCTTTGCTGACTTCAAGACTCCACCTTCACTCGTGTACTTACAGCCCAAAGAATCAAGAGCCCCCATGGAGGTAAGATTCTTCTTCAAGGCTGGAATGTGCCGGACATTAGACAATGTCCTAACAATCCTATCAAACATTTTTATCTTCACTGAGCCACATCCTGCAATTTTACAAGCCATGTCGTTTCCCAATAAAACAGAACCACTGTTGACTGGTTTATAAGTCATGAACCGTTCCCTCTTGGGACACATGTGAAAAGTGCAAGCTGAGTCCATGACCCACTTATCACTAAACCGACTGTTGGAGTCGCTAATTGCCAGGACAACTTTAGAGCCATCAGATTCATCAGCAACATTGACGGCATTAAAGGAACTCGAAGATTCCTCATTCTTCTTCAGCTTAGTACACTCATTCTTGTAATGTCCAAACTTCTGGCAGTAATAACACTTGACGTTTTTCTTGTTGGACTTGGAATTGGACTTACCCCGAGACTTGCCTTTGCTCTTTTCTGAACCCTTCTAACTGGATCTTCCTCGGTTGGAGGAATCTTTGACAATCAAACCACTGACTTGACTTTCACTACCCTTATCATTGTACCTACTCCTCAACTCCTTCGAGTTCAAAGTCGACTTCACATCTGCTAAGGAGATGGTATCTCTTCCATAAAGCATGGAATTCACAAAATTATGAAATGATGCAGGTAATGAACATAAAACAATTAAAGCTTGATCTTCATCGTCAAGTTTAATGTCAACATTTCTAAGATCCATAACAATCTTGTTAAACTCATCTAAGTGTTCAGTAATCGAAGAACCTTCACTCATTTTTAGAGCGTATAACCGTTGTTTCAAATACAACTGGCTAGTAAGTGATTTCTTAATGTACAAGCTTTCAAGTTTTTTTCAGAGACCTTCAACGGTCTCTTCCTCAGTTACCTTTCTTAACACTCTATCAAATAATGATAATAGAATGACATTGTGTACCTTTTCTTGATCGTCCTTAGACGGTGCAGCAGAACCAGCAGGCCTTTCTTCTAAAATTTTTGTACAACCCCTGCTGACGCAACAAAACTTTCATCTTTAAGCGCCACAAACTGAAACTATTCTGTCCGTCAAACTTCTCTACGTCATATCTTATTGTAGCCATCCCTTCTGATTGACACAGAGTCAAAGCTCTGATACCAGTTTGTTGGGAATAAACCAATAAAACAAACAACAAGAGCTATGAAATCAAATGCAATGGGAACAACTAAGAGAAGAAAATAACAACAATACAGAACACACACATTTAAGTGGTTCAGTTCAACTGAGCCTACATCTACTATAAGATTGGTCTCAAAACTTCATTATTGACAAATGGAGTACATAGAGAGAGAATCAACTGATTCTTACAAGAGAAAACAGTCACCTCACGTGTATACACTCAACCTCACGTGTTTATCCTCAAACACTCAAGAAAATGGAGGAGAAATGACGAAGAACTTCAGCTTGGAGGACCCCTGTTCGTCGCTTCAAAAAACAGAGCACTAGATCATCTTCGTCCGTCGTTCACAAAATGAATATCGCGATATTTATATTTATGGATATCGAGCAAACATTTTTAGGTCAAACTCGCTCGAGCTGGTAGTTGAGCGAGGGTCGAGTGAACTCTCGGGTTGCCACCTCGCTCGTGCTGGATGTCGAGCGAGAGTTGAGCGAACTCTCGCGTTGAAGTCTCTCTCGAGTGAGGGTCGAGCAAGATTACTAGGCAGGTTTTTATTCAAGCCATCTTCCAACATTATTCCTTTTCCAAATCCTTCGCACTTTTCTTTTCGCATTTAATTCGGACCCCTTTCTCTCTCACGAGATATGTTGCTTTGCGCCAAGAGACTTTGTTTAATTTTCTTTGGCATTTTCATAGCAACCATATATACCATTGGGACACCATTCCCCTCTCCACTCAACCACCAATTCAAGAAAATGTCTATAGAAAAAAAAAATATTGAGCATAAGCTTTTTAGACAAGTACAAAACTTATGAAAAAAATAAAAATAAACGAGTACAAAATATAAAACTAAAAATATGCTTAAAAGACCTAACTCAAAATGTTGAGGTTTGAGTGGAAGAGAAGAGAAGGGGGAAAGGAAGGAAATTACTCATGGAGACGTCGATGTCGAAGAGGAGATGAGTGTAGAACCTGGAGATGAAATCTGGGTTGGTCGCACTTCATCAACCAGAAGATGGAGCATAACAATTGGAGAAAATGCCTCGAAGTTGATAGACCGTCACCTTGAGCAGCCAAGACCTTCTCCATGTCGCCGTCCAAGAAGTGGCTCTTAGGGTTCGGTGGAGAGAGACTCAAATGGGGAAAAAAAATCGAGAAGGGGTTTAGTCTGAATAAGTGGCTTTTGGGTATTTAAATGGTGTCACAAAACAGTGTCGCACCTGAGACTCAATTTCAGCCTCTTTTTTTCTTTTTCGTTTTTTATAAGCAACCCAATTTGTATGAACAAATTGGTATCAGCATTTTTTTTAAGTAGTTTTGGTGTCTATTAAAAATCAAGATACTGAAGATGGGGAGATATTGTAAATATTAAAATCTATGAGAAGATTGAGAAAATATTTAAAAAGAATGAAATAAGAATATTTAAATGATATAAAAATAAATAAATTAACTGATTGATGGCATACTGTAAAAATTAGTAAGTAAAATAGAAAAAATGTATTTAGTAGTGTATTTTAAAAAACAAAATAGACTAACCATTGGGATTGCTCTTAATAACTAATTTGTTTCGAAGGTAAAGCACATGAACTATTTTATTATTTTTCTAAGAAAAAAAAAGCATTATTTTAGTATTTAACCATTTTTTATTTCACTAAAATGGTTTTATAATCATTATATACTCGCATGATTATCAGAAGATAAATGTGTTTGACTTGGATTAATAGTCATTGTTGCAATATCAATCCAAATTTCCCATATGGTTCCTACTCGCCCCTTTCGAGGCAGGGTCACCCTTTCCTGACCCCTCGCCCTCACATGAGTAGTGGTAGGGATTTTTTCCTCACAATTCGCCTATATCCATGGTGGTTGGGGCAAGGTACGTTGTCCTCTGCATGGGGTACGGTGGTGGGCCTCCATCCGCCTACCCCCTCCCCTTCCATTCCCTCCCCAATTGATTACCACCATGATATTGGACCACCATTTTCCAACCAAAAAGAAAGTTCCAAACCATAAATGAGAGCGAATGAGTGAACTCAATAACCGCAACTACGAAAGACCAAACACAAGTTCATATACATGGTAAGATGAGCGAGAAATTTCTCTATTTTTCGGGGCTAAAAACAGGGGTGTTAGGAGGTCTTCAGCAGCCTGTGCAGTGGTGGTGCTAGGCGATTTCGACCGTTGTCTGAGTGGTTTCCAACGGCAATTGACCAATGTTTTTGACTAAGTAGGGGGTGGCCAGTGGAATGGTGCTCGCTTGGTAGGAGGACCAGTGAAGGATTTGCTCTGTTTTTCAGTAGTAAAACAGAGTATACTCGTTAACTTTGTGGCTTTCTTGCACAGTGGTTGCTCGGTGGTTATCGGTTGTGGTTTCGCGTCTCCAAGAGTTGATGCAAGGTCTGGGGATTCTGGTGGTCTACGGCGCTTGTAGTGGCTGTGCAGTAGAGAAGTTAATCCTCACAGTGCATGGTTGATCACTCGCAAGGGGCAGTGCACGGTGGGGTCAGAGGAAGGAGATGGAAGACTGTCTTGATGGGGAAAAGGGCTAAACAATGGTGGTGAGCAAAGGGTGTTGGGAATCTAGACCACCCAAATTTCCCCCACCAAAATCTATTTTTGACATAATATCAAGAAAAATAGAGAAATAAACACAACACAAGAATTTACATGGAAAACTCCCAAAACAGGAGAGAAACCATCATATCCAGAGAAGAAAATACACTATGTAAAAAATTGTTACAATCACACAATTTTTCTCCTCACCCCAACGATACCCACAAAAACTTCTCCCACTAGTAAAACTCTAACTTTGACCTCTCTTCTTTTTACATACAAAAAGGACAATAGAGGAATTTTATTAAAGTCAAAAGTTACTAGATAAGTTTTTGACTGGTGTGTTTAAACCAATGAGGCTAAATCCATTTTTATAGGCCCATGGGCTTGCTCCCTCATTCACTCCTTTCCCATGTGGGATTCAAGGAGCATGATGAGTGCACAAAAATGCACTCTAAATACTTTATTTAAATGCTAAAAGAAATGAGAAAAAAATGGATATAACTCGTGTTATTAAAATTAATGGTCATTTATCTTGAGATATATATAAGCATGATTTAATATATTGATGAGAATATAAAATACCACATTTTTCTCTCTTAATGTTTAATATTTTATTCTTATTTGATACCTAAATATACTCATTATTCTTATATTTTGATTTAGGACACAAATAGAGATATTAGGAGCAAATGAAGATAATTACGAAATTTTAGACAGTTTTGATGTCTTTTCGTAATATGGGCATAACTCTCTCATCTAATTTCCGATTGAGCTGATTCAAGATGATATAGAACTCCAAGAGAAATATCTATAACTTTTATGTTTTATGTTTTAAGAGATATCCGCTGAATCCAAAACAAAATCGACCATCAAGTGGACGCACCTACACTTGACGTTCCTGAATATTCTTCAACCACTTGCATCAAATCCAAATGTCATCACAATATTTTCCAGCAAGCACTCATACACCAACTTGGAAATTCAATTATCAACTCACATGCAAGATGAAGTGCAGTCAAGTTTCTTCAAGACAAATTATTTAACCACAAGATATAAAGTAATATAAGGCAACTAATGGATAAAGAAGCAAAAATTGAACACTCAACCTACAAGCAAAATTTAGCTCATGCATAGTGAGAAAACAAATTATCAAAATGACAACTCACAAATCACTTAGATTCAAGAATGGCACATGGCAAAGCAAGTTGAAATTGTGATAATTTTGTCATGACAACTTGCATGAAGGATGCTTATAAATAGAAGGGAGAAGTGTGTGTTCTAAGACCATGCTTAGTGCGCTTGGATGCCTTGGAAGAGCCATTTTTTTTTAGAGCTTGAGAAAAGAAAAGAAAAATCAAAGAAGAGAGAAAATAATGGTTGGCTCTTTCATATTTTTCCTGAGAGAATTTTTGTCGCATATTTTCAATATGTGTAACTAAATTCTCAAATGAGGGCTAGGGATGAACTTGTTTGTGTGATGGTGTTTGTAATTTATTTTTGATTCATGTATTTGGTCTTTAAATATTAAAACTCTTTTGTTCTATTATTCTCAATTTATTTGTGATGTTTTTCGTCTTCAAATATTTATAGAATTTATTTCGTTTATGGATTCAGTCATGCTTTTTCCATTGAGTGGATTAGTTCTATAATTATGTTTGGAGCAATTGATTGTCTATATTGATTTAATTCTCTACTGCAATATCGTCTCTTAGGTATATTGTCGTCGTTGAATTTTCTCAATGTCGATAACAATTTATGAGAGTTAAGCGCGACGAATGATTTTTCAAGGAATTACATTTGATTTAAATTTTGGTTATTAATGTTATATCTTCTGATTAAGAATTTGGACATAAAATTCTTAATTGAGTTATCAATGAATTAAGAATAAATTTGAATACTAGAAATACGCAAGGAATTCCCTACACTCTACTTTTTGTCTTCTTTTTATACTTTTCAAATTACTCATTTAGTTTTAATTTACGTCATACTTCAAAATCACTTTTTACACTCTTCTAAATCTTTTCGTTAATTTCGTTACTATTTTTCAATTTCTCAATCTATCTCTCTGTGGAATCAACACCCCAAAACTATAGTACAAACGACTGCATTATTCTTTAGGCATAGTCAGAGCAATACCTAACAATCTCCACCTTGCGACATTGATTGATCCAACAGCCATGCTCCACCGCAATGAGAATCTTCATAGCTTCCGCTACCATGCTCTACCATAAAAGCATACTCACTCAGAATGAACTAATTCTAAGCATTTCACTTCGGCCCATGTCGAAAATAACTTTGCTAAAAAATTATAGTGTAACTCCCACGTTTGGCTTTCCTGGAAGTTCATCAGTTATCGACATGAATTTTCACTACACACCCTGCATCAATGCCAAACCAATGTCCATGTGCAAACTTGTGGAACCACTAACATTAACACATCCTCTATCATGGCAACTTTGGGATTAGCAGCATGCCATGAGGATGTACATGTCTCTTTTAACAGACATCGTCTTCTGTGAATAGAGATACAATGTTAGCTTTATTGTCAGTATCTCCATTTACTGACTTGGAGTCTCTTGCCGAATTTGCTTCACCTCTTGGACAATTTTTTCTGACGTGCCCGGGTTGTCCACATACCCAGCAGACTGCTTTCTTCTTCATGGAGTTCTTCATCTTCCAATTACTAGTTGTCACCATTATTAAGTTCTCAGGTAAACCATTACTTCCACCATCCAGCCTTACTGGTAACTTCTGAAAAAATTATTTTCTCATCCCCATGTATCAAAACAGGCTTTGTATGCTCATAGGAAGATGGAAGAGACCAAATCAACCTCAAGACTTGATCCTCATCATCAATTTTAAATCCAATAGATTCCAGCTCGGAGACAATGCCATTGAGAACACTTAAATGATCTGAAATAGTCGTACCTTCACTCATCCGCAATGTATGAAACTGCTCGTTCAGGTACACTCTATTTGAGACACCCTTCGTCTGATACAACTCTTCGAGCTTTTTCCAGAGTCCGTTTGCCGTAAATATTCTATGCACATTTACAAGAACATTCTTGGCCAAGCACAGATGAATTGCACTTGCCGCTCTTAAATCCAGATCCTCCCAATCTTCATCGCTCATTCCAGATCTGCTTTTTGTTTCACCAGTAGCGCTGGAACCGCTACTGTCTTCAAGGATTGGTCTGCCTTTCAACGCCTTGTGTAATCCTGATTGAATCAAGATATCTTTGACTTGCACTTGCCACAAACCAAGATTTTCTACCATCAATTTTCTCCACTTCAAATCTATTAGGATTTGAAGCCCTACCTCCTGACATAGCTTCGATGAATTTTACAGTATAAATTAATAGTACCCACTAAGTAAGTTCCCAGGAAAAATTGATTTTTTTTAAACAGAACTTCAAGATTCCTAGGAAATATTGGAGGGTCACAACGGACACACTTACAATTTCTAATCTTCTAGACAGAACTTCTTTAGACCATACATATCCACATTACCATACCAAAACTCCACCCAGCCAAAAGAACCTAGTGGCTCTGATACCACTTGTTGGGAATCTGGACCACCCAAATTCCCCCACTAAGATTTACTTTTGACAAAATACCAAAAAAAAAAAAAATAGAGAAATAAACACAACACAAAAATTTACGTGGAAAACTCCCAAAACAGGAGAAAAATCACTAGACCCAGAGAAGAAAATACACTATGTGAAAAATTATTATAATCACACAATTTTTCTCTTCACCCCAACGACACCCACAAAAAATTCTCCCACTAGTAAAACTCTAACTTTCACCTCTCTTCCTTTTACATACAAATAAGACAATGGAGAAATTTTACTAAAGTCAAAAGTTACTAGATAAGTTTTTGACTTGTGTGTTTAAACCAATGAGGCTAAACTCATTTTCATAGGCCTATGAGCTTACTCCCTTATTCACTCCTTTCCCATGTGGGATTCAATGAGTAATACCTAATAAGGGGTTGAGGCACCTCAGAGGGCAGTGGTGGCATGAAGCTTTCTTCACTCATGAGGGGGAGGCTACGTGCGTAAGAGGTTGTGGCAGTGAGGTTTTCCTTCGCATAGATATATATAATGATATTGGAAACCCTAAGGGAAGCGTAAAGCGGGAAAGAAGGGCTTGATGGAGGCAAACTTATTTTTGGAAAGGAAGTGATGCCCAATCACTTGTCCGTTAAGATACTCGGTTGCCAAGCAATTAGAGGGAGGAGATATGTGCATGGGAAATACGGCAATGTGAGGTAATTATGGAGAGGAAAAAAAATAATAGTAATAATAAATCAATAAATCAAACAATAACTTAGGAATGTAAATGAAATAAAAAAATATTGTTCAAAAAACTTCAATAGACTTTTGGAACAAATAAAACCAAAAATTTTAAAAGAAAGCTTAGAGTCGGAGCGGGATGTTACATTCCAGAACGACATGTAAATATGAGATGAGGAGTTTAGAATTTCTGTAGATCAAAACTTAAGCTAAATGTTTTTGATGAATTAAATGCAAATCTTTTTAACAAAAATTATCTATATTTTAAACTTTACTGATTAGCTAGTCTAATACCAGTGCTATTATACGTTCATCAATATCTTCTCCAAACTGTCAATATCAACATTTGCTTTTACTTTAAAAGAGATAAATGCTTAAAGAATTAAAGGGTAGTGTCTTGAATCAACGCCAATGCATTACAATGCTAACTTTACGTAAAATGCCATGAAATTACCCATATTATCCTTCTACTGTCCTGGTGGAAAATATTGCAGTGAAAGCCAATAATGGCATAGGGAAAGTTCGATATCCGTATATTTTATGAGCAAGTGTACGCAGAATGATTCTCCTGGCGTTGGCTATATAAATAAATTATACGTTCATCCAATAAATCGGTTGGACTGGTACTAGAAGACCGATTATTTATAAAAGGCAAGTTAGTTTAAAGTACCCTATCCTATTAACATATTGTCAGTTTAATCAAGCCATCGGTCATGACATTGCAAAACTTATATTACCATATCTATCCGATACCTATGGCTGCTCTTTTTGTATTTCACTTCTTACTTATACGTACGACGTAGTTGATCGATATACAAAAATCATGATAGGTAATTGATCAGGTTTAGTATGTCTTAGTATGTTACAAAATATTAATTGGTAGATTATGCATACATATTGCTCCTTGTTCCGAAAAAAAAAAATGAATTGATTTTAGCAATTCCTAATTCTTGTTCCTTGAAAGTGAAGTTTATATGTTGCTTGGCGTGGAGCCTAAAGTAGGTGAACTATTGAAGTTCATATGTTGCCTGACTTGAAGTTTATTGCTACTTTCATCTTGAAAGTAGGTGACGTAGTGAAAGTTATGAAATATGAGAGAAACAGAGGAAGTTTGGATAGTGAATTAAAATGAAATGAGTTGAGATAAAAGCTGAAAGGTAAATCAAATATTGTTAGAATATTATTTATTATCATTCTTATTATTTTAGAATTTGAAATAATTGTAACGATTAGATGAAATGAGATGAGTTAAAATATTTTTGGAATAGAGCTTCCTCTTTTCTTTGTCTTATGCTAAATCATGTTGGTTTGTTTTTTTTGTATATTGTGGTTTTTTATTCTCTCACGGGAAGCTGGTCTTTCAATCAGTGTTTTGTTTTGAACTGAATTTACAATTGCATAGCTTTATCACAGGCTACATGGTTGCCATAACGTGTAATGAATATTTCTTAAACGGGTGTTTTGTTTTAAATTGGATTTGTTATTATATTTAATTACTGGAGTTTTGCCTTTGTTGTTTGAAATTTTTTTTACATCACGTAGATATATAACAGAAGATTCCTTTCATTTATATATATATATATATATACATAGGCTTAGTGATGTAGTCATTTTTTCTAAGTTTAACCTTAAGTCTGGATTTTGACAGATCCAAATTAGGGAACCTGACCAATACAAGACTGCTTTCAATATTCCTTTCGGTCACTACGAGTGGAATGTGATGCCATTTAGGCTAAAAAATGCTCCTAATGAATTTCAAAACATCATGAATGATATTTTCAATAGTTTCACCCATTTTACTATTGTTTATATTGATAATATTTTAATATTTTCAAAATCCATTGATGATCACTGGAAACATTTGTCAACTTTTCTTGATATCATTCGACAAAATGGTCTGGTGGTTTCTGCTAAAAAGATTAAATTATTCCAAACCAAGATTAGATTCCTTGGTTATGATATTTCTGAAGGAAAAATCAAGCCAATTCAAAGAGCTATTGAATTTGCTGACAAATTTCCTGATACCATTCTAGATAAAACTCAGCTCCAAAGATTTCTTGGTTCACTGAATTATATTGCAGATTTTTACAAAGACATGAGAAAACAGTGTTGTCCTCTCTTCGAGAGACTTCAACTCTGTCCCCCTCCGTGGGCAGATATCCACACCAATTTGATTAGGCAAATCAAGGCATATGTCAAAACTCTTCCATGCCTTAGAATACCTAATTCTGGTTCTTTCAAAATTGTCAAAACTGATGCCTCTGACATAGGTTATGGTGGCATTCTGAAACAAGTTGTTTCACCAGGTTCATTTGAACAAATTGTTCGCTTTCATTCTGGAATCTGGAATTATGCACAGCATAATTATAGTACTATCAAAAAAGAAATATTATCTATAGTACTATATATATATAGTATTCTATAAATTAACGTTTGAAACATACTTTTGTGGGCAGATTGTTGGAATTTTAAAAGATGGTGATACTTCCACTTCTAGGCCAGCTTGCAGATGAGAATCATGGGCGGAAACCATTAATGCTCCTTCTTACCATATCTACTTCCATATTTCCCTTGGTACGTTTGTAGTGAGTATTTTACATGGCCTGGCATGTTAAAAATACAAAGCTGTTTAAGAACTATTTTAAACTGGTAATAGCCCGTAAGAAACTTCCAGGATGTATATATGTTAATTAGTTTGTTTCCAAGTCATGGTGGTTCTCTTCTATTGGAGATGTTTTATTTGGCCCACTTCAATGAAAACAATCAGGTCACGTTCCATAATATTAATAATTGTGCGAGTGAACTTTGAAGTTTCCAAACACAGTGTCGCATGGCATGTTATACTCTAATTTGGCAATTTCTAAACAAGCTAATTAAAATCAAGAGGCCTGAAAGTCCCTCAGAATGAGAGCCCATATAAAAGGAAAATAACACGGTGGGCCCAATTACTTACTCAAGAGGACTAATAAGGATAGAGTCCTGCAGAATCACGTACACAAACTAATACTCAATCTTCACCACATTCTGCAGGATTTCATGCAAATACGTGATCACGTCAGTTACGAAAAGATATCGTGTAAACGAAAATCGCTACAAAGGATAAGCACCACCATGATGCCTATATAAACTAGGTAACCCTCCATGAAGGGAGGACTTTTTTCTCTGATTCTCAAATTACTTTTCAAATAATTATCAAGATTACTAATTTAGGCATCGGAGATTTCTCAAGCGGGAATCACCGGATCTTTTCAATTTCTTACAGGTGGACGGTTGTATGAGGGAGTGAGACACGTCCTTAAAATTGGCGCCATCTATGGGATATGTTTACAGACTATTAGCGTGGTTATCGCATGCCAACTGTAACTCGTTCTGTAGCAAGCTGAGCAACAGGAGCATCCATGAAAGTACGATTAGCAGCAACAGAGGAAAGACTGAAGAAGGCGTTAGACGACCTAGAAGCGTTGTAGAAAGAAAACGAGGATTTACGGCAGAGGAATGTTGAAACCAACAATACCGTCGTACCTACTCACAGTGAGCAAGGTGAAGAAGAAGCGGATAGCAATGCTAAAGCCAAACTGGAACGCACAGAGAAACAAAATATGCACGACGAACTAAAGGATCTTGTGGGAAAATATGAGGAAATAGTAAGAAAGATGGGAGGATCTTCTTCAGTCAACTGCCTACAGAACCAGACCGACCTGCCATATAGCAAGCGGATTATAGAGGTCCCACTCCCTCCGAAATTTAAAGTTCCCCTGATAGACCTGTACGATGGGTCTAAGGATCCAGTGGACCATCTAGAGAACTTTAAAACCCACATCACACTCCATGGTTTCCCAGGCGACATTGCTTACCAGGCCTTTCCCGTACCCCTAAAGGGAACAGCGAGATGATGGTTTGGGACTCTCAAATCAAGGTCAATTGATAGTTTTGAAGACCTGGCCAAACAATTCATAACTCAATTCATGCTTAACAGAATGCGTGGGCATCCAGCCGCCTACCAGAATGCGTGGGCATCCAGCTGCCTACCTGCTCATGGTCAAACAAAAAGAAGACGAAGACCTCAAGAGCTATCTCACTCACTTCAACGAGAAACAGTTGACGACAGATGACCAAGACGAGAAGATCACTCTAGCCGCTCTCCTAGGCAGAATCCGGCCATAGAGCCCATTCATGATCGAGCTAGCTAAGAAGACCCCTTCCACCCTCAAGGAATTCATGGATCAGGCGAACACTTTTGTCAACGCCGAGGATATGTTACAAGCCTTGGTAGATCCACGGAAGGAAAATAGAAGGGGCAGACGGGATGATAAAAGGGTTGGAGCAAGTCGATGAGAAAGAAGGCAAGAAAGACGTCCAGTTCAGATACCAGACTAATACATAACAACCTGAGTGTCAGAGAAGAGGAGAAAGACAAGGGCGAAGGGCGCACAGGTGGTCGGTATTGCAAGTTCCACCAGACGGGATCACATTGGACAGAGGACTGTACGACCATGAAAAAAATGGTCACTAATCTGGCAGGAACTGGGGAGTTGGAGTGGATGGTGGCAGAACGGTCAAAACCCAGAAGGCAATAGGAGAATGGGCGGAGAGTTGAAAGAAGCACCAACCCTGAAAGAAGGCACCAAGGTACTAGCCGCCAGAGCAAGAGCAACTGGGCGATAGCAAAAAGAGACGAGAACAAAAACAGGGCGCCCAGGAGAAGCAACAAGAGCAAATCGCCCCAAAGAGGTGACAGGAATAGATCACCCCCAAGAGATAATAGGAATAGAGCGCCAATCGGGAAATCTGAACAATAGCAAGGAGCTTCGCTGGAGGCGGGATGTCCACATCCAGTCAAAAGGCGCACGCACGAAAGGCATGGTATGAGGAAGTCTATGTACCGGATAGGGCGTCCAAACAGCAAAAACTCAACAATGACCGGGTAGTGATATCCTTTGAAGAGACGAACAGAGAAGAGGTGTTGTACCCACACGACAATGCCCTGGTAGTCATCCTTATCTTAGCCAATTACATGAGCAAGAGGGTGCTGATTGACAATGGAAGCTCAGCCGGCATACTATTTTGGGAAGCATTCAAAAAAATGGGAATCGACGTTGACCGATTACGACCTTCTCCAACGCCGTTGAAGGGCTTCTCCGGTGAAGTAATCCAACCTGTGGGGGCCATCATACTTCCAGTAACCGCTGGAACTGGAACACAAATGGCGACTACTATGACCGACTTCTTGGTGGTTAAAGCTTCCTCCTCCTATAATGTCATACTGGGGAGGCCAATACTCAACCATCTTAGGGCAGTAACCTTAACATATCACCTCAAAATGAAGTTCCCGACCAACAGTGGGGTAGGAGAGTTGAGAGGCGAGCAGGCATTGGCTCAAGAGTGTTATGTGCAAGAGCTAAGGAAGAACAAAAACGAAGTTTGTACCATGGAAGAGATGAAAAAGACGCCCACGCCACCTCTTCCCCCACCCATGATGGAAGCCCAGGAAAAAGAAGTAGAAACCAGAGATGAACAGAGCCAACAACACGCCAAGGTCAATGAACCTTTAGAGCTCATAACTTTATTCCCTAGCCGCCTGAAAACAACCGTGCGGATCGGCATGAATGCTCCCCCGACGGATAGAGAATGACTGAAGCAACTATTGGTGGAATACAGAGACGACTTTGCATGGAGTCCTGAAGAGATGCCTGGCATGGACAAGGTTATCATTGAGCATCGCTTAGGGGTAGACCCTGCACACAAACCAGTATGCCAAAAAAATAGGTCATTCAATGCGGAAAAATACGCTGCCATCAGTTTGGAAGTCGAAAGACTACTCACTATCGGCTTTATCAACGAAGCCCACTACTCGGAGTGGCTATCTAATGTAGTCCTGGTAAAGAAGGCGAATGGAAAGTGGAGGATGTGCGTAGACTTCACCGACCTCAACAAAGCTTGTCCAAAGGATAGCTTCCCCCTGCCACACATCGATCTTATTGTGGACGTAACGGTGGGACACCGAACACTGAGTTTTATGGACGCCTACTCAGGATACAACCAGATATAGATGCATGCGGTGGATAAGGAAAATACTGCATTCATAACAGATCGTGGGCTATATTGTTACCAAGTAATGCCGTTTGGATTAAATAATGCAGGAACGACTTACCAAAGACTAGTCAACCAAATATTCGCGAATCAGATAGGGAGAATCATGGAAGTCTATGTGGATGATCTTTTGGTAAAAAGCAAGGAGTCCGCCCAGCACATCCACGACCTGAGAGAAGCATTTGATGTGCTACGTCAGTACAAGATGAAGTTGAATCCTGCCAAGTGTGCTTTTGGTGTCAAGTCTAGAAAGTTCTTGGGGTTCATCGTGTCTGAAAGAGGAATCGAAACCTCCCCAAAAAAGATAGAGGCCATAATCAATATGAAGCCGTCGAAAAATCTACATGAGACACAGTGGTTAGCAGGAAAAGTAGCCGCCCTAGATAAATGTATATCTTTCTTTCGTGTACCACGCAAGACACATCCATGTAATAAAGAGTGTAATGAGGCGTTCAAAAGATTGAAGCAATACCTAGTCAATTTGCCCCTCTTAAGTCAACCGGAAAAGGGTGATATACTCTGTGCGTATCTAGCCGTTTCCCCACATGCTGTATCAACCGTCTTGGTAAAAGAAGAAAGGGTCGTCCAGCACCCCGTATACTACGTAAGCCGACCCCTCAGAGGAGCGAAAGTAAGATATCCCAAGATTGAGCTATTAGCTTTTGCATTGGTAACAGTAGCCAGGAAGCTACGTCCATACTTTCAAGCCCACACAGTAAGGGTGCTTATAGAAGTACCGCTAACAAAAACGTTGAGGAAATCAAACTGCACAAGAAAATTGATAGGATGGTCAATTGAGTTGAGTAAATTCGACTTGAGGTACGAGCCAAGGAAAGTGGTGAAAGGGCGGGCATTAGCAGATTTCGTGGCATAATTCTTAGATTTTCCCCAAGAAGCCACAATAGCACCAGCGGGCAAGCCGTGGGTAATGCACATAGATGGTTTATCCTGTAAGGCAGGAGGTGGCCTAGGGATACATTTACTAGGCCCCAATAACGAAGAAAGGCATTACATGGCCACACTAACGTTTAAAGTGACAAATAACGAGGCCAAATGCGAAGCGCTAGTAACTGGGCTTTCTATAGCCGCCCAGATCGGGATAATTGAGATAGAAGCCAGGTTAGATTCACAGATCATTGTCAACCACGTATTAGACCTGTACACCACTAAAAGTGAGAAATTAAAGAAATATTTGGAGCGGGTCTGGGAAGTATGCGATCTCTTCTCGTATTTCACTATAACCTAAATACCATGGGCAAATAATGAAGTGGCGGACAGGCTGGCCCGAATGGCGTCTGGAATGGAAAAAATGCCTCTTCCTTGGCAAGTTGAAAGAAGAGTTATCGAAGCACCAGCCGTTGGCGCGGAAGTGGCAATGCTGAGTTCCAATATTCCCGAATGGGCAAGTGAAGTAGTATAATACCTTGCAGTAGGTAGGCTACTAGAGGTGCGAGAAGAAGTATAGAAAGTGAGAAGGACAGCGGCAAGGTTCCTGCTCCTCTATTGGATCCTTTACAAAAGAGGTTTTTCCGATCGGATCCTATCAGAAATACATGAAGGAATATGTGGGAACCACTCTGGGGGAAGGGCCTTGGCCAGGAAGGCGGTCAGAGTAGGCTACTATTGGCCCAATACGATAAGGGATGTACGGGAGTTCACTAAGAGGTGCATCAAATGTCAAGAGTATGCGTCCGTACAACACACCTCACCGGAAGAACTGACGTCCATGACGGCACCATGGCCCTTTGCCCAATGGGGCGTGGACCTGGTAGGACCTTTCCCACTGGGGAAAGGCAGAGTGAAATTCATGATAGTGGCTATAGATTATTTCACCAAATGGGTAGAAGCAGAACCATTGGCAACTATAACCAGCAAAGTCGTGATAAGGTTCTTATGGAAGAATGTTGTCTGCAGGTTTGGAATTCCCCACAGCATAGTGACAAACAACGGGCGACAGTTTGACTCCGACCAATACCAAGAGTGGTGTGATGAATTGAAAATCAAGGCCAAGTATTCATTGCCAAGCCACCCCCAGACTAACAGACAAGTTGAATCAACCAACAAAACTTTACTTTCTATTCTAAAGAAAGGGTCGTGGAGAAACAAAGGGATTGGGCGGACGAGCTCTCAGAAGTGCTTTGGACGTACAGGACAACAGTCAAAACGCCAACTAGGGAGTCCCCATTCACGCTAGCATACGGGACTGAGGTGATACCGCCAGTTGAGGTAGGGCTGCCCAGGTATAGAATAAGTCATTACTCAACCCGCCAAAATGATAGAAAGCTGAAGGAAAATCTAGATCTGCTAGAAGAGGAGAGAGAAATTGCGGAAGCCAAAATGTTACAAGAGAAAACCAAAACCGATCAATATTTCAACAAGAGGGTGAAGCCCAAGACCTTTAAAATCAGGGATCTAGTCTTAAAAAGAAGCAGGGTAACAACCCAAAACTAGGAGAAGATGGGACCTCAATAGGAAGGGCCCTACCCAGTAGTGGCAAACAATAGGCCTGGGTCATACCGGCTAAAAGACAGTCAAGAAAAGGAATTGACTCATTCATGGAATGCAGAGCACTTAAAGAAGTTTTACCAGTAGCATTTTCAGTACTTTCACATCAGCTATGTCTTTTATGTTCCCTTAGTAGTAGTATTGTTGGTTTCTCATTACAGTAATTTTTGTTTTAGTATCCTCATTTCAATTGAATTCTTGAATGATCATAATTATCACATTCATATTTATTATTTCGGGAATACCGGTGTTCTCCCATTTTCACCTGCACTAATTCTCATGACCTGTTTAAATTATTCGTAATTACTTGTGGCGTCATGTACAAAAAAGATGGGGCGCGCGGAGATCAATAGACTACGTGTGAGATTCTAGATTTACGTGTATTTTTACACATTATTTTATTATCGGTGTTATTATTTTAATTTATTTTAATATATTATTAGTCGTGTTTTATTTGTTTAAAATATTTATTTGATCTATTGATTAGTTAATATTAGTTTTATGTTGTTTTTATAATTAAATATTGAGTTACGTTGCTTTTCTTATTAATTTTAATGTGAGGAAATTATTTTAATAATTGGAATTAAATTTTTTTATTTTATTATGTGATCTTAATTGATGTGCTTTCTTAATATTAATTAATGTTTTATATTTAAATTGTTCTTTAAATTAAATTAGTCATTGTTGGACTTTAAATGTCTTATTTTATTGATATTGAATGGTAGTATTTTCAATTAATTTTTAATTAATTTATTGTGTTTTTCTTCTAGTTGGTTTTTATTTCTTTTTCTTTTCCTTTCTTTTTTTTTTCCCTTCTTTTCTTTTTCTCCTTTCTCCCCTGCTTCCCTCCAGACCCACGAGCCCCTCCCCTGCTTCCTCTCTCCCACCGTTTCTCTTCACTCCCCCAGCGCCACCGTTGGCCACCCTCCGGCAACACCGCCCGGCCCACGACCCTCCCCACCCACCGGTGAGTCCAGTGGTACCGTCCTCTGCTGGCGGGGACTAGGGGATGTCTGGTCATGGTACGTACTGGGCGCGGTTAGCTAGGCATCGCCCATTCCAAAGTTACATGCATAGTCGTTACCTTCGGTGTAATGATGAAAGTCAGGGTGTGCGGATGGTCCATAGGGGAGATCATGGTGCATACGGCTAATAAAATAGATGTTTAGGCTATTTTCTGGGAAAGCGGAGAGTTTTATTTATTGGTTTTACGTGGACTATTTTCTGGAAAAATGGTTGTGATTTTAATGAATTTATGGACATCATTTTCTGGGAAAATGGTGGATGATTTTATTGGAGTTTTATTTTGGGCCAAAATGAGATTTTGGCATGTGTGGTTATTTTATTTATTTTGGGGAAAATGATTTTAAGATTCATGCATACGGTGTCCTGTTCATGTGTGAGGTTGTTGTTGTGCATGAGTATATTTTATATCTTGTGGTTTGTTTGGGTTATACTTACCTACGATGTCATGTTTGACATCGTAGTTTTTGGATGCAGAGTTTTGTGGAGGCTGAGCCTGAGGAGGCGACTCTGTTGTTGAAGTATTCTTATTATAAATTGTTTTCCTTTTTTTATAAATATGTATTTGTTTAATTTATCTTTCGGATGACTGTATTAAATTTCCTGTTGGAGAATTTATGTTAAATTGATTTGTAAAATATTTCTAAAAAATTCTGGTACTTAGATAATGACCTCAAATATCCGCTGCTTTTATTTATGTACGTCACGTGTTCACACACTTAGCACTTGATGTTGGGATGCGTGACCCGTATTGTCAGCATCCCGACGCCTCAATTCTCGTATTTATTTTAGGGGGAATTTTGGGACGTCACACCATGCCACCCTTGAACACCGATACCGAGTTATCACATTCGAGGAATGCCTTACTAATAAAGACCCACGACAAGCTATCTAGCTTGCGGGGTTAAGAGAAAGGTCACAGACTGCCCAAACTACAAAACACCAACGACGAGTAATGACACTCGCAGGTGCCATATAAAAAAGGGGGGTAGAGACAAACAACCTTATCAACCTTAAACACCAACGACGAGGAATGACACTCACAAGTGCCTTACTAAAAAATGGGCACATAGGCAAATGACCTCGCCAACCTTAAACACCAATGACGAGTTATAACACTCGCAGGCACCACATTAAAAAAGAGGCACAGAGACAAATGACCCTGCCAATCTTAAACACCAATGACGAATTATAACATTCGTTAGTGCCACATTAAAAAGGGGCGTAGAGGCAAATGACTCCACTAACCTTAAACACCCATGACGAGTTATAAGACTCGCAAGTGCCACATTAGAAAGGGGCGCAGAAGCAAATGACCCTGCCAACCTTAAACACCAATGACCACCCACGACCAACAGGGTAAAAAGGAGCACGCTGCATCTAGTTCCCCACGCCCTAGGGCGAAGAGAATAAGTGGGGTAGCTAACTGGATGGGGGTACCTAAGCCCTACGATTTTGGCTAAGAGATAAAGTGTGATGACTCAGAGTGATTGCACAATGAAAATTGGACTCCATCACCTCGAGAAAATAACCTTTATAGATTGCCTACAAGAGAGAAACATACACCACCTCTTCACTCGTTGCAGGTGGTCCGTATGGTTGGCGGTGGGAAAAACAAAAGAAAAGAAGTGGATAACGATTCAAACAAAAACAAAGGCAAAAGTAAAAACAGACAGCAACAGGAATTGAGGCAAATACTTGAGATTATCAAACTACGAGTCAAGGGTACAATATTGAAGCAAGTACTTGATATTATTTACAAGAAAAAGAATTTGGTTACAAATTGAGGTTACAATGTGCAATTAGAAAAAGAATAAAATAAAATAAAGAATAGAAGCCTCTAATCAAGGGGCATTGCCTTCACTAAATGGTGGCAATGGAGGCACGTCCACAAATGCGTCAGGAATTTCTTCGCACCCGAAATTATCAGCGTGGCGGGAGGTGGCCATCTCGGGGGAGAACAAGCTCACATCGAGAGCTTGGAGGTCCGTAGCGAGATCAACCATGAGACGGTTCCTAAGGCGCACAATGCCAGCATCACGACCATAAGTGAAGGCCGTGTCCCTGATATGAGGAATCATAACCAATGGAGCCCGAAAATGGGCAGTTTTTGCCTGGGCAGCAGTCAACTAGTCTGCTTTCTTGGCTAGCTGTTCATCCCTGGCCAGAGCAACCAAGTTGGCCTTCCTAAGTTCCTCATCCATGTTCGCACGACTTGCCTTATACCTCTGGTGACGCTCTTGAAGCTCAGCCAGAGAACCTTACACCTCGAAAAGGTCTTAAGCTGTAAGGCATGCCTTCTCCAGGGCGTCCAGCAAATCCTTGGTCAGACCACTGCACCTCTCCTACGAACTGGCAAGCTCCTACCGGACTAAGTGTAACTCTCTGCTACGGGCGAAGGGCTCGGAGTCCAATTCGGGCCAACTCAGCATTATAGGTCAGTTGAACTTCAGAAAGTTGTGCCTTCGCCAGGTCCCTTTCAGACTACAAGACCTGGTGGGAAAAATCGTCCCTGATTTTCGCCTCTTGAGCAAGGCGAACAGCATCCTAAAACTCAACGATCTCACCGTCACATAGCTCTAGTTCTCCCTGAAGATAATTGACAAAACCTTCCGCCTAGTCCAAGCGAAGTTCGAGCTCTCTATTTTTCTCGACCAGGGCTTCCAGCTCAACCTTGTCCGCCTCCCACTTCCCTTCAATCCCTTCCTCCTGCCGAAAGAAATCAGCCACAACCCATGCCACCAAGTTGTCAACGCCCTACGAAGAAGACAAAAGGACCTAATTAAAAACAAAGGGGGAGGAAGAGAGAAAGTAAAGCAAGAACATAAATCATAAGCATACTATAGAAAACCAATCCTTCAACTGGTTGGTTATCTTAGTGACAATCTCGGCCTGAGCAAGAATGGGCGAGGAAGAGGCACCCCCGCTACCGTCACCCCTAGTGTTCTCGTCGGGACAATTGATCTCCTCAACCGCCAAAGTCCTCACAGGCTTGGGAGCCACATTCGCCACTTAACCCAACAAGTGGCCAGAGTCTGGTAGTGACTTAGGGCAAGTGGTTTCCTCCCATGTTACATGGGCGCCCTCTCGAAGCAAATTACCCAACTCCTCTTCAGTAAGGGAGTCAGGGTCTCCACCAAAAGAAGATGCGGGAAATAGGATTAAGGAAAGACACTCGCTACTACCAACTAGAGATGAAGTGTTACCTTCGAATATGGTGGTTGGAGGAGTTTCCAAGTCGGGCTGGCCAATGACCAAGTGCTGGCAAGCACCCTCAGGAGTGGGAATCTTCTTGACCAGAAAACTAGGCGCCAACCAAACTTCCCTCCACTTCCCTAGGAGTGGCTTCTAATGGCGATGACAGGTGCTAAAGTCGACCTTCTCTTGAACTCCTGAAAATTCTTTTCGCACTTTTCAGACCAAACGAAAGCAGCACCCTTTCTTGTCAAGGCAGTAAGGGGTGCAGACAAGCGAGAAAATTCTTCCACAAACCTTCGATAATAATTGGCTAAACCTAAGAAACTTCGAATTTCATGCACCGAGGAAGGACGTGGCCATGCTAACACAGCTTCCACTTTGCTAGGATCTACTGCTACCCCTGCCTAAGAAATAACATGACCAAGAAATTTGACTTCCTCCATCCAAAACTCACACTTACTGAACTTCGCACAGAGTTGATGCTCTCTTAACTCCTCCAAAACTAGACGAAGATGATAAGCATGCTCTCAATACTTCGAGAGTAAACTAAGATGTCGTCGATAAAGACAACAACAAAAGAATCCAAATAGGGTCGAAACACCCTATTCATCATATCCATAAAAGCTGCTGGAGCATTAGCTAATCCAAATGGCATCACTTTGAACTCATAGTGCCCATACCTCGATCTGAAAGCTGTCTTCTGTATGTCTTTATCTTTAATCCTCAGATGATAATACCCTGATCTTAAATCAATCTTTGAAAATGCTGCGTCACCCTGAAGCTGATCAAATATGTCATCAATCTGAGGTAGAGGGTACTTATTCTTGATAGTCACCTTGTTAAGATCTCGATAATCTATACACATCCTAAGGGTTCCGTCCTTCTTCTTGACGAACAGTACAGGCTCTCCCCAAGGTGACGAACTAGGTTGAATAAATCCCTTATCCATCAAGTCTTGCAACTGAGTCTTCAATTCCTTTAACTCAGCAGGTGCCATACGATAAGGAGCCTTGTGCACTGGAGCTGCTCCAGGTTCCAAGTCGATAGTGAATTCCACATCACGAACAGGCAGTAACCCAGGCAAGTCATCTGCAAACACATCAGGGAATTCTTCTACTATTGGAATGCCAACTATTGACTCCTTCGCAGATGGAAAAGATACCAATTAAACCAAAAAGGCATCCGCCCCACAAGCAATGTCCTTCTTTACTTGAATAGCAGACACAACTGCAGGTATATCTTTCAGTTTGTTGCCTGCAAATTCCATGCAATCACCTCCAGGGAGTTGAAAACTGACAACTCTACTTCGACAATTTATACCAGCAAAATGTCGATACAACCAATCCATTCCAAGGATAATGTCGAAGCCAAGCAACTTAAACACAGTCAAATCTGCGTCGAGTGTCCAATCTCCGAGACTCAAAGGGCAACCCAAAGCGATCTTAGAGCAACACACTGTCTCACCATTAGGTAGAGTCACCACCATAGACTGAGATAGAGACTCTACTGCAAGATTACAAATCCGAGCAAACGTAGCCAACACAAAAGATCGTGACGCACCCAAATCAAACAAAGTGCAAGCATGAAATTCATACAAAAGTACCCTTCCTGACAAAATCAGAATTTACCAACTTGAAACTAAAATTAAACCAAATAATGCAACAAACCCAAAGATGAGATCAAGTCATACCTGTGACGACTCCTACATCCTGTGCCTCAGAAGCTTCCTCGTCATAATCACCAGGCTTCAAGGCGAAAACTCGAGCTTGCACTGGTTGCTTCTGTTTAGCTTTGCCACCACGATGGCCTCCACTAGTTCCTTGACCTATGCTTGGGCATTCACGAGCATAGTGTCCCTGTTGGCCACATCTAAAACATCGATCTCTCCCTGGACGGCATTCGCCTTCATGAGCTCGATCGCACCTTCCACAAACTGGGACTCGCCCTCCTATATGAACTCTGGTAGATGGTTGGGGACGGGCTCTAGTCCTTGACACGAACTTCTGAGGCGATCTCGAACTGCCCTCCCCAAAGCTTCTTCTCTTCTGGCCTGGGGGAGAACTAATGGGAATAGTGAACTCTCGCTCAACAATAGATGCAATGTCAACTAGCTGTTGAAAGGTGATCACCTAGTGACAAACCACATGTCGACGAATCTCCGTGCGCAAACCTTCTTGGAAACGTTCCACTCGCAACTCTTCAGTAGCTATAAGGTGACTAGCAAATCTCCCAAGCGCCATAAACTTGCGAGCATACTCCTCCATTGTCATACTCCCTTGAATCAGATTGGTAAATTCTCGTGCCTTCTAGCGTCGTTCTGATCTTGGAAAGAAACGATCATCAAATTCTTTCTTAAACCGCTCCCAAATCACATTAGCAAATGACTCAAGTTCTTCTACCAGAAGTTCTCGCTTCGTTTCCCACCAACATGCCGCCTCGCCCTGAAATAAGTAACTTGCATAAAGAACCTTCTGAGCTTCCGTGCAGCCACAAATCTCAAATGTTCTCTCGATATCTTTAATCCATCTATCGGCCCTCAGCAGATCCTCCTCGCCTGAGAAATGTGGGGTACGGTGCGCCAAAAATCGCTCATAAGAGCATCCTCCTGCTCAATCCTAGGCTGCGATCGAGAACCCTGCCAAAGAAATTCAGTCATACGATTCAAAGCTCTAGCCAAAGCAAAATTTCCATCGCCTCTCGGCAATTCTTCATCTGGAACAGTTTGCGGTACACGCGATCTCACCATTGTCCTTCCAAAACAAACCTTCAACCCCACTCTTCCAAATTTAAACGAAGAAAACAAAACCACAAATAATCAAAACAAATAAAATTATCTGGTACTGTCCCTACGTAACATATGGATTTACCCAGAGTTGAACTGCTCTGATACCACCTATGACGCCCCCAAATTCCCCTTAAGATAAATACGGGAATCGAGGCGTCGGGATGCTGACAACACGGGTCACGCACCCCCAACGTCAAGTGCTAAGTGTGTGAACACGTGACATACTTAAATACAAGTCACAACGGATAATAAAGTCAATATCTAAGTACTGGAGTTTTAAAATATTATAAACCAAGTTAATATAAATTCTCCAATAGGAGATTTAATACAGTCATCCAAAGACCAAATAAAAATAATACACAATCATCAGAATTAATTGAACGTCATCTAAGGAACTAACTACACTAATTCATTCCAACGGCGGAGCCGCCTCCTCAGGCTCAACCTCCTCGTTCTTTGCATCAAAATCTACGATATCAAAAATGATACTGCAGGTAATAAAAATCCCAAACAAACCCAAGATAATAAATACATTTATGCAACAACAAAAAAAACATGAACAAGATACCAAATGCACGAGGCTTAAAATCGTCACCCTCAAAATAAATAAATAAACCACATACTTCAAAATCCCAAGATAAACCTCCAATAAAATTATCCATCATTTTTCCAAAAAATGATGACCATAAATCCATTAAAATGACAACCATTTTCCCAGAAAATAGTTCACGTAAA
The DNA here is from genome assembly GCA_036898215.1 of Platycarya strobilacea. Taxonomy (NCBI): domain Eukaryota; kingdom Viridiplantae; phylum Streptophyta; class Magnoliopsida; order Fagales; family Juglandaceae; genus Platycarya; species Platycarya strobilacea. The sequence goes on from CM072550.1 coordinate 58,785,028, forward strand.
ACCAATAATTAAAACCCTCCACTTTCCCAGAAAATGGCCTAAACATCCATTTTATTAACCGTATGCACCATGATCTTCCCTAGGGACCATCCGCACACCCTGGCTTTCATCATCACACCAAAGATAACGACCACGCATGTGACTTCGGAACGGGCGATGCCCAGCTAACCGCGCCCAGCAAGTACCATGACCAGGCATCCCCTAGCTCTCGGCAGCAGAGGAGCCACGGAGTCAGGACGAGAGCGTTACCATCCCGTCCGATCCCGTTGTCGCCCGGCGACAACCCAGGGGAAGTCACTCAGTATATTCCACTCCCGAGTGACCAGAAGAGCTCCACCAAGATAATGTCCCATCTCGGCTTGGGGTCGTGATACACACGCACCCGAAAACCATAAACACATTTGAAAACCCCGTTTTCAAATCCAATACATGAATATCAGAAATTATGCAAAAATCCAATTTCCAAATATTTTCATGAACATGCACGTAAATACACAATGCAGACGACCATGCACCAAATAGCCAACAATTAATAAATTCCAATAATTACCAAACACATCTGTTGATGCCAAAAATATATTTAAATCTTAAAATTTATTTGGAAAATACTTACAGTACGTTCGCTAATAATTCCTGAAGTTACCGAAAATGCCGAATAGCGATTCCGAGCTTTCACCCGCGTACTCGCCGCTATAGTCATGCCCAAAGTGCCAACGTATATAAATCATTACAAGTAAATAAATATCAATATCGAAAACAACTAAAATAATTATAAATAAACATAAATAAAACACCAATAAAATATGGTAACATCAATAAAAATAATAATTAATATTAACAGATTAATTAAATAGATCACGTAAGTAGAACGACATTTATTTATAAATAACCAACACAGAAAATAATCTCAAATATTGCAACCCAACAAATTAATCATTTTACTGTAAATAAATAAAATACAATTATTAACTAACTAAACTAAACACTTGATCATAAATAAAATCATACCACAAAAATAAATTAATATTAACACAAAAATAACTTAATCAATTAAATTAGAGAAAAAACTTACTGAGGGTATCGTAAACGTTAATATATGGTGATCCAAACGGTGGTTAAAACACTACTAAAAACTCGCTTGAAATTTTCGGATTACTAAGGTTTGAAAAGGAGAAATTAGTGTTTGGTCTGGATGGGAAAAAGGAACTATAAAACCGACCGCTTAAAGGGAGAAAAACACAAAAGCTGCAGTGATTTTGCAAGGGTTGATGAGTATTTTATAAACTGAAATGGGGCACGAAAACGTGGATTTTAGAGCGAGAAAAGTCACATGAAAGTTTACAAATATCAAGCCAAAACAACCAAACTAAAAAGAAGAGGAATAACTCAACTGTTCGAATGAAGAATTGATGGCAAACGTGGCTGAAAGCTCACAGTTTCACACCCTATTCCGGGCACGTACAGCATGGATCGGACTAGAATCTTGGGGTGAAATAATCATCTGAGTGTTGGGAAAATAATGGAGTGGAGCGTGGTTAAATTTAGTGAAAGAAAAGCTGGAAAAATCTAAGCTTGAAGTTACGGTATGCAGCAACGGAAGCAGAGGAAAGAAAAGAAACAGACAGAAAAAGAAGAAGGAAATGCGAAAGAAGGCTTGCGTGGTCGAAAGAAAGAAATACTAAATTAAACACCCACATTAAATTAAACGGTGGCGTATTGGCATGAGAAAGAAAACTAAGAAATGGGAACATGGGCTTGCTTTATACGGCTGGGCTTAAGACATTATCAAACACTTAAAATCCCAACCTATATATATATATATATATATGATATGTTTAAGGCCCAAAACTGAAACAAACATAAATTAATTAAATACATTAAATCAAATTATATTTACTTGCAACACTTTTAATTTAAATACCATCATAATTAAATAATAATATTAAATTCAAGTATTAAATTAAATGCATCACAACTACATAATAAGATATTTAATTAGCTTACAATTAAATCGTACAAATAATATCTTCAAATGAAAATGAAATATATTCAAATATTTAAACACAAGCACAATAAAATAATATTAATATCTACTAACTCTTAACACCCAATATTATAATTGCAATTAAAATATATTTAATATTTAAAATCTTAAATTACATAGGGAGTAAAATTACGAGTCCTCACACCTTTTCCCTTAGCTTTTCCTTCTTCTCACGCACAATGAGGGTGCCTCTCATGGCTTTTTCAGATGGATCGGGTAAGGGGGTGGGAATGACGTCAGTAATCATAAAGTCATGCCCCTGAACGAATGAGCGATTGAGAGACGTCAAGAACTAATCTATATGAGCAAGGGATACTAGTTTATCGGTCCAGAGGTCGTCCGAGTGGTCTGTAGCCCAGGCGCGGATGGCATCTATCCGAGCCAACTCTCGGCGAGGCAATGAGGGCATAAGAGCCCACAAACATCGGCTTTCAGGGATAGGGCGCCAGATTGATCTAACGGAAAAATCTCTGAAAACCTCTTCTTGTCCAGGAAATTCTCATTACTGCCCGTTGATATAAAAAAAAACTCGTAGTCCACGCCTTGACATTAGGGTACCGGCCTTCAAACATAGCCAAAGATTGCCCTTTCTCCTTCTTACGAAAGCCGGCCATCCAAAAGACAAAAACTCCCGAGTAGCCATGTCAGGGTAAGGATCACTGAGAGGTTCTAGGACCATCCAAAAGACAATGTAGGCACACAGATAAACCCTTAAGGCTAAAGGGTGAAGTTGAATCGGGGCTAGTTCTAGCAGATCCAAAATGTTACGAAGAGGGCGACAAAAAGAAAGTTTTAACCCATGAGATAAGAGGGCTATAGAAATGACCACCCCATCAAACCCCTCATCGTCACAACATCCTAATTCAGGAGCTTTCATCAAAACAGAATCCGGGATGTTAAACTCTTTCTAAATCTCAGCCAAATGTTTTTCTCAAACACTCGAGCGACAAGTGTATCCATCAAATGTTGTGCCCTCAGGAATATCAAAAGGTTGAACTGATCCACAACCTTGGTCAGCCATGGGGTTGTAAATGGATGGATGGGGCGAACAAGAAGCAGGAGCAAGAAAGGGACAAGAACAAAAGAACGCAGAAAGCGGGGAAAATACCAGAGAGAAAAATGAACAGAAAGAATAGGAAAAAGGAAAATAAGAGGTATTTAAAGAGAAAGCGATTATGGAACGCCAACAAACGAGGGCATTATGACTTGACAGGAAGACCGAAAAACAGCCATCAGATGGAAAGCAACCATTACATGAAAGTTTTCCCCTTGCTGCCACGTTGTCTGATGAGAAGATGGAAAGACGGCAGTCACTTGATGGTTTAAAAAAAAAAACAAGTATCCAGGCATCTCACGGCGGAAACCTAAGCATTTAAAAGCCAAAACAAATTGAATTTCCTATACCTCGAAGCGAAAAGAATTCGCGAGATAGCTGTAGGGCCTATTTAAATCAAGAAGCCTGGAAGTCCCTCAGAATGAAAGCCCATATAAGAGGAAAATAACACGGTGGGTCCAATTACTTACTTAAGAGGACGAATAAGGATAGACTCCTGCAGAATCACGTACACAAACTAATACTCAATCTTCACCACATTCTGCGGGATTTCATGCAGATACGTGATCACATCAGTTACAGGAAGATAACGTGTAAACAAAAATCACTACAAAAGATAAGCACCACCACAATGCCTATATAAACCAGGTAACCCTCCATGAAGGGGGGATTTCTTTCTCTAGTTCTCAAGCTACTTTTCAAATAATTATCGAGATTACTAATTTAGGCATCGGAGATTTCTCAGGCAGGAATCGCTGGATCTTTTCAATTTCTTACAGGTGGACAGTTGCAGGAGGGAGCGAGACAAGTCCTTAACAGGTACAATTTAAGTTTGAGTATATTTTGAAAACCATAATTCTATTCTCTTAGAGTTTCATGTGCATGCAACAAAACAGATTGTTTGTTTTTTACAAAGATTCAATGGTCAAAACAATCATTAGTGATATTCATCTTTCTTTTAAAGTTCCATTTGTCGAGTCAGTTAGCGTGTGCATTATGGAAGAGAAAGCAAAAGATCATATATATAAATCCTTAGTATGGTTTCATGAATCTCAATTCTAGATACATTTTACTATATATCTAATAGTAATAGTGCAGCACTACCACAATGCAGGTGCCATACCCAAGTGCCTCATTTAAAGTTGTTGTTATCCTTGTATGACCTGCTATAAGTATTGAAAGTCAATTATTTTCATAAAGTAATTGAAAAAAACATATGATTTCATTTTTTTTTCAATTCACTTTTCAATTCTAACAGTATTTCCATTTTGCTCATCAAAATCTATGCAGACTTATGCTATCATTTCCAAAGCATCAAGTTCAACCAATCAGGTTTGAAACATACCTATGATCCTATTACCTTGCAGTCCATATATATAGGTATATTTGCCATTAATTAGCATTTCTACCAAAAAGCATCTCTCATAAATTAGGATAGGGTACTGAATACTTGTAACAAAAGGAGTAGTGCTACTTTTTTTTTTTAAATCAAAAGCCTCTAGATTATATTCATATATCAACAATTATACATTGTTTGTCAAAGTTAACATAACTCTGAACCTCCTGAGACACTCCTCCATCCACACAACTTCTTCATTTACATGTAAAGCAATCTTTGCTAAAAAGTGTGCTACACAATTACAAGCTCTATTCACATATAAAACATTCTACTTCTTTCTATCCTTCAACACTGCCTTTATATCCTCTATCATTTGGCCCTACTGCTCCAAACATTCATATTTGTTGTTGACAACCTTTATCACATTTAAAGCATCCTCTTCAAATTGAACTTCATTAAAGCACAGCTCATGATCACACAGCCCCATAGCTCTCCATAGTGCACATACCTCAGCCATTGCAGGATCTGAGATGCTCTTCTTAAGACTAGACAATGAGATCAGGACTTCCCCATCACAGTCCTTGATAACCACCCCTATTCCTTCCTTAGTCTCATTCTTCTTCAAAGACGCATCCCAATTTGCCTTCACAATCCCATTTCCAGCTGGCTTCTAGTATTTCATCCTATTACATTGATCATTACACTTCTTTCAACAAGGAGTTTGTGCCTATTTGTACTCTTCCAAACAATCAACAACTAAAAACCTCAATAGTGCTACTTGTCTTCTCTAAATGGTGTCACATTTGGTCTAGAAGATCCCCTCTATTCTTTGTTTAGAGAAATGATATTTGTAGTCATGTAGTATACAAGCGCCGCACAATTACTTCGAAAAAAGTGAGTAAACATGGAAGGACTCACATGAAAAAAAAAATAGTTTTTTAGTAGTGGACCTCACTCCTTATCAAAGCGATTGCGTGGAGCTTACACATTCTACGATTGTATGTAGCATTCTTCCTTTGTCAACAAAAATTGAACTCAACCATAAAAAATGAGTCAGACTCCTTAACTAGGTGTTAGTGAAAATCAAATTAAGCATAACTTGTTGGTGAGCTTTGTATTTACAATATGGTACACCTAGAAAATCGATGTCTTCCCATTTTTTCCCTTTTTCGTAGTAAGTTTGTCTGATATATCATGAAGTTATTTATTGATTCAAATGGAGTCAACATTTCATTATAAAAACTAATGTATCCATTGGTGGCAACCCCATTGATTTGCATCCTCGATTGTTTTTAAAAAAGAAAGCACAAGGATTTATTGCTGGTGTGGAGTCAATAGCAAGTTTGTTATCACCACTTGTAATGAGTCCATTAACTTGTGAGTGGACTAAGTCAAAGTTGCAATGTGAATGTTTTTGATCATTTCATGTTTTGCTAACAAAGTTCAATTTCTATCTCAACATGGTTCCTATCTAAAAGTGCCCAATTCAACTGCAAAGGTTTCATCCTTATATGTGCATCCATATGCATGGTGAGCATCTATTCCCCACAATTCTCTCTCTCTCTCTCTCTCTCTCTCTCTCTCACAACTAAACCAACCTTTCTGATTTTCTCAAGTTATTGCTTTATGTTATGCTTGCTCGCTTAAGCCCGACCAAACCTCAAACGGAGTTTCGAAGTCAAAGGATGACATTGAAGCTCCAATTCCAGGTGATAGTTGATGATCCATTGATTGTAGGTCTCAAGTAGTTTGTAAATGCTTTTCTTGGCAGATATTGTAAATATTGATGTTATAATTTTGTTAGCACCACCAAATTGATCTGTCTGCAATTTTCTTAAGAAAGTCTTTCTCTCTACTACTTTCCTTCATGCACATGTTTGCACTCCCTTAAGGCATTTATGTTCATTTTTCTTGAGAGAGATCAATAAATGCTGTTAAAGTAAATTAAATGCTTGTTCGAGGTTTGGAGCTTTTTTTAAGAGGAAGTAAGGGGATAAAAGAAGAGGAAGGGAAAAAGAAAAATAGAACATCCACGTATAATAGTGATGTTAGATTTAGGAAAAACCATATTTTATTTTTCAAATTATACTCAATCTACAATACTACTAGCAAATATGCACTTTTTTTTTTATTTATTTATCATCTCCTTAAGAATTTTGTTTAAAGGAAATTGTCATCATTTACATCTATGACGGGATATATGCAGGAATATCTCATATCAACCATTACCTCATAAGCCAATTAATGAATTTGGAGCTCTATTAGTATACTATTTCTTTTTGTGAGTATGAACTTGGTCTTCTACTATTGTCTATTGGTACTCTCTATATACAAACGTCTAAGAAAAAAAATACTATGTTTAAAATAGACTCAACTCTATCCTTTATAGAAAAAGAGGACCCAACTCTTATAACAAACTTCAGTTTGGATCAATTCTAACAAACTTTAGAATTTGTGGCGGCTCATGAAAGTAACACATTTATCTCTTTTCAGCCACAAAGTCATATTTGAAAGATTTGATGGTGGCAATTCCAATGATTTGGCAGTTGCGACAAGAAAAGTTACATAAGGACCATGTGCAGTTCTGAGCAGCGCGTGTGGATCACACACGATAATTTTTGCAAAACTATCACTATTTTCCGAAAGATTTACGGTCTGAGAGTATTTTTGTGTTGTGTATGTCTTTTGAGAGTTGTTGAAATATTATAAATTTATCTTTTTCGGCCTTGAATAAAATAAAATAATCTAAAAAAATGAGTTATCTTGATACATATAAAAATGAATTAGATGGAGAAAAGAGGGAAGGGGAGGGAGAAGCGTGAAGAAGCGAAGGCCTTCTTCTACTCTAACAAAAATGAAATCCAGAAGTTTTTACTAGAGAGAGAATTTGCCTTTTTCAAAAAGAGTTTTGAATTAACAAATATTCTTTTGTCTCTCCAAGAATTCATTTAACGTCAAGATGGAAAAATGTGATATGAATCGATTTGAAATTTTGAATGTTAAAGAGGTTGAAATTAATTCAATTATATTCCATGTTTCTAAATTTTTTTAAAGAACTAGTGTAAAGCTACGTGCATTGCACGTATGCCGGCCTTTGTACTTTTTCAAACAATTTCATTTATTTTCTTTATGTTCTTCATGTTTATTTGTCATGTCAATTGAAAAAAGCAGGCCTTCTTTCAAGTTATTGAGCAGTTGCTCTTTCACAAGTGGAGTTATATGTGGATGACATTAATCACAACACAAAGAAGCTGGCCATATGATTAAGCTCTTGTGCGATATCTGTATTCAAAAGAGCATGATTATCCTCAGGGCCATGCCAAAATATCATGGAACAACCAAATTTCTTTTTTCTTTTTATAATTATATTAAAAGAGAAATGAAAGTCATGTAAGCATGATAAAAAAGCATACAGCCAAAGTTCTGCCGTAAGTGTTATTGGATGCACACACAAATACTCACCTCTACGCGCATGTGTATGTAAAAGCTTCATTTGTTTCATCATGCAACAATCTTCGTAAATAATTTTTCTGATTATTTTGGTATTTGAATGTGTTTGAAAAAGACTAAATGAAAAAGAGTTTCGATCCATAAAAATCAAATTAACATTCTTTCCTAAAAATTGGTTTTAATTAGTTCAAAAATTCAGAAACCCCGATTTCCAATCTCTCGGATTTCCTTCCTCTCTCTAATCTTCCTCCTCTTTTACATTTTAGCTTTTTTGAAGCTACGACTTTTGAGATTTTGAATTCTTTCCACTTTTGCACTTATTTTGAGCTATTGTGTGTGTGTTTTTGTTTTTTTTTCTAGCATGCATGTTATAAGTTTTAAGATATTTTTTTGACATATTTAGTATTTTTATTTTACTGAAAAATGGTAGCTTAATTGTCATGTGGCATGCCATATATTATCTGTCTTCTTTTTCATATTATAAATTATATATATGGATACTGTTTGTTTTGTATTTAGATACGTTATTAGTTCGACTATCTTGATTTTCAAATATCAATATCGTTCAGATATTGTAGTTTTGTTGTTGTTTCTTCTTTAGTAATTCGATTGAATGTTATTTTCAATTTTACTAGTTTTATGAGAAAGAATTAATGCAAAAGAATCGAGAAATGAAAATTGCTCAAAATGTTTTGTTGTACGTACATGAATGAGATCAATATTTTTAGTGTGATTAATTCTAGTTTTAACTGGGCTGCACTGCCACCATAGAACCCTAACGAATTGTTTTAGTGTAAACTATATATGTCACGCGTTTTTTAATCTTTGTATTTCTCCAGTGCTGAATCACATATTCCAGTGCTTAATCGAAGAGTACTTAACGTCAAGGGAGGCCAGTGCTTAATCGGGCCGTGAAAATTTGATTTTAAAAAAATTCTATTCATGTTTAGTATTTTTAGTTTTTGAAAAATGGTATAAGCTTAATTGTCATGTGGCATGCGATATATTATCTGTCTTGTTTTTCATCTTATATATATGGATATCTTATAGATGGATATTTCTTGTTTTGTATTTAGATACGTTATTAGTTTGACTATCTTGATTTTCAAATATTAATATCTTTCAGATATTGTCGTTTTGTTGTTGTTTTTTTATTAATTCATTAATTGCATGTTTATTTTCAATTGTACTCGATTTTTGAGAAAGAATTAATGAAAAATTAGAATCGAGAAAATGAAAATTGCTCAAAATGTACGTATGTTACGAAAAAGGTAAATACATGTATTGATCTCATTCATGATTTGTTGTAGGTACGTACATGAATGAAATCAATATTTCTAGTGTGAGTAATTCTAATATATTTATAGCACATACATTACGAAAAATGTAAATATTATATATGTTTTCATAATATATAGGCGTTTAAATTATGTATGAGTTATATATAACTGAATTGTTCGAGCGTAACCAGCTCGTTAAGCCAGGATGATGTGGATTTGCTTAAAAAACTGAAAGAAATCATCGAGACATTGCTGAAGATCATAAAGGACCTGCTTCTCAAAACTGTGGATGACCGCCTGAAGATGATCGACCCAGATCAGCGCCCTGAAACATCTGGGAATTAATGAGTAATTTATATATAATATTTAGTACGTCATGATCAGAGAGATCATCATATCTATGACCGTCTAGATGATCTCCATATAGATAAATAATGAGTAGATGATTTGTAGGTTATCACTTTGATCATATGTACGTGTGTCGTCGATCGATCATTTATGTTTGTTGCTTAATCGGAGTTGCACTCTGTGCGTACTAGCTGGTTTGGTTTGGTATTTAATTTCAAAATGTATGCATGCAACGAATATATATTAACGTTTGTGCTTAATTGGTTTCTCAGATATATAAACGTTTGTGCATGCCTGGTTATATGCTCGAAAGGAGAATAGCAATAAACAAAACTTAATTAGCTTACCAAAGTAGAGTAAATGAAAAACAGTTTCGATACATAAAAATCAAATTAACATTCTTTTCTACAAATTAGTTTTAATTTGTTCAAAATTATTTTAGAAACACCGATTTCCAATCTGTCGGATTTCCTTCCTCTCCCTAATCGTCCTCCTCTGTCACCTTTTTAACATTTTAGCTTTTTTGAAGCTATGATTCTTGAGATTTTGAATTTTTTTCAACTTTTGTTATTTCGAGCTATTTTTTTTTTCCTAACATGTTTTAACTTTTAAAATCTTTTTTTGGACATGTGTTTAGTATTTTCAGTTTTCTGAAAAATGGTAGCTTAATTTTCATATGGCATGCAATATATTATCTGCTAGCTTGTTTTTCATCCGATGTATATGGATAACTTAAATATGGATATTGCTTGTTTTCTATTTAGATACGTACTTATTAGTTTGATCACTATCTTGAATTTCAAATATCAATATCGTTAAGAATTAAGATATTGTCGTTTTGTTGTTGTCGCTTTTTTTTTTTTCTTTTAGTAATTCATGAATTGCATGTTTATTTTCAATTGTACTCGATTTATGAGAAAGAATTAATGAAAAAGAATCGAGAAAATGAAAATTGCTCAAAATGTTTTGTTGTATGTACATTAATTAATGAGATAAATATTTTTAGTGTGATTTATTCTAGTTATAACTGGGCTACAGTGTCACCAGAGAACCCTAACTGAATTGTTTTAGGGTAAACTACATGTGTGCGACTTGGGTGGGAAATCAAAGTTTTTGAGAATTTAATGAATTTTCATGCATGTTGGTTGATCATGAGTTTTGAGTGATTTTAACACGGTACGTGCTTACAATTATTTGTTGTAATTTGTTACGTACTTTGCATGAACGATTAGTACTACTAATTCCACATGATAGTGCATCCACATCATGTCATATACATGTCTCCAGCCTTTTCATTTTGGGATACAAAAATTTATTACTGCAAAAAAATAAACATTTATGATGAGTTAATAATATTTATGATGATCAGTACTTAATATTACCCAACTTTTAGGCGTTGCATGTACTTCTAAGGGGGAATTGATTGATAGAACGGGGGTGATCAGCATGGATATTGATTGATTTTTATGAGTGATTATTGCTGGAATATTGATTTTGTTAAGTACTGTATACATTACAAAAAAAACAAATATTTGTAACTGAGTTATTTATTTAAAAAATGATTATTTGTTGCAAAAACAGACTCATTTTTACAAAAATAGTCATTTTATTAAGAAATAATTGATCACGGATAACTAGTTTTTTTATAGCGTACTTGATCTTCTATTCCATTAGGCGTTGTTGGCTCATTAATAATGTTGTATTTGTTAATTGTTTCAGAACAAGTGAATGTTTTTTATGGATATTCTTAGGATCTACTTGGAATTAAGGGTGTTCATCCGGGCCGGATTTTTTCCGGTTCCGGTTTTAAAACCGGATTACCGGTTGCGAAATCCAGCCCGGATTTAATCCAGCGGTGCCCGCAATTGTTAAAAAGCGGGTCTATCCAATCTGATGCGGTCTCATACATGCGGTATCCAATTTAAAATCCGGTATCCGGATTTGTATCCGGATCTTATAAAATGAACATGATTCACTCTCATTTGCTCTCTCTCCCTCTCCCCGTGATGCCCTAGCGGCTCCCCTCCTTGATTCACTCTCATCTGCTCTCTCTCTCCCTCTCTCTATTTCAACCTTTGGTCGCCGTCTCTCTCTTTGCTGTGTTAGTCTCGCTGGTGACCTTTCGGTAAGTCTCTCATGTCTGGTTAGATGGGTCTGTTTTTTGGACTTTGGCCATCCGTTACAAGTGCGAAATGGGTCTCGAAATGGGTCTTGATGAAAATTTTTGAATGTTTATGGAGTATTTTTGGCTTATCTCGATGGTTATTGTCTGTTCGTTCTTCCGTTTGGCTAGATCTGCACTTTTCTTTTTGGTTGTTCGTTTGGGTATGTTTTTCGTTTGGCTAGATCTGTTTTAGATTTGTTTATGGTGAAGGGGTTTCATGTCTTAGAATAACACAATTTTAGATGTGGGTATGTTTTGATTAGTGGATGAGCTTAGATGTTTTTCCTTTTAAATACCATATAGTTTCAGATTTTGTATCTTTAGATCTGTTTTTAGGATTTTGTATTTCAATTTTTGAATAAGGTTCTTGCTAATACGAAGGATAGTGGCTATGAAATGAGGGAGTTATATATTTCAATATCTTGGAAAGGGACAGATTCCATACGATAGCAGCTTTAATCCGAATCAGTTAATTTATAGGTATTATGAAATGGGTTTAAGCCACTAAATCATAAGTGTAATTTGAAGTATTTTAATTTCTCACCCGTCATCTCATCCAACCCCATAAAAGCGTATCGTTTCCTAAATAAGTTTATGCCATGGAAGATTTATAGGTTAAAATCTAAAAAAACATAGACATTTTTCTGCATGCTGATCTCTGTTTTTGTTTATCTGAAGAGACATAATATCAATGAAGCCAATGCATCAATTACTTCGTGGTTGGTTTTATAAACTGAAGATTATGGGCCCTTTTGATGTTTTATTTTCTTCTACACTAGCTAGTAGCTGCATTTCTTCCAAAATTGAAGGTCCTAAGTCTCCGATGCTCAGTTGTATATAAAGATGCACTGATAATAATTTTGGATGGTTTGCAACACCTAGAGGTGCTTAACATATCGCATTGCCTCTTGATAGAAGTCCTTCCACCTCCTTGCTCTTTGATTAGAGCTTGCAGAATCATAGTTGATAGTTCCACAAATTCTCAAGAGTAGTGTATGACCCTTTCCTTCATTGATTGTAATGCTTTTTATGCTAGAAACAGAATAAAATGTCACTGAATTAATGCAAATGAAAGCTGACATTGTGGTCTTGTTATTAAAGCTCCAGGTCTGGATTAGGTGGTGGGAGGTTGGTTTTGGGGTTTTGATACAGTCTGCTTGTTTTGGGAGGGGTTACATAGTTATACATTACCAGTGTATATATGTGTTTAGTTCATCTTAGAATTTGATTATCAAGTTATGCATTATCTCTGTTTTTGTTTTTGTTTGTTTCTCATGAAGCCAATTATGCTTTTATAAGTTATCCCATGTGGAATTTACATCAATGAAAGTTTTGAACAGTAAAATAATTATAATGTTACTTTCTCTGATTTGTAGATTTTGATGATATGAGTTGCGAGATGATTTTGGTGAGGATCCTTTTGCTTCAAGTGAAGATCCAGCACTCAAGCGGCATATGGGATTTGCCATTTTATTCTTAACATAAATTTATTTTTTAGTGGATTTTTATCAGTAAAATAATTGTAATATAATATGTAGTGGATTTTTTTTTTTTTAGTTAAAAAGTTAATTAGTTGTGTATAGCCTTAATTATTGTTAATAGTGGCTATGATAAAAATATAAGCAGGCTTTTATATGATAGGAAAACAAACAAGCTTCCTAAATACATATATCAAAGGGGTGTGAACAGTAAGAGAAATAAAAAAAATCCGAGGAAGAAATGGGAACATAGAGTGCAACTTTTTGATAGAACAAAAAAAAAAGTAATAAAACAAGCTTAAAAAAAAAAAAACCGGTTTAAATCCGGAAATCGGATTTCCGGTTTTTAAAAAACCGGATTGATCCGGAACCAAACCGGATTTCAACCCGGGTGAAACCGGGTTGGAGTCCAACCTGCTTTTGGACATCCGGTTCCAGTCCGGGTTGATCCGGATATCCGGTTTGGACACTGGATGTACAGCCTTACTTGGAATTGTGTTGTTCTATTTTGGTGGTTTGTTGACGAGTAGTGATATACATACAACGCTTCTGTATCATCTTTATTCAGCTATATTTAGAATTTAGGGTATTTCTCATGAAAAAAGTTATGCCTCTCATTTTGAAACAGGATTGTATAAAAATTAAAACACATAATGGCATTTGCATTTTTTTTCCCGGAATTAACCTATGCTTTCTGGTTATATATCAATTTATCTATATGACACGATTTTTAATCTTTTATTTCTCTAGTGCTGTATCAGATAAGTCTAAGATGAAGGGAGCGGACCCAACTAGAAGGTGAAAATTTGATTTAAAAAAAAATCTATTCATGTTTAGTACTATTTTTGTTTTCTTAAAAATGAGAGCTTAATATATTGTCATGTGGCATGCCAGATACTATAGTCTTGTTTTTCATCTTATATACATGGATATCTTATAGATGGATATTGCTTGTTTTGTATTTAGATACGTTATTAGTTTGACTATCTTGATTTTCAAATATCAATATCGTTCAGATATTCTCGTTTTGTTGTTGTTGTTGTTTTTATTTTTATTTTTCTTTAGTAAGTCAATTGCATGTTTATTTTCAATTTTACAAGTTTTATGAGAAAGAACTAATGAAAAAGAATCGAGAAAAAGAAAATTGCTCAAAATGTTTTGTTGTACGCGCGTACATGAATGAGATCAATATTTTTAGTGTGATAATTCTAGTTATAACTGGGCTGCACTGTCACCATAGAACCCTAATCGAATTGTTCTAAGGTAAACTACATGTGTGCGCCTTGGGTGGGAAATCAAATTTTTGATAATTTATGATCGGTTAATATTAACCAACTTTTAGGCGTTGCATGTACTTCTAAGGAGGAATTGTTTGATAGAACGGGGGTGATCAGCATGGATATTGATTGATTTTTATGAGTGATTATTGCTGGAATATCGCTTTTGTTAAGTACTGTTGCTCTTCTATTCTATTAGTTAGGACTGTTCATCCGGATCCGGGTTTTTTCCGGATTCGGTTATAAAACCGGAAAACCGGTTAATAGGGCGGATATCCACCCGGGTTAAATCCTATATTTAAATTTCAATATCCGCCAAGATCCACTTACGGATCCGGATTAAAATCCGATTATCCGTAACCGGATCCAACAAAACCTCCGAACCCTTTCGTTTCTCCCAAACCCAGGCTCCTTTGTCTTGAAACCAGCCTCTCAAGTCTTAACTCTCTCAATCTCCTCTGTCGATCTCGATCTCATTACTCTCGATCTCCTCTGTCGTTCTCAACTCTCGATCTCCTCTGTCGTTCTCAACTCTCGATCTCCTCTCTCAAAACCCTAAGCGCCTCTCAACTCTCTCGAAACCAGCCTCTGAACTCTCTCGAAACCAGCCTCTCAACTCTCTCGATCTCTGTCGATCTCAACTCTCGATCTCCTCTCTCAAAACCCTAAGTCACCGATTGCGAGTCTTCGAAATCGAAGGTATGTTACTCTCTCTCTCTCTCTCTCTCTCTCTTATTCTGTAAAGGATTACTTCTTAATTCGCATAATTATATTTCTACATATCGGTTTGGATAATCTATTCTTTACCCATATGGCCAAATAGATCACCCTATTTTGGTCTGACCATGATCTCGAACTCAAATGCTAGGGTTTTGAATTTTTTGACATAATGTGATGTGATTTTTAGAGCATGTGTATTGTTATCCCTCTGCTACTTGGACTCTTTGATGAGTTTCTTTTTTTTTTAATTTTGTTGACATTCGGTGATGTCCTTGTTCTGCCCATATGATGCCTATGTGAATATCCTCCCGTGCTTGAGTTGCTCATTGTTTATTAATATGTGATTAATATGTTATTTTGTTGGAATGTTCAAATATTGAGTTGTGTTGCCCCTGTGATGCTTTTATGAATGTTCTTCCACGACTGTGTTGCTGTGATGTTTAGTAATTTGTGACTTTATGTGTTCTTCTCATGTAATGTTTAAATACTGAATTGTGTTGCTGTGATGTTCAATGAACACTGATTGATATAAAACCCAGAATATAGCTGAGATTTCTCACAGTTTGATTGTCCATTTGTTTGATCTCTTTGTGCTTCAGAGTAAAAGGTTTTGTCTCTGTGTGTGTGTTAGCAGTGATGAACGGCCCTAACCCTAAGTACCCATATGCTTACCCTGCCCAAGGTATGCTACCTTCCTTTTTTTTTTTCTTTTTTTTTTCTCTCCTAATTTCTGATCATCTTTCCTGTTTTCAACAAGCTGTTTAATTTCCTACCTGGTACTTCATTTGTCTCTCTCTTTATTTTTTGCTTTATCCCCTGTATTTTCAGATTAAAACCTTTGATTTTTCTTGTCAATCACGGATTGAAATAACTAAAAACTAGATTTTAAAAAAGGGAAAGGTCCAAAATATATTATACCTCCAACTTTAATAATACGATCTTATTACCATGATCCTATCTGTTGATGCTTCATCATATTCCTATATTAAATTACTCATATATTTAAGGTTAGAGAAACATCTCACCTCACCCATTGACAATGAAATGCATGTGACCATGTTTCTTAGGGAAGTTAACTCGTAAGTGTTTATAATGTTCAGTTAGATTTTCAATATTTTATTTGTTAACAATAATTTTTCAACTTCATAATACGAAATATAACTCACAAACTATTATTTTTTATTATATTTAATGATGAGAACTTATTATATTTTTTTAACTTTTACTATTATAGTATAAATAGATTTAGGCTATGTTTGGATAGTAAGATTTCTTTTAAATATTGAATTGAGTTGAGTTTTTTCACTATAGCATCTAATTTCTTAAGTTATCCACACAAAGCTTGTATACCTAAAAAAATCCTACTCATCTTAATTTTCTGAATACTTTAAATTCAAACATCTTAAATATATAGCTTACACAATTTACACATGATTTACCCATTTAGCCATTCGAGGTTTTGATCCAATTTATGTAACATTTACTGGGTCTTTTCCTTTCTCAGCTACACTAATATTGATACCATGTGCCAGTTCTCTCTTTTTAACTTGGAATCTTTCACTTGATTACTGTATAGCCAAAAGTGACATAATTAATATTTTAGACAATTATATGGTTCAGAGTCAATTTGATCTCTCCTAAAGTTCCTTTCTATGAGGATTACTGTAAGGCCCGCAGCCTAGGCCCATTCCGGTGTATCAAAACCCGGCCTAGCACACCGAAACGACGCCGTTTCACCCCGGTATATGACTTCCGCCCCTTCTTCTTTCTTTTCTTTTCTTTCTTTTCTTTTCTTCTGCACTCGACGGTTCTAACTTCCCCTGTTTTTGCGTTGCTCCAATTCCCGTTCGCCAGTCGCCAGTCGCCACGCCCCAGTAGTTTGCATCAAATGGGTTCACTTCCTTGCATTTCAGTTTTTCAGATTCATCAGTCTCTCTCTCTCTCTCTCTCTCTCTTTCTCTCTCTCTACGGCAGTTATCCCTGTTTGGGTGTCCTCTCCTCCGCCGATCTCCTCTGTTACACCCATCTACTCCTCTCCTCGGTAAGTTGCTCTAAACCTCTCAACTTTTCATGCAATTCATCTATATTAAAGGGTGCTGTTTGGGGCTTTAATCACTAAAAATCTAGTTAATTCTGTTGGTGGCAGCCGAGCATTAGGGAAGCGAGAATTTCATCTTCTAAGCTTCTGTTTCTTGCGGTTTGTTCTTCATATTTAGGTAAGGTTCAAGATTCTTTGGAATATATGTTCTGTTAAGGGAATTATCTAGTATAACCCGTTAATTACCGAACCTATTTTTATAGTGAATACTTAGGGATGTTTTAAGTATTCAGTGACACATTGGTTGTTGTTTTCCTTTTGTACTACTCCAGTTATGGATTGAGAATGTTTTAAGTTAATACATGATAGTTAGGGTTGATGAATAATGGTTGGATATTGTTGGGAAATTCTTAATCCTTGTGGCTGTGTTGTTGGGCTAGTTGGTCTTAATCGAGTAAAATGTGTTGTTTGGCTGGTTGGTCTTAATCGAGTAAAACTTGAAATGCTTTGTAGTGGGCTGGTATAAAAGTTTTATTGGACGCAAATGATCTTTCGGTCGTGTTCTTGTTAGGAAACTTATGTCGGCAGTTAAATAGATATTGGTGGCTGTTAGAATTGAGATTTTTAGTTCCAAAATTTTATCGTATGTTTTATATCAGGTTGTTGTTGTCTGAAGAGGCTTTGGGTCCTTTGTTGAGAAAATTCTTACAAGTCCGTGGTGGTGTTATTTAAATTTTATCACTAGGATGTTGCAAGTTTGTAAGTGGTGGAATAGCGAAAATTTTTGATGGCTGGAGGTGTAATAAGAGGCTGATTACGTTGAAAGAAGGAAATATGCTAAAACTTATTTTGGAACATTAATTTATAATGATATTCTTGGAGGGTTGTATAGTTGGTCATTGATATTTAGTGAAAATGTTATGCGTAGGTGAAGAGAATCTTAGAAATTGGACTCAAAACTTTGAATATACGCCTTAGGAGTCAGGTAAGCGGGGCTTCTATCCTAGATTTACATAAAAAGAAAATTTGCTTGAGGTTGGTTTTACAAAATGTGCATGTTCTGCTTTTTAAAGAAAAATGTGAAAAACAACCTCAGTATATGTTTTATGTATTCGCTCATGAAAATTTATACGATAGAGAAACTTTTCTTTTTTGACATGAAATATGTAGACATGAGCAATATTTGACATATTTCTGAGCTATGCATAAGAGCGAACATTAATTTTGATGCTATCTTGTGCATGTAAAATTATATGTTTTTTTTTGTTTTTGGCTTATATGGAAATGTATAAGAACGTGAAAAACAAGTGGCTTAATATGATATGTTTACGGAAAAATCTTTGGCATACTTATCTGTTTGTCTTTATTTCTGAATATGGTTCTGATATGATTATATGGATTCACGTGATATGGTTGGTATCACCATTATATGATACGATAGGAGTGCAATCACTTTGGAAACAAAGTGATCCTTTTATATGTTTCTTTCCTATGTGCACACTCGGGGCTCCGAGAACGAATGAGGGAAAGTCTCACAATATGATACCGTCTGGTTTGGCCACCGGGGATAGCACAACCCTACCACGGGGGTTAAACATGGTATATGTTTTGGAAACGTTGATGAGATGTTACAGTTATTTGTGCCAAAGTATTTTGGAATAAAAAGTTAGTTTTGTGTATACTTTATGAAAAATAAAGGTTCGCTCAGTTTTTGGTTGGATTATAAGTTTTGGAGTTGTTTCCTTTGAATAAAAGTTTTTCCGTTACATGCTTAAGAGTTTTATTAAAAATGCTCATGATTTACATACTAGTATAGGTGTTTTGCTTACTTAGTTGTGGATGAACTTACCCCCTTATCTATATACATTTCAGATGAAGTGGAGGTCTCGACTGAGGACCAAGATTAATATGTTGGGATCAGGATAAGCGGTTACCCGTTGATTGAAGTGAAGATGACATTTATTGATTTGTTGTTACGTTATTTAGCTTTAATAGATCCAAGTGTTAGTAGAATATTTTTATGGGGAGTTTGTGGACCCTATGTGATGGCATTATTTTTACATGTATGAACTTTGTGGATATTTAGGATTTGATTGTCTTAAGAATTTGGAGATGAGGAATTATTTGTGGATTATTGATAAAATATTTTTAGATAGTATTTGTAGATGAAAACAGGTCAAATCAAACAGGTTGATTTTCAGGACTCCCTACGAGTACGGGGTGTCACAATTATAGATATCCATTATTTGTGCAGATTATTGAGATCCTGAAGCTGGTAAAAAGGTCACCATCAGTGATAAAGAAACAGAGGTGGTAGAGGAAGAAGAGGAAGCTCAAGGAGGAGGATATAATACTTTTTAGTGTCGTTTTAGCTTTACTTCTTCCCTAATTTTTAATATATTCATGAAAGGAAGAGAAAAGAAAATCCCTTGTTGATTTATCAAATCCCTTGTTAGCAGACTTATTCACTATGTGCGGGCTTACATTCTCCTGATGATCATGATCTATGGTTTATTTACATTTTCTAATTAATTTTTACAATCTATGGACTAAAGTTTTGAGGCATTTTCTAAACTATATCGAAAAGAAAAGAAAGGGATTGTCAAGGAAAAAATGATATTATAATTTTTCCCAAATTTTTTTTTTAGTTTTAACTCTTATTTAAAAAAAAAAAAAAAGTTAATCCGAATACCCGGATTTTAAGAGAGAAAAAGAAAAATCCGGTTATTCGGTTTTAAAACTGGATATCCGGATATGATCTGGTTATTTATCCGGATTGTAATCGGATTTAATCCGGGCGGATAACCGCCCAGTTTTTAAGATCCGGTTCAGATCCGGTTATGGCCGGATATCCGGATCCGAATCCGGTTGAACAATCCTACTATTAGCTATTGGCTCATTAATATTGTTGATGTATTTGTCAATAGTTTCAGAACATGTGAACATTTTTTATGGACATTCTTACGGTCTACTTGGAATTGTGTAATTCTATTGTGGTGGTTTGTCAGAATTAAGAGTAGTGATACACGTACAATGCTTTTTTATCACCTTTATACGGTCATATTTTAAATTTAGGGTATTTCTCATGTAAAACGATATGCCTCTTATTTAAAACAGGAGTGTATAAAAATTAAAAAAACCATAATTGCATGTGCATATCTTTTTTCCCATAATTAACCTATGCTTTCGGGTTATATGTCAATTTATCAATTTATTTACATGACACGTTTTTTAATCTTTGTATTTCTCCAGAGCTAATGGTAATAAATAGAAAATATCCGAAGTTCTGGGAACCTTGTCAAGTCTGCATGTTGAAGTGAAACAGCTTAGAACTAAGATAACAGAGATCGAGTTATCGCTGGAAGAGACTATAAAGAAGTTAAAAAAGCTCGATATATATATCTCATGCATTGGTGACCAGTTTTGAGTGATTTTATATATATATATATATAAAATATCTCATGCATTGGTGACCAGTTTTGAGTGATTTTAACACGGTGCTTACAATTATTTGTTGTATGTTACTTTGCATGAACAATAACTACTTCCACATGATCATAGTGCACATTATGTCATTCATATCTCCAGCCATATCATTTTTTATACAAAAATTTACAACAAAAAAATAAACATTTATGATGAGATATTTTTTAGGAGATTAATGGAGTACTACTAATTTTGATAGAAAATAATTGACAATAGATAAACAATTTTCTTGTAACAAAAAAAGGGGGAGAATGTGTGTATTATTACTTAAAGGCGGATCAGTTGCATGTACTTCTAAGGAGGAATATTTGATTAATGATAGAACGCGGGTGATCAGCATGTATATTGATTGATTTTCGTAAGTGATTATTAATGTGGGAATGTCGATTTTGTTAAGAACTGTTGATCTTCTATTCTATTAGCTGTTGGCTCATTAATAATATTGTTGATGTACTTGTTAATAGTTTCAAAACAAGTGAATATATATTTTTTATGGACATTCTTAAGGTCTACCTAAAATTTTGTAGTTCTATTCTGGTGGTTTGTCATGAGAACAGTAGTAGTGATACACAACGCTATTTTATCACTTTTATATATACATGAGCTATATTTTAAATTTAGGGTATTTCTCATGTAAAACGATCTGCCTCTCATTTAAAACAGGATTGTATAAAATTCAACACATACTTGCACGTGCATATATTTTTTTGTTTACCGGAATTAACGTATGCTTTTCTGGCTATGTCAATTTATTAATTTATCTCTATGACAGGTTTTGTTAATCTTTGTTGTTGATGTAAAATTTAGTAGTTGGCAATTTTCTAGTGAAAAACCTAATATAATTGAGTTGTAACTAATGGTGGACAGAGTACACTTGAAGAGGATCAAATTGGCTCGAGAAATACCGAACACAGTGATCTCGCTCGACCCTCGCTCGACATGGCGCTCGAGCGAAGTCCAGGCAGAGACTTCGCTCGACCCTCGCTCGACATGGCGCTCGAGCGAAGTCCAGGCAGAGACTTCGCTCGACCCTCGCTCGACACCTCGCTCGAGCGAAGTTAAGGTTTCACGAATTCCTCTAGGGTTTGAGCGCCGTTTCAAGAGGTGGCCTATAAATAGACTCTTAAGTCTTCTGCTGCAAAGTGGGGAAAAACACAGAGGAAAAATCAAGGAGCCACATTTCATCCCTTGAGAGAAACTTCTCCATTGTTTCAAAGATCATTCTCTCTTGGATTATATCACTTCCTCTCAACACACATTCAAATCTTTAGTGAGTCCATTGGAGTGGACGTGTTCATCAAGCTGGAAGAGTTCTTCAAGGAGCTTGGATGAAGAAATCAAGTTGTTCGTGTGAGAAGCTATAGAAAGGTCGGAGTTCCGGCACTACATGCGTGTAGAGATCGAGTGGGTCGCTCGTGGTGTTGCAAGCCAAGTTTAGTTGCTACAGTGTGTTTGTGAGTGTTTCTAAATTGGTTGTAACAAACTAAAATTTCTATAGTGGATTAAAGGTGGTGTCTTGCACCCGGAGTGGTTTTAGATTTTGAAGAGGTTCTTCAAATGAGTTTCCACTTCGTAACCAAAATCTGTGTGTTGATTTTTCCATTGATTGCTTGTTTATGTTGATTAATTTTTAAACTGCTATTGTTTTTGTTAAACACCTATTCACCCCCCCTCTAGGTGTATAAGGTAATTAGCTACCGCTTTTTCAATTGGTATCAGAGAGGGTACACTTCGTTAGGATTAATTTCCTGAGTGTGATTCTGCTTTGGTGGTCAAAATGGATAGGTCTCAATCCCTCTCATCACCACCATATTTTGATGGTAGCAACTATGCTTATTGGAAAGTTCGAATGAGAGCGTTTCTTAAGTCTATAGATGAACGTGTGTGGGTGTCCTTGATAAGAGGATGGAAAGAGCCCGTCACCATTGTTAATGGAGTAGAAGTTCCCACAGACGTGGACAACTACTCAAAGGATGAGTTGAGTGAAATTAACTGGAATAGTAAAGGCCTAAATGCAATTTTTATGGCCGTATCTCAGGAGGAGTTCAAACGAATCTCCATGTGTAATACAAGTAAAGAGGCATGGGACATTCTTGAGATCACTCACGAGGGAACTAGGGCTGTAAAAAATTCTAAACTCCAAATGCTTACCACCAGCTTTGAGGAAATTAGAATGAAAGAGGATGAAACATTTGATGTCTTTTATGCAAGATTAAATGACATTGTGAACTCTCGGTTCAACTTGGGAGACAAAATCCCAGAAAATAGAGTTGTAAGAAAAGTCCTCAGATCTCTTCCTGAGAGATTTCGTCCCAAGGTTACTGCAATTGAGGAAAGTAAAGACTTGGATGTCATGAAAATAGAAGAGCTGGTGGGTTCCCTGCAAACTTATGAACATACTCTGCCATTGGATAGGAAGAGCAAGTCCATTGCTCTTAATACAATTCAAGAGGACTCAGATGAGTCATTCGATGAATTAGCAATGAGTGACAGAGAAATAGCATTTTATGCTAAGAAGTTCAGAAAAATGTTTGTAGCAAAAGGCACAGGAGCCAAAGACCAGAGAAGAAGAAGTTTGGAAGATATATTGAGGGGTCAAGCTCAGAGAATAAGGAAAGAGACTCCAACAATTACATTAGGCCTAACAAGGACAAGACACGAGTACAGTGTCATGAATGTCATGGATTCGGTCACATTCGCTTGGAGTGTGCAAATTATAAGAAGAGCAAAGAAAAGGCAAAGATTGCTTCTCTAAGTGAAAGTGAGTCTGAATCGAGTGACTCATCTGGCAACTCCACTCCAAAAAGGAATCTCAACTACATGGCGTTTACATCCTCCGTTGGAGACATAGATCAGTGCAGTGAACAAGCCTCTGATGATTGTAACATACCGGAAGATGAGTCCGAGTGTGAAGATCAACTGCAAGAAATCTATGAAAAACTTTACAATGAGTGCATGAAACTGAGAAAAGTCAACAAAGCACAGACTGAAAAGATAAATCAGTGCAAACAAGAAAATGATGAGCTCCAAGGCAAACTGAATGAAGCTTATATCTTGACTGACCAATTACGAAAGAAAAGTGAGGTTTTGGAAGATGCTATGGAAACTAAGGAAAATGAATTAACCCAGCTAAAGGGAAGATTGCAAGCCTTTTCCACTGGAAAACAAAATCTGGACAAAATTCTAACTCTTGGAAAGCCCTCAGGAGACAAGAGTGGAATAGGATATGTTGGAGGAAAGTTTGAAGTGGGTACGAGCTCGAAAAATCCTCAAAACAGCATGGTGAAAAATCACTCACTAGCAAAGAGAAAGAAAGTTATACATGCACAAAAGTTTGTTTCATCTCAAGAGAAACAAATAGCTCACAACACGAGACCCGTGTGTCATCATTGTGGGAAGTTGGGTCATGTGAAAACAAATTGCTTGAGACTTAAAAGACTCACCAGAAAATCTCCTAAGGATGACTTGTCTTTCAGGGGACAACAAACCTACAGAGAAAATCGGACATGTCATAATTGTGGCAAGTATGGACACATCCGACCAAACTGTTATGTGCTTAATAAGTTTCCTGTGAGAAATGAAAAGAGAGACTCAAGAAGAGGTCACTTCAATTTGTGGGATCAAGTCATGGCCCTCACTAGACAAAATGACTTTCTAAATGTCAAGGTAGACAATCTGACAAGTACCCAGAAGACTGTGCGAGTCAACTCTCCAAAAATCAAAAGAGTGTGGATCAAGAAGGAGAAAAGAGCCACATGTCACATAGCTCACATTGCCTTGAAGACCCAGAACAATTCATTGTGGTATCTTGACAGTGGGTGTTCTCGACACATGTCCGGTGATAAAACTCTTTTTGAGACAATTGAAGAGTACAAATGTGGGACAGTGACATTTGGAGATGGAGGTAAAGCGAACATAATTGGGAAAGGTGAAATCAACATTACTGGACTACCGGCATTGAGAGAAGTTCTGTATGTTGACGGATTAAAAGCAAATCTTCTTAGCATAAGCCAAATGTGTGATTATGGTGCTGAAGTTCGGTTTTCAAAAGATATGTGCATTGTTTCTGATAACAATGGACAATGCTTGATGCAAGGAATCAGGACCTCTGACAATTGCTATGGCATCTCTCCCACTTCACAGTACAGCTGCAATAGTACTAAAAGTGAGGCCACTACTCTCTGGCATCAAAGACTTGGGCATGTGAATCACAAAAATTTGTCAAAGATTGCTAAGAAAGAAATGGTGATTGGACTGCCCGAACTTGGGAAAGTGGAGACATCTGTTTGTGGATCATGTCAAGTGGGAAAACAAGTTCGAGCAGCCCACAAGAACACAACAGATATCCTGACCAAAAGACCCTTAGAGTTGTTACACATTGATCTTATGGGACCCTCTAGGACTGAAAGTCTGGGGGGTAAGAAATACATACTGGTGATGGTAGATGATTTCACCAGATACTCTTGGGTAGAATTTTTGAGGGAAAAGGGTGAGGCTTCAAATGTGATAAGGAACTTATGTAAGAAGCTTCAAAATGAACAAGGGAACCCTATTGTCAGAATCAGGAGCGACCATGGACGAGAATTTGATAACTCAAGTTTAGAGAAATTTTGTGATGAAGAAGGCATTCGTCAAGAATTCTCTGCTCCCATTACTCCACAGCAAAATGGAGTTGTTGAAAGAAAAAATCGAGTTATTCAAGAAATGGCTCGAGTTATGATGCATACCAAAAATGTTTCTGCTCATTTTTGGGGTGAAGCTGTGAACACAGCATGTCACATTGTGAATAGAGTCTATCCTCGACCCAACACTTCTCAGACACCATATGAGCTGTGGAAAGGAAAGAAGCCAAATGTGAAGTACTTCAGGGTGTTCGGGAGTAAGTGTTACATTTTGAGAGATAGGGAAAATCTGGGTAAGTTTGACCCAAAGAGTGATGAGGGAATATTCCTTGGTTATTCCAGAAACAGTCGTGCTTACAGATGTTACAATCTACGCACCCAAACTGTCATGGAATCCATCAATGTGGTTATAGATGATTCTCCTAAAGAGAAATTGAATCAAAATCTAATTGATACACCAAGTGGAACTGAAGAGAACTCTAGTGAACTTGATGAAAATCAAGAGACCTCATCAACTGAGAAAGTTCATACTCACAAGGAGCCATCTTCGAGAGTGAAGCTAAACCATCCTCAAGATAATATAATCGGGAATGTAAATGAAGGGATGAGGTTGAGGAAGAAAGTGATAAGTCAACTAGCTCACTCATGTTACATCTCTCAGATTGAACCAAAAAGGGTGGAAGAAGCCTTAAAGGATGAGAATTGGACAAATGCCATGCATGAAGAAATTAATCAATTTGTGAGAAATGATGTGTGGTACTTAGTCCCAAGGCCTGAAAAGCACAATGTTGTAGGTACCAAATGGATTTTCAAGAACAAATCTGATGAAAATGGAATGATTGTACGGAATAAGGCAAGATTGGTGGCACAAGGTTATGCCCAAATGGAAGGAATAGACTTTGATGAGACATTTGCACCGGTGGCAAGGCTTGAGTCAATCCGAATACTATTAAGTGTTGCTTGCCATATGTGTTTCAAACTCTATCAAATGGATGTAAAGAGTGCCTTCCTAAATGGGATCCTTCAAGAAGAAGTGTATGTAGAGCAACCAAAAGGTTTTGAGGATCCAAAATATCCTAATCATGTCTACAGGTTGAAGAAAGCCCTGTATGGTTTGAAACAAGCCCCCAGAGCCTGGTATGAGAGGCTAACTTCGTATCTTTTGGAGCACAAGTTTCTGCGAGGAAGTGTGGATAGGACACTGTTTATCCGGAAAGTGGGTGAGGAGTTAACTGTAGCTCAAATCTATGTGGATGATATTGTGTTTGGATCATCCATTGATGACCTAGCTCTCGAGTTTGCAGAAGAAATGAAGAATGAATTTGAGATGAGTATGGTGGGTGAGCTAACTTTTTTCTTGGGACTCCAAGTAAAACAGCTAGATGAAGGATTGTTCATATCCCAGTCTAAATATGCAAAGGACCTGCCAAAAAAAATTTGGATTAGATGGGAGTAGCCATGCTAGAACTCCCATGAGCACAAGTGTAAAACTTAGTGCTGATGTGTCAGGAAAGGGGGTTGAGCAATCTCTGTACAGAAGCATGATTGGGAGTCTACTGTATCTCACTGCTAGTAGACCTGACATAGCTTTCAGTGTTGGCGTTTGTGCTAGATTCCAAGCAAACCCCAAAGAATCTCATCTTGTGGCTGTCAAACGCATACTTCGCTATGTGAATGCTACAGTGAATTATGGAATTTGGTACTCCAGAGATTCCAATACTGAGCTTGCAGGCTACTCTGATGCTGATTGGGCTGGAAATGCAGATGATAGAAAGAGCACTTCAGGTGGATGTTTTTATATGGGAACAAATCTTGTTGCTTGGATGAGTAAGAAACAAAACTCCATTTCTTTGTCTACAGCTGAGGCTGAATACATTGCTGCTGGGAGTTGTTGTACTCAATTGCTGTGGATGAAACAAATGATTCGTGACTATGGTATTACTCAAGGTGTGATGAGCATCTATTGTGATAATACCAGTGCCATCAACATCTCTAAAAATCCTGTCCAACATTCTAGGACCAAGCATATTGACATTAGGCATCATCTCATTCGGGAACTTGTGGAAACACATGTAATTACTCTTGAGTACATTCCCACCGAACATCAATTAGCCGATCTTTTTACCAAACCTTTAGATGGTCTTCGTTTTGAGTGTCTTAGAAAGGCTATTGGTATTTGTGCCTTAACACAAGAGATGTAACATGCATTTCATACATTGCATGCATATCATTTTTTTTCTTATGCATTGTTATTTTTCTTGTCTTCATTCTCTTCTTTGTCTTCCCTCTGATTCATTTGACCTTTCATCGATGTGATGCATGACCTTACTACTAGACAGCACACTTTCAAGCATGTGTCTTGTGAAAATTGTATCATAGGCTTATGTTGCAAAGGTGGAAGATGTGTGTCACCTTAAATATGCGTTCTGCCGCACACACTGCACGCCTAGCTCAATCTCTTGACATTTGACATTATGTGAGACTTTGGGGAGGCAATCAAAAGTGTAAGGGGGAGCCCTACGAGTGATCAGAATTGACCTCGGGCTAGATGACCTGTGTGAGAACCTTTGTATCCAAAAAGGAAAGAAAATGAAGATGCTCTATTATTGTATTAAATTAAAAAAAAAAAAAAAAAAAAAAAAAAGGGGCAGAAAGAAAGAAAAAGGGCCAAAATAGAAATCCTGACTCTGGTTCTATTAGACACAAGAAATTAGGTCCTAGCAGCATTGGGTTTGACTTTCTGCGCTTTGACGGGTCTCCCAAGCTCTTATGGTTTCTTGTTTAGCCCAACCCCACTCACACCTCTCTGTTAAAATTTCTTGATTGAGCAAGAGCACTGTCTAAACACGCAGAGTCATATTAATTGTGACATACAGTCTTTATACTTGCGTGGCATTTAGAGTATGATATTATTTTACATTTGCACTGCTATGAATTTTTTTTTAATTTGTCCCCAAGCTTGAAGTCACTAAAAAAAAAAAAAAAAAAAAATAAAAATAAAAATAAAAATAAAAATAAAAAAAAAAAAAAAAAAAAAAAAAAAAAAAGGGACTGCAATTTTCGCTTGATGTCTCGCTCGACCATAAAATTTCGCTCGAGCGAAAAACCCCTATATTGCGCTCTGCATCGCGCGATAAGCCCAGACTGCCGAATTTCTTCTCCTTTTTTTTTTTTTTCAAACTTCACTCATCTTCTCTCAACCACTCCATCCAAGTCTAAGCATCTCATTTCCTCTCAAACATTCAATCACCGGTAAGCCTATCTCTATCCATTTCTTCTTCATTTTTTTTCTTTCTTTTCTTTTCTTTTCCGTTTCATTACATTCATGGGTTGTGTTTGGATTACAATTTCTTTTCGGATTTGTTTTTAGAAACTTGGTGGTTCATCTTTGGTATGGATGAACCTATTAGCATAGTGTTGTATTTTGGGAGGAATGGGATAATTGATTGGGTGTTAAACCCATGATTGCACAGCATGCACACTACCTGTTCGATGAAATGCCTCAATGAAAATTTGTCTTCCATTTTGTCTCTCCTTTGGTGCATTGCTCTTTAGACAAATTGTAGGTATCATTCATAGTCTGCACACCTTGTTTAGAACATTATGGGTCACTTTTTAGGCATGTTAGGCATATAAGGCATTTTTAGGCATTTTAGGCATAATGGACATCCATCTCCACATCATATCATATATGTCTCACTGTCTGTACTTGGTCCATCTACAGCTGCCATGGCATCTCGGCGTGTTCGTCCTCGCACTGCCCCATCCTCATCTCGGACTTATTTCCACAGTCCTCAAGCTGAGGAACTCTACACGCAGAACTTTTCCCATCGCTCCATTCTTGTGGAACGTGAAGTTCTTCTAGGTGAGTTTCGGGATACCTATCCCATTGTCCCTCAGATTTTTGAGTCGCGCCAGTGGCTTGCTTTAACCACTGGTCATCCCGCTCCCTCTGTGGAGTTGGTAAGGGAGTTTTACTCAAATATACATGACATTTCAGAGGGAACTTTTCAAGTTGATATCCGGAATATCACTTTCCGGGTAACTCCCGATCTCTTGGCAAATTTGTTGGGGGTACCTCGAGTAAACAATCCTATTTACCCCTATCTCCATACCCCAGCCCCTAGTAGACCTGATTTGGGTCGTTTTCTCACTAGGACTCCTATGACTTGGACTGGGATTCCTCCTCTAGCGACCAAGTCATTTCCCCATGCATACCAAATTGTGAGTCGGATTGTTCTGACCAACATATACCCCACTGGTCATTATAGTGACATTGGTCCGGATCGTGCCCTTCTCCTACATGCATTGCTCACTGATGTCCCTATAGATTTGGGCGGTCTTCTCTGTCGGGTCATGATTGAGGCCCATATGTCGTCCAATTTTCGAACTGGTCTTCCTCTTGCCTGTCTCATTACGAGGATAGCAGTGTCTCAGTCTGTGGCCTTCCCGCCCCAGGAGCTTAGAGTGAGCCTGAAGACACCGATTGGCCGGAAGACAATGCAGCTAAGTCAGGCGCATCTTCCTAATATTGAACCCGCTCCTGCACATTCTACTCAGACCAGACCTATTCCTCACGCTCCTGAGACCAGCTCGGGTCCTTCCAGCTCGGGTTTGATGCCACCAGCTACAGAACCATCCCGACAGACCCTATTGGACTTTCTGATTAGCATTCAGCAGTCTGTGACCAGCATGGATACTCGCATTGATAACCGACTTAACAGTCTTGAGACTCGGGTTACTCAATTGGATACTCACATCAATGCTCGGTTTGACACACTTGACACTCAAGTGATTGAGCTTGGAAATCAAGTTCAGCATCTTCTTGCTGATGAGGACGAGACTGATGCAGATTGAGAGCCCTTGCCATTTCTGACAAAAAGGGGGAGTGATCGGGGGAGGAGTAGCTAGATTTAGGGGGAGTAACTAGTAGCTTGTTGTTCTTAGTTTTACTATGTCATTATACTCTTGATGTATTCTGTGTTGGACTGATTGCTATTGAAGTTTTAGTGTTAAATTTTTATGGCAAAATTTCTTTACTTCTGAGTTCATCTGTTAAATTCCTTGCAAGTGTTTTCTTTTGGTACGTTTACATGTTTGTTAAGTGTGCAGATACTTCACTTGCCAAGACTAAAACCTACATGTGGAAGTCCTGTTGTTTGTGTGTGATAGGATTAGGTCCAATGTATAGGTTAGAGGTTTTGTCACAGAAATGCCAAAGGGGGAGATTGTTGATGTAAAATTTAGTAGTTGGCAATTTTCTAGTGAAAAACCTAATATAATTGAGTTGTAACTAATGGTGGACAGAGTACACTTGAAGAGGATCAAATTGGCTCGAGAAATACCGAACACAGTGATCTCGCTCGACCCTCGCTCGACATGGCGCTCGAGTGAAGTCCAGGCAGAGACTTCGCTCGACCCTCGCTCGACATGGCGCTCGAGCGAAGTCCAGGCAGAGACTTCGCTCGACCCTCGCTCGACACCTCGCTCGAGCGAAGTTAAGGTTTCACGAATTCCTCTAGGGTTTGAGCGCCGTTTCAAGAGGTGGCCTATAAATAGACTCTTAAGTCTTCTGCTGCAAAGTGGGGAAAAACACAGAGGAAAAATCAAGGAGCCACATTTCATCCCTTGAGAGAAACTTCTCCATTGTTTCAAAGATCATTCTCTCTTGGATTATATCACTTCCTCTCAACACACATTCAAATCTTTAGTGAGTCCATTGGAGTGGACGTGTTCATCAAGCTGGAAGAGTTCTTCAAGGAGCTTGGATGAAGAAATCAAGTTGTTCGTGTGAGAAGCTATAGAAAGGTCGGAGTTCCGGCACTACATGCGTGTAGAGATCGAGTGGGTCGCTCGTGGTGTTGCAAGCCAAGTTTAGTTGCTACAGTGTGTTTGTGAGTGTTTCTAAATTGGTTGTAACAAACTAAAATTTCTATAGTGGATTAAAGGTGGTGTCTTGCACCCGGAGTGGTTTTAGATTTTGAAGAGGTTCTTCAAATGAGTTTCCACTTCGTAACCAAAATCTGTGTGTTGATTTTTCCATTGATTGCTTGTTTATGTTGATTAATTTTTAAACTGCTATTGTTTTTGTTAAACACCTATTCACCCCCCCTCTAGGTGTATAAGGTAATTAGCTACCGCTTTTTCATTTGTATTTCTCCAGAACTATATCAGATGCTAATAAAAGTATCAACGCCAAGAAAGGCAATGGAGATGATGTGAAATTGCCGTAAGACATAAAGCAGCAGCTCCTCAAAACTGTGGAAGATCGCCTCACGGAGATGAAGCAGCAGCTCCTCAAAACTGTGGATGATCGCCTCATGGAGATGACCAAGAGCCTCCAGAGGCCTGGGAAGTAGTAATATAAATATATATATATATATATATATAGTACATCATGATGATAGAGATCATCATATCACTATATATATGACCGTCTAGATGATCTTCATATCGATAAATAATGAGTAGATGATCATTAGGTCATCACTTAATCGATCATATGTACGTGTGTCGTCGATCATTTATGTTTGTTGCATAATGGGAGTTGCGCGCACTAGATCTGTGCGTACTAGCTGGTTTGGTTTGGTATTTGATTTCAAAATGTATGCATGCATGTGTGTTTGTAATTTATCTTAATGTAATCAGCGAATATATATATATATATATACACGTATGTTTGTTCTTAATTGGTTTCTCTATAAACGTTTGTGCATGCTTGTTTATATGCTCGAAAAGAGAATCACTACAAGAAAAAAAATTAGATATAACTAATCTGATATATCGAAATAGGCCATAAATGACCAAACACTTTTCAACCAAGCCTTTTTCGATGCATTATATTAGTTATATATCTTACTATTTTTCTTGTAATGAATAAAAATAAACAAAATTTAAGCTCACCAAAGTGGAGAATTATAATCATCAACCAATAGAGAAAGAAAATATATATGAGATCAAAGTTGCCGGAAGGGAGCCGAATGTGAGGTACTGCAATGTTTGCTCAATTTCTGATCAAAGAGGTCGTAGTACTACTCCATGCATATAGCTAGCGAGAGAGATGGCTGGCGATGAAAGGAAATAGCGAGAACGAGAGAATGGTCAAAGGAAAAAGAATCAGGAAAGGGAATAAATTGTTGCCAACGAGGAGATCGACGGCCAGTTAGGAAGCAAGGAGGAAAGAAAATATGGAAAGTTGTAGAGAAAACGAAGAGAGGAGGAATGGATCAGAGTTGGAGACTCCGAAGGAAGAAGAGATCAAAGGAGGAACTAATTTCCTGAGACAAAACGCGCACGTATCACCGCTTCTTCATATTTATTTATTGAGTAATGCTGGGAGTAGCCACACTCAGGGCACTCCCCCTTACATGAACAGTGCCATCACTGTTCATGGCACTGTTCATGTGAGGGGGAGTGCACTGAGTGTGGCTTCTCCCCCTCATTTTTCTTATTTATTTCTTAATTTCTTAATTTTGTTTTTTGTTTTTTTGTAGGCTGGGCTTTTCTCTGGATCGGGTAATTGTAGCGTTGCTCCTCTCTCTCAGTTTCTCCTTGCAGTATGACCATATTGACCGTTTGTTGCTCAACGTCCTCTATAAACATTGTGATGGAGGCCGTTGTCTTCTACTCGTTGAATTACTGATTCTTTATGCATTATAGTAAAATTTTTTATTTATAAATTATTTATTTCAGTAAAATGATTATTTATATCAAAATTAGTCACAAATAATTTTTTTGTCACAAATTATTTGTCATAAAAGTCTATTTTTCTTATAGGTATGAATGTTATCCTACCTCCATGTCCATGGTCGAGGTTATCTTGTACTCTTGTTTTTTTTTGTTTTTTTTTCTTGTCAGCAGATATAATGCCCTTCTTCCCATGAAATTCTAGTCTAATACGATCACGTTTCTAGATTTTGGAAAAAGTCATGTACCATTTATCAAGTTATTACTCATTTTGGCAATACGACTATTAAGGTTTTGTTTGTTTTTTTAAAATATTTTATCTCATCACATTTTAAATTTATCATTATATTTTTTCGAATTTTCATATAAAATAAAATAAATAATTCAATTTTTTCAAATCTCCAAATAATTTTTTCAAATCTAAAATAAAACTAATATTAAGAAAATAAATTCTAATAATATTTTATTCTTTTTCTAACTTTTATCTTATCTTATCTCATTTCATCTTTGAAAATAAACCAGACCTAAGTACACTCCAAGAAATTTGATTTTCAAAGATGAAGTCTTCTACAGATGAATTTAACTTCATCTCCAAAAGTATAATTTATTTGTGACAAAATTTAAGTTTTATCTCAAAATATAGGTGTGGTTTTTAACGCGTTTGAACAAAGAAGTATCTGTTCAAACTAGACTTTTTATGATGAAAAATATATCGTCTCAATAAAAGAAAACCGTTTGAACAGCAATTTAATGACTGCTTGAAGGGATAAGTATGTGGTCGAATAATAATCAAGGTAGGAAAGTACCTAGAATCTTGATGGGAAAGTTCAAAAAACGGTTTACTTCCCACCAAAACATTAGTTTGAATGATTAAATATCAAGTTCAAACTAATGTTTTGGTGGGAAGTAAACCCTAAACCCTAAATAAATCTAGCAAGGATTGTTGATATAATGTTCGAACACTTCACCACACACTACAACAAGAAGTCTCTATTGCGACTAAAAATGTTGTGTCGATCAATAATGTGTCATTAATACTAACTTATTGCGTCTTCAAAAACTGTACCACAATTGATCCCACTTTTTGGTGAAATTAACTAAATGAATAGTGCCTATTTTTTATCCCGTCTCTTTTTAGAAACTTGCATCAATATTTAGGTGCCACAAAAAATACTACAATTAGGAAATTGCCTTGCGTGAATTTAGAATGGTCGCAATTACCATACATTTTTATTTTGACAAATGATCTTTCTTTTGTGGCAAGTATAATTGACGCAAATAAATTTCTATATTTACTGCCTTTGCCATAGCCATTTTCCATTAAACCTTGTGAAAATGAATTTCTTTTTAGACTTATTTGCAAACCTCTTTGGCGCGAAAATTAAAACCTGTATCCTTAATATCAATTTTTAGCCCTTTTCTTTCTTCACTTTCTCCCCCTTCCCCGCGCCGTAACTCTCCCTCCCTCTCTTTCTTTCCTTTCTTTCCTCTCTTTTCTGCCTACGCAATCTCCCACCCTTGAGCCTCCTTCTGATTTCTCCTCCTTCCTCTGTTCTCTATAGTTGACGACCTCTCTCCGCCACTTCGCCGTCGATGCACAACCTTAGACCTCTGCGATATTCAACCCAAATCTGCCACTTCTCATTTCCCCTGTTCTACGTCCACTCCCTACAACCAAACCCTCGTCGGCATCACACCGTGACTTTTCTCAGTGCCTCAAGCCTTCGCCTCCACTGTCGTTTCCAGTTGCCGACATCTCCTTTGCCCAAAAGCTCTAGTATTGGTAACCCCCACCCCCTTATGACCTCTCCCTTCGAGTTTTCATCATCTATCTCTGTCTCTCCATCTCTCCATCTCTCTCTTCTTTTTATTTTTTATTTTCTCATGAAATTTTAGGATTTTATAGGGTCTCGATTTATGTTTCTAGTGAAAGGTAAAAAAATCCATGGAGTGTCATCACGATTCACGGTGAGTTTTTTGAAATATTGTGAATTTGTGATCTGTGATTCTGTGTATCGATTGGTGATTGTTTGGATTTGTATATTGTTTGGGTACTTGTGGTGCTGTGAAGGGCGAAGCAGATATTCGCACTTGTCAAGAAGTCAGGTTTTTCGCTTTTTCCTTGTTCTCATTCCCAGAGCCCCTGGCACTTGACTTATTCTGAATATTTTTCGATCCCTATATTGTTGACGTTTAATTTATAGAGTATTTCACTACAATTTGTTATTTATGCCCTGTTAAGCAGAATGAGTAGTGATTCCAAACTCAAGGTACTTTATGCATGAGAACTAATCTTTATTAAACAAATAACTGATTATCGTTTCAGTCTTTATTCTCAATAATCACTGTACACGTGCAAGAGATTCAACAAGAAATTCTAAGCTGCAAGTCTCAATTGGAAGATATGCAGAACCGACTAAGCTATGCATCTTTGTTTGCTTCAACCAATGAACATAAACCTCTTTGTATCTGATAATATCTAAGTTTTGGTAGACTATTTGAAGGAGATCCTTTTGAAATCATGACATTGTGTGAGGCTGAGAATCGAGAGCAAATCCTTAAAGAAACTTTGAGACGTGTGTATATGTGCAAGGTAAAAGATCTACAAGGAACTTATTAATTTTTTTCTTCCAAAGTGAAGCTCTGATCTATTTCATATATCCTAAATCCTATGAAACATATATTAATACAACACCAAGTTTTGGAGCAAAACAACAATTCTTCTATTGCACCTCCAACTTCAGGGGTGTGTTAAGTCATGATGATTGGCATAGGTCATGTCATTAAGAAAGAAAGATGAAAATCATGTGAAAGAATCTATAAGGATATTTCAATTTAGAATGAGAATGGACTAAAATATTGTAGTAATGTTATATTACTAGTTTGGAGAAAAAGAAAAAAGGTGAATTTAATATTCGTTTATTTTGATTAGGTACCTAAACTGGCTCAAAATAGTGCAAGTGGTATCATGTCAGAAAATCTAACAAGTATGCTGGGTTAGCTTCCTAAAAGAGACCCACAACTCCAGATCTTGAATTTTTTGGATTCGAATGGTCTTCTTCTTGTAAGGTGCTTATATTTAATATTAGTAGTAGAGTCTTAGTATTTTAGTATTAATTTTCGGTTTTCCATTATGGGTTTTACAATCTGGTTACAAAACATTTGAAGAAGTATGTGTATTAATATCTTTAATCGAGGGATTTACTTGTC
The DNA here is from genome assembly GCA_036898215.1 of Platycarya strobilacea. NCBI lineage: Eukaryota > Viridiplantae > Streptophyta > Magnoliopsida > Fagales > Juglandaceae > Platycarya > Platycarya strobilacea. The sequence continues at coordinate 58,821,224 of CM072550.1, forward strand.
TTCCAAGTTCATCTAGCATCTTGAAGGACCTTATGTTACCTATTGGGGGCATCTATCTCATTCATTTGGCAACTGGAAATGTCAAGAGATGTTTGTTTAGGCACAGACATGGAAAGGGATTATTAGCTTAAATGGAACTTGTGCTTTTCTTTGAGTTTAGAATGGTTTGTGTGCTGGGATGTATAATTCTTGTTCCTTGTGCACTAAATTAATTGTAAAATAGCAGTACTAAGAGAGAATAAAGGAGCCTTCTCTATGCATATATATAAATTGATGTTCACACAATTTATGCTTCATCATATGGTGTACCCAATTACTTTATTGATGCAAATCATGCTTTCTCTACAGCAACAATGACCAAAATCATGAAGGAGATGCTGCCGCCAAATGTACTTATTTGCAAGAGATGCCAAGGTCTTTTAATTGAGTGTTTCATTTCTGGTTCAATTTACTAATTTGCATTTCGGTTAATGTTTGGCCAATTCTGTCACAGGATCTTGATAAATCAACTTTAGAATGCTTAAAGCTTCAAGAAAAGAATATGACCCTGGCCAAAGAACTTGCAGCATTCAAATTGTGTTTGCATTTGCAATTTAACGGTAACAAGTCTCTCAAATATTTGGTTGCTTTTTTTGTGGTTGCTAACATGGTCAAATGGCTCCAATGTAAGAAGTCTGATCTGAATCTGGATGTAGAGAGCTTTAAAGCTTGCTTCTTTTGGTAATGGTGACAACAATAAAGATACCATTGATATTCTAAGGAAATCCTTGATCATGCATTATGGGTAGATTATGTATTGTCTTTTTGCAACATGATTCAGTACATGAGTGGAGACCATTTATCTAGTTCTGGTTGAGTGCTTTTCTCTGAATTTAAATTCATTGAGTTAATGTCATAAAAGGTGGAAAGATGGTCGTATGATAAGCCTTGCGCTTGGATAATAATCATCTATAATAACCAAATAATCTTCTGTTACCTAAAATATAATGTGGTATCATCTTTCTTATGCCTTATTTTCTAATTATATAAATTCCTGCTTGTCATTTTCTGATAGGAGCTATAAGGAATTGTTGGCCCTATGCAACCTCCTAGGAAGAGGAGAGGCTCGTTTATGTTTTATAATGATTTGAGGGTGATGTCGATCATTTTTTCAGGAATCCGATATGAAGATTTCTGCAAGTACATTGTATTTGATAGTGCATGCTTACAGATCTTTTACTTTAATGTGCCTTAAGAAGTCTAAAGTTGCACACTTCATATATAATGTATGTTTTATGGATTTTAATGTATATAAGAGTTCTTATGGATTGTAACATAATGTAATCACTTATAATATAAAGTAAGTCTTTTGTGTAATTATTTTATGGATTGTAATTTAATGTAAAATGTGTATTATTTAATGTAAGAGAGGATTTGGTAAATGTAATTAACATTGTCACAATAAAGCTTCACAGGACCAAAAGCAGATTTGCAAATATTTCGACAATACAGCACAATCGCAAATGTAATTAATTGCCACAATAGAGTTTTTCAGGACTAAAAGCGGATTTGCAAATATTCTGAAAATACAACGCGGTCGCAATTGTAATTAACCTTGCCACACTTATTGCGTCATAGAGAAGAAACTATTTGTGACGAGATCAATTTTCACAAAACATAACTTATTGAGATAATATAGTTTATGACCAAAAAATAGAAACGAAAATAATCTTTGTCATGACTAAGTATCAACATTTTACAACATCTTATTTTTGACGCAATTGTATTTTTCTTACCATGGGCTAATTCTTTTCTGACACGATAAATTAATAATACTGTCAAACATATTTAGACACAAAAACATATTTTTTGTGACATTTACCTGTTTCGACGGAATAGACTTTTTGGGAGTCATTAATAGTGACAACGTTGCGTCGATCGAATTGAGATGGAAAAAACAATTAGCGAGACAATGTAGACTTTTAATGTTCAAATTTTTAGTCGCAATAGGGACTTCCTGCTGTAGTGACAAGTGCGAACAACATTTAAATGAGCATTTAAACATGGACATAATGGTTTGAATAATAGTCATGGTGGGAACATATACATTAGAACCCATTCGAACGTCACGTACATTTATTCAATGGAACTAATTTATTGGTGAAAAATTATAAATAAATCTGGCGGGGATCGTTGCAACACAATTCGAATGGAAATTTTATGTTCGAGCGCTTTCGGAACACCTCATTTATTCATTTGAACTAATTTTTTGGTGGGAAATTATAAATGAATCTGGTGGGGATTGTTGCAACACAATTTGAAACAAAGTTTTATATTCGAATGGTGCGTTTAATTGTAGTAATTCTTTGAAAGCAATAAAAATATTTTAAAAATAAATATTATTTTAATTTATTAGGTACCATTTTCAAAATGTAAAAAATCTAACTATATGCGGTATTTTGTTATTAGTTATGGTAAATTAAAATATTTCATACTTATAAGAATTTTATATAATTAATTTAAAAATACATTGCTTTTTGAGGAGTGTCATTTTTTATATTATCATGAACAGTAAGTAAAATAAGAAAAATGATTTTTAACAATAAACAAGCTAAAAAACACAAAAAAATCAAAATGATACAAATTAAATCCCAAAACAATGTTCGATACAAAACCAAATATTAAGTAAAAAATAAAACTATTGGATAAGATTATCCAGGTCCTCCTGGATGACAGAAATGCTTTCTTCAATCTCTTGCAGTCGAACCATTATGGACTTAGTGATCCTCTGCATCCTGGATCAAAAGTAGTGATGCTCTTCAAGCAGGGATTGTATCTCTATCATAGTAGCTCCTGCAGCCTGTTTCTCAACATAGGGATCAGTAGAAGCTGAATCACCCTCTGTGCCACTATTTTGTGTTGCTGAAATATTAGCTTGAGCCTTCCGTAAGTGGCCCTTACTCATGTTGAAAATGATCTTATTAAAGGGCCTCGATCTATGACTGCCTTTGCTCTGCCATTTTTACATTAACCCTCAATTGGATTTGGAGGTTAGAGATCATCAGTACAAATAGCAGACTATCTTCACTCGAATACTGTGACTCAGATTGGATGTGGAAGAAGAAATATAAAGACAGATCAATCGACTCTTCTCATGCTACCAGTAATATAAATCAGGCTCACTCGATGCCCAAAATTAGTCTTATACTTTCATTGATCAATGTTGTGGAAAAATATCAAATTTAGCATTCTGAAAAATGTGATACAATCTACCTGTTTGATCACCTTGCTGCAGTCATATGGAGAAGCCGAAATGTCATGCACCACTTGACGAATCTCATCAACTGTGGGACCATCAGCTGATGCAGACTCATCCTCAATGGCATCTTCACCTTCTACTTTAGTCGATTGTTGTGTGGGGTATGCACTAATCATGCGGGGGATCCGAAGAAAATAAAAAATAAAATCGTGTGGTGAGATTTTAATGGTCACTCCCCTAACGGTAAATGTGAAGGAATCCGCATCAGCCTTTAGTTGACTCATGCCCAAGTAGAACTCATTGACCATGCCTGGATAGGTAGCACCCATTTGTTGAAAAATACAGGCCCATCCCTTATCGGTGATAAATGCAAAAGAAATATGATTTTTTTTTTAAATCTTGAAAGGTGGTTGTGTGTTTTTTTGACAAATACAAAATATAGATGATTTTGTTTAAAAATTTTAAAGGGTGGTTGTGTGTTTTTTTGACATATGCAAAAAGAAAATGATTTGGTTTGAAAAATAAATCATACTCATTTTGTCATATATAAAAAGCGAAAAATTAGGTTTGATTTCTTTGAAAAATGAATGGAGTTGTCTTTGACAAATGCAAAAAGGAAATACTTTTATTTGAATTTTTTGAAAAGTGAATAGTGCTCTTATTTGTCATGAGAATCTTTTCAAATTTGAAATTGAAGACTCATTTGCCTATAAATAGCTCACTTGAGTTTTACAAAAATCACAACAAGAGCTTACACATCTATTGCTAAGTTTTGCATCATTCTTTCAAAGCTATCATTCTCTCTTTTCTAAAGTTTTGAGCCTTGATTCTTGTTCTTTTTTAGAGAGATATAGGTTGCATTGTATTGTTTCTATCTCACTCATTGAGGAATATACTTTGATAGTCTACCCACTATCAACTCTTGTATCAGTAAGAGGATGTGTATAACTCTTATGTGTGTAGAAGGTGTTCTACACAGGGAATAGTTGAATCACCAAGTATAAGGTGATTGAAAGTGTAGAGAGTGTTCTACACGGATTCTTTGGAGCGGTGCTGCTTAAAGGTGTAATAGGTTTTTATCTCCACCTAAAGGAGATTGAATAGTGAATTTGGGATCCTCAAGGGGTAGCTTGAGGCGAGGACGTAGTTAGTAGGACTGAACCTCGTAAAAATACTGAGTTTGCTTCTTCTTACCCTACTCTTTGCATTTCTTGCTACTTTATATTCTGTTTATATTTTATATTGTGTATTTGAATTATAAATTTTAATTTTTATAATATAATCCAATTCACCTCCCTCTTGTGTTAGTCATCTGGGCAACAATTGATATCAGAGTAAAGACTCTGTTATAAGATTAACTATCTGTTGAGTTAAGATCATATGACTAACATTGTAGCTACTTTCGTTGAAGGTCAATCCAGTAGTCGACCTCCGCTATTTTGTGGAGATAATTATACTTTCTGGAAAGCTAAAATGAGAATATTTCTTCAGTCTCAAGGTAAAGAAATCTGGAAATGTATTGTAAATGAACCTTATATTCCAACAAAAACTGTTGATGGAGTAAAGGTCAAAAAGGAAGAGGAAGAGTTTGATCGCGAATATGATAGACTTTATACTGTGAATGTAATGGCTATGAATTTTCTATATAATGTTCTTAATAGTAATGAATTTAATAGAATAATGACTTGCAGGACAGCAAAGGAAATTTGGGACAACTTAGAAGTAACTTATGAAGGAACTTCGCAAGTCAAAAAATCAAAAATTTATATTCTTTCGCATGAATATGAAATGTTCAAAATGAATGATGATGAATCTATCTCTTCTATGTATACTCGTTTTACTAATATTATAAATAGTTTGATATCTCTTGGTAAAGTTTATTCTAGCTTGGAGATAGTAAGGAAAATTCTCAACTCCTTGCCAAAACGTTGGGAATCCAAAGTAACGGCGATTCTTGAAGCTAGAGATCTTAAAAAACTCGAAGTAAATGAACTCATCGGGTCACTTATTACCCATGAGTACACATTGAAAAGAGGAGAAGAAGAAGGGAAGCAAAAGAAGAGCTTGGCACTCAAAGCCGTTCCTCATGAAAGTGAAAGCGATGACGAAGAGATTGCAATGATCACAAGAAGATTTAAAAGATTCTTGAAAAATAAAGTTTCTCGAAGGAAACCTTTCAAAAAATCTTCCAACAAAGATACAGGTAAAAATGATTCATTAATTTGTTATAAATGTAAAAAGCCAGGACATATCAAGGTAGATTGTGCCCTGCTAAAGAAAGATCGATACAAAGGCAAAAAAGCAATGAAAGCTACATGGGATGATGATTCAAGTAGCTTAAACAGCGACGCAAGTAATGAAGAATCTGCAAATTTTTGTCTTATGGCTAAAGATGATCTTGAGGTAACAAATCTTGAAAATCTCTCTTATGAAGAATTGCAAAATGTTTTGGAAGAGGTATATGAGGAATTTGAAAAATTGGGTATTAAGTATACTGCTTTGAAAAAGAAAAATTATTCTTTAATAAATGAAATTGATGTTTTAAGAAAAGAAAATATAGTTTCAAAAAATGAAAATGATGAACTGAAAAAGAAAGTAGCTGATTTAGAAAAGATTGTTGAAAATTTCACAAATGGAAAAAAAATTTTGAAAAACTTCTTGGTAATCAAAGATGTGTTTTTGATATGGTAGGCTTGGGATACATGCCAAAAAAAAAACTCAAACTCTATAAAAATTTCTTTGATAAACCCATTAAATCAAAACCAGATTTTCAAAATTCTTTTCTTAAAAATAGATTTGTCAAAGAAAGACATTATTATAATCACTCAAGTTCTTCAAGTATGTTAGATGTTATTTGTAATTTTTGCAATAGAAATGGTCATAACTATCATGCTTGTCCTATTAAAAGAAAACATACAATGACAATTAAAGCCATATGGGTACCAAAGAATCTTATTTCTTCTAATACTACTAAATAAAGGACCCAAAGAACATGGGTACCAAGAAAAATTATTTTAATTATTTTTGTAGGTATGCATGAAGTCTTTCATAAGTAAAAAAAGATAGTTTTTAGATAGCGGATGCTCAAGACACATGACAGGAGATAAAACTAAGTTCATTGATCTCACTCCTAAAGAAGAAAGATACGTGACATTTGGAGACAATTCAAAAGGGAAGATCGTGAGAATAGGTAAAGTTGGTAATAAGTCTTCTCTCATAATTGAAGAAGTTCTACTTGTTGAATGTCTAAAACATAATCTTTTAAGTATAAGTCAATTATGTGATAAAAGATTTACAGTTACCTTAAAAAATGATAAGTGCATTATTTTGAATAATCATGATTGTAATGTTTGTTTTATTGCTCTTAAAAACAATAATGTTTATACAATTGCATTTGAAGAAATTGTCTCACAAGATACTATTTGTTTATCAGCTCAACATGAAAATAGTTGGTTATAGCTTAGAAGGTTAGGTCATGCAAACATGGAACTTATTTCCAAACTTTCAAAAAATGATTTTGTGAGAGGTTTGCCAAAAGTAAACTTTTTTAAAGACAAAATCTGTGATGCATGCCAGTTTAGTAAACAAACAAAAACTTATTTCAAAATCAAGAAACATATTTCTACTACTAGACCTTTGCAACTAATACACATGGACCTTTTTGGACCAAACAGAGTTGCGTGTCTGGGAGGAAAATGTTATGCATTTGTTATTATTGATGATTTCTCTAGATATACTTGGGTCATCTTTCTCGCTCATAAAAATGAGGTACATAATGCCTTTACCAAGTTATGCAAGAGGATTGAAAATGAAAAGGTCTATACTATTTCAAATATCCGAAGTGACAGAGGGAAATAGTTTGTCAATAAAGATATGGAGTCTTTTTGTGATGAAAATGGTTTTCTGCATAATTTTTCTGCTCCTCAAACTCCTCAACAAAATGGGGTAGTAGAGAGGAAGAATAGATCTCTTCAAGAAATGGCAAGAACAATGCTTAATGAAAATAGTTTACCTAGTTATTTTTGGGCCGAAACGGTTAGTACTGTATGTTATGTTATAAATAGAGTTATGTTAAGGTCTAAATTAGATAAAATCCCTTATGAGCTTTGGAATGAGAAAAAGCCCAAAATTGGTTATTTTTATGTATTTGGATGCAAATGTTTTATACTCAATGACAGAGATAATTTAGGAAAGTTTGATGCAAAATCTGATGAAGGTATTTTTCTTGGATATTCAATAAATAGTAAAGGTTATAAAGTATTTAATAAAAAGACTATGACTGTACAAGAATCTATGAATGTAGTATTTGATGAATCTAACCCTCTACTTTCTAAGAAATTTATTGATGAAGAATCATAAGGTACAAATAACACAAATAGTCTCAATCTCGACAAAGAGAATACAATGGAAGAAGTCCGACATGGAGACATCAGGAAAGATCATCAAGATTTAGTGCAAGATGCAACCAAATAGTGGAAACATGTGAAAGATCATCCAGTGTAACAAATTTTAAGAGAACCTTCACGAGGTGTAAGTACTCGATCATTTCTTAGAAATATTTGTAATCACACTGCTTTTTTATCTCAAATTGTAATGTATGGATATTTGTAAATCAATTTGAAAGAAGAAATGTATGGATACTTGTTCCTAGACTCAAAAATCATGCTGTTATTGGAACAAAATGGGTTTTAGAAATAAGAAAGACGAGTCTGGAATCATCACTAGAAACAAGCCTCGACTTGTAGCCCAAGGTTTCAATCAAGAGGAAGGAATCGATTATGATAAAACGTATGCACCTGTCGCAAGATTAGAAGCTATTTGAATGTTACTTGCATATGCATGTTATAAAACTTTCAAACTTTTTCAAATGGATGTTAAAAGTGCTTTCTTAAATGGTTTTATAAATGAAGAGGTATATGTTGAGCAACCTTCAGGTTTTGAAAATCATATTTCTCCTAATCATGTTTTTAAGCTCGCAAAAGCATTATATTTACTCAAACAAGCTCCTAGAGCTTGGTATGAGAGGCTTAGTGGTTTCTTGATTGAAAAAGGTTTTTCAAGAGGAAAGATCGATACAACTTTTTTCATCAAATATGAACAGGATGATATTTTTCTAGTTCAAATTTATGTTGATGATATAATATTTGGTGCTACTAATGAAAATATGTGCCAAGATTTTGCTAAGAGCATGTAGGAAGAATTTGAAATGAGCATGATAAGAGAACTTAATTTCTTTCTTGGATTGCAAATCAAGCAAGCAAAAAGTGGAACATTCATTAATCAGTCAAAATATATCAAAGAGTTACCTAAAAAGTTTGAGATGGAAGGTGCGAAAGTAATTGGAACACCAATGAGTCCAACCACCAAACTTGATAAAGATGAAAGCGGTAAGCCAGTTGACTCAAAGGTATATCGAGATATGATTGATAGTTTATTAATAGCTAGTAGACCTGATATTATGTTCAGTGTATGTTTATGTGCATGTTTTCAATCATCTCCAAAGCAATCTCATTTGATTGCAATCAAGCGTATTTTTAGATATCTTGCCGGTACCATTGACCTAGGGTTATGGTATCCTAAGCACACTTCTTTCGATCTTATCAGTTATTCAGATGCGGATTATGTTGGTTGCAAAGTTGATCGAAAAAGTACTAGTAGAACATGTCATTTTTTAGGTCATGCACTTGTTTCATGATTTAGTAAAAAGCAAAATTATGTTGCATTATCTACTGCTAAGGCAGAGTATGTTGCTGCAGGTAGTTGTTGTGCTCGAGTTCTTTATATGAAGCAACAACTTGAGGATTTTAAACTTATGTACAATCATATTCCTATTAAATGTGATAATACTAGTGCTATAAATCTTTCAAAGAATCCAATACAATATTCTAGGACCAAACATATTGAAATTAGATATCATTTTCTTAGAGATCATGTGCAGAAAGGTGATATTGTACTAGAATTCACAAGCATGATTAGAAGACATTTTCACAAAACCCCTACTAGAAGATAGACTATGCATGATTAGAAGAGAAATATGAATTATGTATGCTATGAATATCTGCTAGATATTTTTATTTTATTATCTCAAATGACCTACAGAAACTTGAGACGTTTAGCCTCATCATTCAAATGCATTTGCTCCTCATAGATCATCATGCCATCCTTGTCTAAAGGATTAGGCAATCGAAATGAAGAGGCAAGTAAGGATTTTAAATCCTTATTCTGTTGCTTTAACTCTACTATTTTTTTGTTTGACTCATAAATAAGTCGTTGAAATACAGAGACCGTTTCGTTAAACTTCTCAATTTCGCGAGTTTTGGACTGTAACCAAGCGGAAAAAGCAACAATAGAAGATGAGTATCGAGTCTCGAGACCCACAAGCCCATAAATGGCGTCATGATCTGATTTATTAGCCAAATCAGTCTTTTGTTGCTTCATGGCACCTACGATGGATGCAGAAATAGATTGATCACAAGAAGCACTGAAGGAAAATTGACGAGCCATTAAAATTTTGTAAAGTGAGAATGAAGATGAACTACAGGAATGAGAAGAAGATTTGATGCGGATTAGATAAACCTAAGAATTGCTTTTATAAAGATGAAAATAAGTAGAAGACAAACTGTCGTCTCTTCAAATCTTACTTAGTCAAGCTTACAAGATATGCCGGATGCATATAGTCAAAATTTACTGAACTAAGCCAGCAAAATTAATTATAATTGTCCCTGTTTCTCTCGTGAAACGCTGCCATTATCTGCTGATGTTGACTCTATGCTTGACTTTATGTTGACTCTATGTTTCAGAACACGAGCTAATTCCGTCAAGTCTTTATTTTCTTGCTTTAATCTTTTATTTTTTCTGCCTTTATTTGCAAGCTTTTGATGCAGAATAGATATTTGATTGTTAAGTCAATCAATCTCATTTGCCCTCGCTAGTAATCTCCGAGACATGGTCGTAAAAGAGGCAGCATATTGAGCACTGAGAGTTCTTGATGCTGCAACAATCTCAGAATCAGTTCTATCAAAAAATGCATCTCTGCTTCTATCATGGTGTTGACAATCTCAGGAGATAAAATGACTGGTTGAGACGATTCCTGATTCAAATCCGAAAGATTATTAGACGAAATTTCTTCGCCATTCTATTGTTTTGGATAAACAAATACTTGATCAATGAGCAATGTGAGATTTGTTTTAGCATTCGGTGGTTGAAAATAGTCATTTAAACAGAAATCGAAAACTTTCAAATCTCTATGTATCTTATTTGTCAACAACATCAAGCGGATTTGAATCTCTTTCCGCACCGAATTGCCAGAGTTAGACCTCCAACCTTTGCAGGTTTTGTCGGACACGCATGGCTCCGCACCGAATTGCCAGAGCTAGACCTCCAACCTTTGCAGGTATTGTCGAACACGCGTGGCTCCGCACCGAATTCTCTACAGTCTCTACTAACACACCGTTTTATTTGTCTATTAGTTATTGTAGGAAGATGTCTTATTGAGCTAATTATGATTCCTTTTTAATGATGCCAAAAGGGGGAGAAGTTTTAGACGTAAATATTTATATTTTTAACTCTGTTATATATGCTGGAATTATGTTTATCTATTGCTTGAAAAACTAACGCATATTCTCAGGGGGAGCTTAAGCATCACTGCAAGTCTCAAAATTCTACTAAGTATTTGTCATCATCAAAAAGGGAGAGATTGTTGAATCCAAGGTTTCAAATTTCGTATCTACGTATAGATTTTGATGATAACAAATAAATTCAAGTCTTAAACTCAAATTATTTACGCAATGGAGTGAAGCGCACATCAAGCATAAAAGAACAAGTCTACAAATGAAGCTCATAGATTATTTTTACACATCTCTTGATAAAATTCGAAATTGGATTAAGGCTCCAAATTCACCCCCCTCTTGTGTTAGTCATCTGGGCAACAAAAAGGTTCCATCCATCTCATGCAAAATCGCGGAAGTCATCTAGAATGATTGGCCGCGCAACCAGAATCAACCTCCGGGTCTTACTAGCTTCACTTCTAGCTTGGCCCTCTATGCACCATCTAGAATGCCATCAGTTCACTGCTCATAAAACCACAATGAATATAAATAAATCTGTAATTATATTATATATATGCTTAATATGTTCAAATTGAAATACTTCTGTTCGAATAGAAACTATTATGTTCGAATGAACCATTTTATAATTTGAAGGCTAACAAATTTTTTTCAAACAGTATCTAAAGGTGTTCAAACAGGCTATGACTATTTGAACAGCAACATAACTTATTCAAACACCAACTACATGTGGCGCCCATGACTCTCCTATGGGATTTAGAGGAACTCACAACATTGAGATGACGATCATATGGGTCAATCACCCCATTGCTTAGTACTCCAAGAGTGTGTGTAAAGTATGCATAAGTGTACAAATAAAATATTCATAGCGGAAGATATAGAATGTCAACCATTTTAGTATCAAAAAATTTAAGACTTATAAACCAGTCTGAAATAATTTCCCCAAGTGGAGATTATATAGTCATCCTAAATAGAAAAGCGATAAAGGACAACAATAACATCAGGAATTGAAATCCCTTTCTTCGTCATCACATAAGACTACTCCTGCAGTGGAGCCTGCCTTTCGAGCTCATCCTCATCATCTGCATCAAAAACTACTATTCCATAAAATGAAACCGTAGGTGGACCAGATACACCAAATGAGATGTGAATCTAGTAAACAACAATCAACATACAATCAAATAAATACAAATAGCAATATGCATAAAGTTTCAACCAAGAAATTTAAATCCACATTCAAAACTTCCTTCCTTAGAAAGGAATCTCACATAAACACCAAACCACCCTTTCCCAAAAGGAATGAAAGACAACACACCAACGTACTTTCCCAGAAATGAATGCTACACAACTAACCATCCTTTCTTAGTTCTTAGAAAGGACCTCATCACCACACCACGTTCTTTTCCAAAAAGGAACGCAACCACTAACCGTCATTTCTCAAAAAAGAACTCAACACATCTAATCTTCATTTTCCAAAAAGGACCTCATACGTAATCCCGCCAAAAACCCAGTTTTTGGCTCTCAACACAATTTTATTTTATTGATCATATGTATATCATGGTCTCCCCTAAGGACCATCCATACACTCTGGCTCTCTTCGCCACACCACGGGTAACAACCGTGCATGTGACTTCGTAACGAGCGATGTCTAGCTAACCGCGTCCAGCACGTACCATGACCAGGCATCCCTTAGCCATCGCCAGCAGAGGAGCCGTGGAGTTGTCATGATAACGTTATCATCTCGTCTGATCCCGTTATCACCCAGCGACAACCCAGAGAACGTCACGTCAGTATATTCCACTCCTGAGTGACCAGAGGAACTCCATCGAGATAATGTTCCATCTCGGCTTAAGGTCGTGATACACATGCACCCACCAGCTATACCAGACTAGATCAAAACCACTCGACAACACAACCTCAAAACACCTCATCATTTCAGATAATCCAAGCAAACAAGAAATAATATATATGCCTGATGAGCAGATATTGGATGGCATGACAATATTAAACAAGTAAAATCATCCAATCAAACATTTATAAATTCAACAATTAATCCATACATTCAACAGATAATTTTCACAATACATCCAAGCCCAAACATATTTCAATTATGTGATTATCTTATCCTCCATTTAATGACCTTGGGCCCAACCAACCTACTTTCAATTTTTAATTAATATTATTGAACAAATACGAACACTTCAAACTGCCAAGAAAAGTTAGTAATAAATAATAGATAAATCGAAACAAAACACAAACCACAAACAACTGCTAGTTATTGTACATAAGCAAATGCCCTGATAATCAAATTAAACAAGCTCATACATTGCAACTCAACAAACATACACACATAAATACGAGAGTGAATTTTGATCTAACGCAGATTCAGCACGTAGAACCATTTTATCCTAGACATATATAAGATAAAGAATTAATACCGCCATAAATATTCTAATATATTTAATTAAAACAGGTTATAATACTTACATAATTTTAATGGGCATCAAGATGAGTCCACTCTCTATTACGATTAGTGTGTGATGCAGCATATAATTTTGTCAGATCATAATTGGTATCTGAATCTTGCTACAATAAATATGTGTTAAGATATAAATTCATTATGCTTCATCCAAATAATTAACTATATCCAATAAAAAATAGCAATACCAATTTCTTAAATAGGTGATGGAAAGATCTTGAGCCTGCATGACGATTAATCTTCAATTTTGATATATTTGTTTTGTTTATAGAACTTTGCTCCTACAAAAAAATTTAAAATATTATGAAGCGAAATAGCAAATAGGATAAGTAAAATAATTAATTTAATTATACCTCATATGATAGATCCTCAAACATGTTATAAAATTTGACCCACTTAGAAAGTTGGACATTCTGAAAAGGATGTTGGCTTGCATCTTCCTTGTTTTCAAACTTATTATAATGCTCATTACACCTCGTCTTATATTTGCGGATGCATTATTCATAAACTCTTCCAAAGTCTTACACTGCTCTCTCCGACCAAAATTTAATTTGAAATCATCCTTGAAAAAAATAGTCACAAACATATTATCATTTATAATATTCTAAATTTAAGTAAAATATAGAAATTTATTATACTAAATATATGTTTTAAACATTACCAAACAACGTTTCTTGTAAGCTCTTTAACATCTTGGAAAACTTTCTTCCATGAAGTCGTTGCTAAAGGTGCACAAGTTTGTGTAAAAGCACCCATATGCGATGCAAGCCAAGCTGCTGGTTGTCCTTCACCTCTGGTATGTTCGTTAGGAATGTTGACCTTGATCTTACCCACCTTACAATACTTTTCCAATGTTACACCTCTAGTTGTGCCTCGATCTTGATAAGATTGTATTATGGACTCTATAAAATATAACATTGTAATCAATCTCTATTTTATGTCTATTATATGACCTTAATCAATGACTGCTATGAGTATTAGATCTTTACCTTATTCTGTAGAGTCCATCTCTAATGGTGAATCTGAATGAAAGTTAATAACAAGTAGAGATGGGTTGTGAACTTCCTTCCTCTTTGGTGGCATAATTTCAAACCACTGATACATTCAATAAGTAAAATATTTGTCATCAAGTGCAATGTTAACACATAATCGGTCAATTACAATCTATATCAGTTTCATTTGACAATTCGCTCTCATCATCTATAGATATTTCAGGCGATTCAACATTCTCTTCGATTATCGCATCAACAATTTTAGCCTTAATATCTTCTATATTTAGTGGAATTATCTCATACTGGCTCAAATCTACAAACATATTTAAGGCAGGTTGACACTCTTGATATGCTTCTTGAGTAAATGGATCATCTTCTTCTTCATCTTGTCCTTTCGCCTGAGGGATAACATCAAATATATTTCTTGGAGAATATTTGTGCACTGCTCGCCATTGATTTCCTAACTCCAGGTCATCTAAGTAGAATACTTGAGATACTTGAGAGGCCAAATAAAAATGATCATCTTCATACCATTTTTTTGATGTATTAATACTAAAAAAATATTCATCATCACGTACTCCAGTTCGAGGATTGCTTAAATCCCACTAATCACACTTAAAAAGATATACCGCAAGCTACCCTAAATATTTCATTCCAATTATATCGACAATAACCCCATAGAAATCAATGTTTTCTCCATCATAACTTTCTTCGACTAGGACACCACTATTTTGGGTTTTCCTATAACAATCTCAATCCATTGTGTGATACCTACTTCCCCGAGAAATACATGCAGAATATCGAGCAACACATCTCGATGGACCACGCGCCAATGCATACAGTTCATCCGATATATTGTTTGGATTATTCGCATGCATTTGTACAACCTGCAATATCATTGAGTAAAGCATATATTATATCAAAATTTAAATCAATATTTTTTCATTGGTTATTGGGTAAAGTATATGTAATGTTATTACCCGTTCTTCAAACCATCTCGAGAAATTTTCTTCATGTTTTTGGTGTATATCATTTATTCCCAGTTCCTTGAGCACGTTAATATGATCATTGAAATTGATGATTACCACAAATCTTTTATATTCTTAGAATTTTTTTAAAGTAAATGAGCAAATTTAAAATAAGAAAAAGTTATAACTTACCTCAAGTGGTTCTTTGTCTCAGGGCAATTGTTCAGCACGTACTACTAAGTTTTCTTGAACTCTCTTCCACATAACTCATAACCATGCATTACACCAATTGGACATATTTGTTGTAAAAACACATTTCATTGTCTTGCTCGGTCATCGTTAAAGTTTTTTTTCCGATAGATCAAACCTAGTGTCAACTCTATGGAAATATTTGGAATAGAAGGTATGCCACTCATCGTCAATAGATGCTTCTGCAATTAATCCTTCTGGGTGGGCCTTGTTACCCACTAAACATTATAATTTTCCAAGGAATTGTTCAATGGAATACATCCATCTATATTGAATTAGTACAGTAAGTCGAGCCTTACGTGGCAAATGAACAGCTAGGTGAACCATGACGTTGAAGAATGACAGTGGGTAAATACTTTCTAGCTTACACAATATTATGGAAATTTCCTGTTCCATTCAATTCAAAGCTTCTACGTTCAACGTCCTAGCACATAAGTTTTTGAAAAATGCATCCAACTTAGTTAAAGACACGCGCACATCTCGCGTCAAGTACCCACAGATACTAATAGGCAAGAGACGCTGTAAGAAGACATGACAATCATGACTTTTTAATCCAGTTATTTTTCAATCATTTGTTCTCACACATCTTGTTAGATTCAAGGCATAACCGTCCGGTAATTTAATCTTCATTAACCATTCACAAAATATAGCCATTTTGTTCTTTGACAATATATACCACCCAATCGGCATGTAGAGAGAAACCATTTTTTTGCAATTGCATTTATGGTCTTATTCTCAACTGCTTCAGATTCTTCCTTGAGCTTAATGTATCCTTTGTTTTTCCTTCAATTTACATCAATGTTCCTAGTATGGATTCGCATATATTTTTTCCATATGCATAACATCAAGACTATGCCGCAATTTTAAGTTCGACCAGTACGAGAGTTCAAAAAATAAACTCTTCTTTGTCCAATTCAACTCATTCATAGCTCGTTTTCTTTTTCGTTGTTTCTTACCAAATTCATTACAACCAACATCTATAAATTGTGCAAGTACATCTTTGCCAGACAAATATTGTGGAGGTTAGCCCCATTCAACAGTTTCATCAAACATTCTAGAATGTTAACACCATCTATGGTCACCAGGTAAAAATTGACAATGACCCATGAAACATAATTTCCTCCCGTAAGTAAGCCATTTAGATTTGGTATGTTTGTTACAAGATGGACATGCCATTTTCCCCTTAGTAATCCAACCTGATAAGTTTCCATAAGCGGGAAAATCATTTATTGTCCAAAACACCGCATCATGCATCTTGAACGACTTGCCTGTTAATGAATCAAATGTGACAATCTCATTCTCCCACAAATCTTTCAATTCTGCAATCAATGGCTGTAAGTGTATGTCTATGTCATTTCTCGATGATTTCAGACCTGGAATAAGCAAACTTAACATGAAATATGGATCTTTATACACTTCTACGGTGGTAGATTATATGGTATAAGTACAACTGGCCAAGTACTATGACTAATACTCATGTTCCCAAATGGATTAAATCCATCTGTTGCTAACCCAAGTCGCACATTACGCGATTCTTCAGCAAACCATGGGTGTTCCTGATCAAATTCCTCCACACATGGGAGTTAGCAGGATGTGACAAAATATCATCATTCCTTACTCTGCCTGATGGGTGCCATGTCATATCTACAGTCGTTGCGCGTAACATAAATAATCGTTGTAATCTAGGTATTAGTAGAAAGTGACATATGACCTTTTGCAGAACATTTTGCTTGTCCGATATCCATCTTGATTTGTGGCATATGGGACACTCGTTCAACTACTTATTCTCTCTCCAAAATAATATGCAGTCATTCTTACATGCATGTATTATGTTGTAATCAAATCCAAGTCCTCGTTTCAACTATTTTGCTTCATAGAAGTTACGAGGTAAAGTATTGTTTGATGGAAATACCTCTTTAAACAGCTCAAGTAACATATTAACAGCCTTAATAGATATTCGACACATTGATTTTATGTGAATCAGTCTTACGGTAAATGACAACTAACTATGTTTTTTGCATCCTGGATAAAGCTCACGCTGTGAATCATTCCAAAATCGTGCAAAAGTGTTATGGCCTCCATCATTTGAACTTGATGTGTCCATGTCACCTTCATCCATAAACATTCTCGCATCGATGTCAGCTAACATTTGCTCCATATCCTCATCGTATTCGTCTCCAGCAACCTCTGCTTGTACATCTTCATCGATCTCTTATTCTTCATGTGGAGCCTCGAATGAAGTTGGATATGGTTCGCCGTGTAAGACCCATTCAGTATAACCCTTGTCAATACCTTTGACAAACAGATGCTCTCTCACCAAGTCTATCTTATGAGAACATAAATTCATACATTCTTTGCATGGGCATCTAATACACCCATTACTATCACATATACCCAATGCGAACTTTAAGAATTTCTTAACACTTTCAGCATATACATTGTAATTCTAACCCAATCGATCACTAACTCGCATCCAACTCTTATCCATGCCAATTATCTTCATTACAAATAGTCACGTGTGCAACAACAAACAAGCATGCATCATGTTTCAATTAAAGAGTATGCCGCCTTTCACCGGGTAGTTGGTCTTATCCCGTTCGGGATTGTAAGATCATAGTCACCAACCTATGATCTATTATCTGTCATGTCCAACAAAATTTCGACAGCATCTCCCCATAGTTCTCCAAATATGCTCACTTGGTTGTGTGCACTAACGATTAACACGTCGTTACACCAACACCGAAACTACATATCTGGAGAAGAACAAATGAGAGAACTATCAAAATCATAATTTGGATGATAACAGATATAGTTAGATAGTTTTCAAGAATGATTTTACAATCCTAAACTGTCCATTCTGGACAATTCTTATAATAGTCTAATTTTTAATTGTAAATACATTGATGTATAAGCTTCCGTTTGAACGGTGTTAATCTATATTCGACTTGGATCATACCCATTCAAACGGTAAGGCTAACCCGTTTGAACGAGAATGTTTCATATTCTAGTCGTCTTCAACAACCACAAACGCCATTAATCCCGAACTCACACTAACACAAACAGTAATATCAAGAACAAGTAATATACTAATATTGTAAAGTAGCATATTTAAACCAAAATGAGAATATAAAAAATATACCTGGGTTTTGGGAGATGAAAATGCAAGGAGATTGCAGTGTACCCAATGCGCAGGAGCTCCCCAAAAAGCAATAAAAATAACGGATTAATCCGATAATGATTGAGTGAGATGAAAACTATTAGTATTTTGGGGTTGGATTGAGGGAGAATGACGCTGGTTCGTGGATATGGCTCTGATTCATAAGAGAGTGAGACGGGCGGGAGGAGAAGGAGAATGAGGTTCAATCAACTTAGTATGCCTTGATTTGTTTAATCAACTTAGTATGAACATTTGTCCATGAAGAAGGATTGAGACGAAGTCTCTCAAAGAGAGGACGACATTGTTTTCTCATATCCTTGTAAAAATCTGAAATGTAATTGAGTGAACTAGGAAATCTTTGAAGCTGAGTTTTGTCGAGTATAACATCAGAAAATTGGCCAGCAAATTCAATAGCCCTTTGAATTGGCTTGATTTTGCCTTCAGAAATGTCATAACCAAGGAATCTAATTTTGGTTTGAAACAGTTTAATCTTTTTAACAGAAATCACTAGGCCATTTTATCTTATGATGTGAAGAACAGTAGACAAATGTTTCCAATGATCATCAATGGATTTAGAAAAGATAAGAACATCATCAATATAGACAATGGTGAAGTGAGTGAATGAATTGAAGATATCATTCATGATATTTTGGGATTCACTTGGAGCATTTTTTAGGCCGAAAGTCATTACATTCCACTTATAGTGACCAAACAGAGTGGTGAAAGCAGTTTTGTAACGGTCAATTCCCTAATTTAGATCTGCCAAAATCCAGACTTAAGGTCAAATTTAGATAAAATGATTGCATCACTTAACCTATGAACCAAGTTGTTTTTGTTAGGAATAGGGTATCTAATCTATTCTAAAACTTTGTTCAAAGGTTTGTAATTAATAACCAACCGGGGTGTCCCTCTCTCAATTTCAACATTTTTTTGAACATAGAAGGCAGCACATGACCAGGGTGACTTGCTATACCTGATAATACCTTTAGAGAAAAGATCAGAAATTTCAGTTTTACAAAACTCCAAAGTCTCACTATTCATTTGAATAGGTCTGGTTTTGGTTGTAATATTTTTCTCAAGAAACATTTAATGTAAGGAAGAGAAACCACATGTTTCTTCCTATGTCAGAAAGCATTGGGCAGTTCAGAACAAACATCACAAATTAATTTTTTTTATGAAAATCATCGATTTTTGATTGAAGCAAAGGATCAGATAAATGCTCAGAAATCTTTTTAAATTTAACTTCTTGTTGTAAGAAGTTCAAATATTCTGTTTTTATAGAAATCAAAGAATTTAAATCTTTTGAAATATCAATTTGAAATTTTGAAGCAAATGTAAACTTAACTTTCTGTCCAAAGGCATCGGTTGTAATTCCATCTTTTTAAGAAAGAAATGTGTAAATGGACGAAATGAAAGGCATTCTTAATATGACATCATGAGTCATGTTCTTGACAAACACATAAGAAATTTTGAAACAAACATTGTCTTGACAAACATGAGTATTATTTAGCTCGTAATTGATTTTCATCTTAGATCCGTTTGCAGAGAATAGCTTCTCAAAAAACTTTTCATAGTATTTGGTGGGAATTAGACATTCACAGATGCAATTAAGATCCAATTCAGAATCAATCATAGCAATTACAGAGAATCTAAAGTCATGGCAAACAATAATATCA
Source organism: Platycarya strobilacea (assembly GCA_036898215.1). NCBI lineage: Eukaryota > Viridiplantae > Streptophyta > Magnoliopsida > Fagales > Juglandaceae > Platycarya > Platycarya strobilacea. The sequence goes on from CM072550.1 coordinate 58,841,548, forward strand.
ACTTTAGAATACCACTTAGTAGGAAGAGAATGTTGAATCAAACAAATATCCTTAATCGGATTAGAGGATTCAGCATGGTCTGCATTGTTTGCTTCTTCAGTATCAGAAGGACATTCCAAATCAAATTGTTTTTCAATTTTAAAAGAAAGTAAATCTTGCTTAAAAGCTGAATTTTCGGACTTGAGAACATTGATCTCCGACTTGAGTTCAACAATCTCTTTTTTAATTAAAATAATTTCATACTGTAAATCATTTGTGGAAATGTCTTTGAATTTTTTATTTTCAAAACGTCTCAAAGTTTCTTTAAAACTGATATTTCCTGTAGAAGTCGACGGTGTTTTACGCACCATAGTCTGCTTGAGCTAGAGGAGGTATTTCTTTTTAAGCTCAGGATTTTCAATTTGTGAAATCAAAGTGAGTAAAAGATTTTCTTGTTCTTCTTCCTTAGTTAAAACATTGATTATTTTACAACAAGAGTCACTGCAGTTGCACCAAGCTTAATATTTGTAGAATCTGATGACTCAGCCTCTAAGTGATATTCTGAATTACTAGAGCTAAATTCATCGAGGTCAGATGATGAAGTTCTGGATTCTAGGAGATGAATCAGTTCTTCTTTATCGATGTCCTTAATATCCAAAGAATTAAGCTTGTTTTTGAATTTGTTTGGCTCCTTAGGGCACTTATCAGCAAAGTGTCTAGTTTTGCCACAATTAAAACACTTGCCTTTTGAGGGAGTTTTAGAAACTTTTTTATGAAAAGATTTTTTATGAAAAGGTTTTTTGTAAAACTCATCACGGGCTTTTCTTCTGTTATCCCCATGAGATTTTTTGGAAAACTTTTTGAAATGTTTGTTTTTCTGATGGAATGGAGTAATAGGAGGAATGCCAAATTGTTCACAGAAATTACCCATCTCATATTTGGCTTTCTTTCTATCATTTATGTATTGGTGGATTAAACGTTGGTCATTACACATGCTAATACCAAGTTTGTTAATAGTACTCACGATATTTTCGTAAGTATAATGATCATGATTAAGAAAACCAGTAACACCCCAATTTTTATTTTACATGGTAGTTTTTTTATGTTGATAAAAGTATTTTTTTAGTTATGTTTTGGAAATATTTAGAGAGGTTTATATACATATATATATGTTTATTTTTATATATATAGTTTTTTGTGTGTGTTAAATATAGGTATATGAGAGTAACACTTGAAATATGGTGTAAGTGAGGTACAGAAGTGGAGGAGGCACCTAGACTACGTGTGGGTTATTTTCGTAGACACTTGGCTTGATAGAATAGAAGATTATATATTGGAATTTTCAAGGTGTTGGAGCATAAGAGTTGAAACATATGAAAAGATAAGAAGTAAAATAGTTTATATATATATGTGTGTGTGTGTATGTATGTATGTACATAGAGTTTGGTGGAGAGGAGGAGAATATGCGGGGTTTGACTAGGTGTTTGAAAATTATTGGATACATTTGGCATTAAGATAACAATGGTATTTTTGAAATTTCAACAAGACTTACCATGAAAGGATGAGTTAGGTAGGATTGTCTAGGGAATATTAGCAAACTCAAATAGCGAATATTCCATGCATGTATTCGGTTTGGGTGAAATAGAAGGGGCAGCCGAAGGTTTTTCTTGTCTTTTAGCCTCTCTACATTTGGTTGCATCTTTTAGGAGATTTAGGGACACTTGGCCCTTGGAGAAGGAAGGATTAACAAGGGAATTTAGGTGAAAATCGTATGAGGGTGGGTTTGGATGTGAGTTGGCCGTATGACTTATTTGTCTTGTTTTGGGTTAGTCTACATCAAATATGTTTGGATAAGGATAAACTCAAGTCCTACAACTAAGCCTAGAATTAGGAAATGATATAACCTAATCCTAGATGGACACATGGCCGGTTGATGGGAGGGTATAACCTAAGCTAAGGCATGTATGTGTCATCCAAGGCAAGAAAGGATATATATATGGCTCTCGGCTAGACCTATTTCCTTTCTTCACCCTTTTGTTTCCTTCCCTGATCCCTCAAACACAATTCAATAGTGCTTTGGTGAAGGAGTTCTTCAAGAGCTTGGTGAATATTTTCCTTTGACAAGGTTTCCTTAGCCTATTTCTTGGAAAATAGTAAGTATTCATTCCTAACTAAAGTTTGGATCTCTTTGTACATATATGATTCAAGAATGATCTTGGTTATTTGTTTTGTGTATGAGTAATTTAGTTATATTTTCTATAATTTGTTAATGTTAAATCTTGGGTTTTAATTCAAGATATTCTAGGTAAAATATAGTGAGTATTTTAACAAACAAATATAGGGAACTGGTTAGAGTGATTTTCGGCTAGGGGTTAAAGCAAGTCTTACATATTATTAAGTGATGAATTATTATTTTGGAAGGTTTAGGTGTTTCGGTCATAAGGGGGTTTGTATGAAAAAAGAAGAAGTTATTATTAGATGATCATTGGTGGAATAAAGATAAGATATGGGTTAAGGAAGAAAATATATATATATAAATATATATATATATTCAGGGGTTTTAAAAATAAGATATTTGGTATAGGAAGTTGCCAAAAGAAAAGTAAGAAAGAACTTAGGGTTTTGGTTCATCCTTGTATGGATAGAAAAATAAATTGATTTATTTACTCATAGGAAGGTCTATGTTATTACAATAAAATAGAAGGAAAAAAAGAAGAAGCTTTGAGCCTTTGAAGAATTCGGCCTTATTCATGTTGAATAAATATGATTGAATTTATTTCCTTTTATTTGAATAAGTATGACTGAATTTATTTCCTTATATTTGAATAAGTATGATTGAATTAATTTCTTTTAATTGGAATGAGTATGGTTGAGTTTGTTTCTTTTATCTGAGTAAGTACGATTTTTCTTGAAGAAAAAAAGACATTATTTATATATTGTGAACATGCATACCTTCTAGGCTTCATGAATTTTCATACATTGTATAAGAAGTGCTAAGTCACATGCATGTCCTTATACATGATAAGTTTCATAGCTTTTAAGTCATCATGCTTTCAAAAGAAAATAAAAGAATAAATGTTTTTAAAGAAAGAAAAAAATTTCAAAGGCTGGGACGGGATAATGTCCTAGTGGAACTCCTCTGTCAACTCTAGAGTGTTTAAAAATAGAGTGGAAACCCCTGGGTGGACGAAAAAAGTCGACGGATTACGAATAGCTCCTTTTTAAAGGTTCTCTGGGTGTGGTCGCACCTAACGCTGATGGGTGCCAAAGGCGGTGAAGGTGTTATAACCTGCCGTAAAAGTATGATTCTGATTATGACGTAGTTACCTCAGTGTGATGCGGTAACCAACATAAAGCAAACAGTGCATAGGGGAGCCGTGATGTATCCACTCTGATAAGATTATGACAACAAAGGCAAGTCTAAAAAGGATGTGAACAAGAAAAATGACTCGTGATTTTAAGAATAATAAGAAAAGTTACGAATTCTAAGAAATGTTATCAAGCTTCATGTGTCTAAGATCATGAAGAATATAAGAAAATATGGTACAAAGTCATGCATAAGTTATATTGTAAGTCTCATGCTTATAATAGGTGTATTTCGATTATTTGCATATATGTTATCTACCTACGAAATATGGTGAATCGATTACTTACTAGGGTTTTTATCTCGCTTTATGTTTGTTTATTATTTAATGTAACTATCATTTCTTTTGAAATGATAGAAATGTTTGCAGGACATTATGACATCAAGTAGGACCCTGACCACCTAGGAGGATCGGCTGAGCCTTGAAGGCCCATCAGATCCCTTCCCTTTTGATGATTTTACCCTTCCCGCATATAGCTAGCTACTAGAGGCCATTAGGCAGCAGGCCTTCACCTTCGCTGAAGAAGGGCGGCATATTGGCTGTTGTTTGGTTTTGAGACTTGATGGTTCACTTTTCCTGGACGGTGTCTATGAGACGCCATCTAGGAAGTACCATCAGCAGGATTTTGATATTAGTATGAATCTGTTCTATTATGATAATGAGTATAAGGAAGTGAAGAAAGAGCCCCTTCTGTAGGTTAAGGGGGCTTCGTAGTAGATGATGTTATTTTTGTTGAAACTTGAACTTGTGAACTGAGTAATGTATATGGATGTATATATGAAAACTTTGAAATTTAATATAGTCTACCATGTGATTACTCATATAGTCAATCTAGCTATTCATATAGAAAATTTTGACCATTCTGTTGCGTTATATAGTGCATACTGTTAGTATGTTGTAGGTGCATACATATGGTTTTCCAACATAACAAGGGATGTGTAGCATTGAGTTACATGTTTCGACGCTATGGTTTACGTTATTTACCAAACGTAGACTCGGGCGTCACAAGAAGGTCCTTTGGGATATGTCACATGTTTATAGTTGTTGTTTCTTTTTACTATGGGTTTAAGTTGGCCTGTGGCCTAAGAGTTGATAGGAGTTGTATATGTAGTAGAAGGAGGAACTGGTATCATTATCCAAAATTTGATTGAAGCTTTATCTAGAGCATTGATATTGGATTAACTAAAAGTTTCCTTCAAAAAGTATAAGTTTTGTACACAATCCAAAATCTTTTTGTCATATTTGATCAAATATGACAAAAAGCAAGTACATAAAGAGAAAAAAAGTATCTATTTTTCTTCAAAAGTGAATAACAACTTCAAAACATTCTTCAAAAAAAGATATTTTTATTCCCTTTATGTACTTACTTTTTGTCATATTTGATCAAATATGACAAATTTTTTTTTGGATTGTGTGCAAAACCTTTACTTTTTGAATAAAACTTTTAGTTAATTCAATCCGAGTACTCTAATTTTTCTTTTCATTTTCTTAGCATATTTTCATTTTCTTGTTTTTCACATTGGGTAGTAACTGTAGTGTTACAAGTGGTATCCAGAGCCAGTAATTCCTTGGCATCTGCTTAATCAAAATCATGGACATGGAAAAAATTCTTTCGGCGTTGCTCATAATTAAGGAACTGGTGGAAGAAAATTAGCAGCTATGCGAAAATATCCATAAAAAATTAAGGGAAGAGAGGCAAAACTTTCTTCAACAGTTAAGCCACTTGGAGCAGATTGGTGAGTTGCAGGAAGAAGACGATGAATATACAATAATGGTGGTAGAAAAAAGGAAGAAACTCCTGATAGTGTTACTGACGAAAATGGCCTCACCGAATATGGCGTCAAGGAAGTGGAACCTTCAACCGAATTCATAACCCCTACTTGCAGAAGCTTCTTCCCCATCGTCCTAATCCCAGCACATACTTCCAACACCTCACATAGGAGTTTGACCTTGGTGGTGATGTTGGCTCTCCATCCTCACCACAAAAACCCAGCCAAAAAAATACTCCAAGCTACTGATCTCTCCCATTTCCAAAACGAAGGTGATAACTCTAACCCTAGTGACAGCTTTATAAGTCATTTCACTCCATCACCCCTTGGTTATTCCCAAGCGCCTCCACTCCACCATCACCCAATCATCTCCTGAAAATCCAATCCCTAACGCTGTTTCCCCTCCCATCTCTGTATTTACACCTTCTTTCCAACAACCCAAATATCTCAAACCCTCGCCATCGGCTTTGCAAGTGATGTGAAACTAAAAAGGACGCATTATAGAGTGTGGTATGGTTGGTACCCTAGATTTGGCGGTGATTGAAAAAGATAGACCCTTCGATAGCATCATCCACATATTGAAGGGAGCCAACTGGAATCAGCAGTTGTAACAATTTTTTATGGTCCCCCGATGGATGACTACGACATCGTTTGGGTGCTCGACGTTGAACTGGTGCACCATTGAAATTAATGTGGCCGTCGAGAAGCTACACAATCGGGTCTCCATGCCCGAAGAGGTGACCCAACGGAGAATGCCTTGGGGAAACGAAGCTTTTGGGATTCTAATGATTCCGAGAGTGATTCTGTAGGACGAGAGGGTGGAAGAAGACCTCGACTATGACATCCTATTTAGCTTGTGTGAAGGTTACACAGGTTCATGTCTTATTGAACTTTGCAAGGAAGCAGCACATTTTTCCATCAAGGTTTCGATGCCAGAGCACAAATTTAAGTTAGATGAAGGTGCAGTTATTAGTGAAGATGACTCTTTCACTAACGCCCACTTCTATGTTGAAAATCCGAGAGGTAAGAAGTCTTTCGCTCCTCTGGTGTTTAATGTATTGCCTTTTGAAAGGTGTTTTGAAGCCCTTTAAATAGAGGAAAGGGCAGAACTGTAGAAGATATTGCTATGGCTCCTGATGATGTTGTGAAAGCCACCATCGCAGACCCATATTTAGAGTAAGCCATGTATTGCATTTGTAATTGTACTATTTTTATCCCCAGCCTCCTTATCGAGAATATTAGGAATAATAGTATGGAAACTCAGCTTCTTATGGTACGAACTTAGTGGCCTTTTGATAGAAGAAAAGGACTAAATGTCACTATCATCATAAGAATAAATTATGGACAAAGTCTCTATCAGGGAACTTGCTGGTGCAGTTTCATTGGAAGGATCTGATGGTGGATTAATTAATTGCTCAAATTCTACATTACAACTCCCTAAAGTTCTTTATCACCCTTGGGTTCAGGTTGATGGTGTTGCTTGGGATAAGCCTCTTGAATCTACAATTCTAACTCATTTGAAGCAATTTTCTGCCATGAACAAGTTAAAGAATTTGGTTATCAAAGTTATTGCCAAAAGCTTCTCTAAAGAGGAAATTGCAGATATTGATAACAGGGGTACCGTGGACTATTGGAAATTTATAACAGCATTGCTCCATCTAGATAAGATCCAAAGGGAGGATCATTGGCATGCAGCCTTCTCACACTTCGACAAAGATGGGAATGGATACATCATTCAAGATGAACCTCAACAAGCCTATGAATGGGTTGGCTCAGAAAACACTTAGCTAGAAGAAGAGAAGAGGATCTTAGAGGAAAGAAAGACACTGAAACAGGAGGGAGCCATAGGGAGCATAAAGAAAATTCTTGTTTTTGACCTGGGTGGTGAGACAATTTTGTGCAAGGATATCGCACCTTGTGGTCAAGGTACTTTAAAGAAAAAGAGTTTGTCACATCTGTAGTAGTGATGGTAGAGGCCAAAGTCATAATAGACTTGGGTTGGGTAATAACAGTTTAGTAGTTGGGCTAAGCTTATGGGCCAAGGCCCTCATCTTGGGTATTTGGAGGAGGAACTGGTATCATTATCCAGAATTTGAATGAAGCTTTGGCTAACTTTTCTTTTCATTTTCTTTGCATACTTTCGTAGTTTCCTGTTTTGCACACTGGGTATAGTAACCAGAGTGTTACAGGATAACATCCAGAGCATCCCCAACTTATGCTGAATTCCTCTCAAACTATTATTTGAATTTCCTATGTGACGTCCAATGATTTTGAGGTAATTTTTCTGATTGCACGAGATGGCATTAATTAGGCGTGATGAACCTACGCATACACACGATACGGACGGATTCAGACGGATGGTGTTAATTTTAATGGAAAAATAACAAAATTTGTTAAACCAATAAAAAATCGTTATATATCCACTTATAATATATAGATATATATATATATAAGTATTTATATTTTGATAAATTATTATCAATTTTTCTTTTTTTTTTTTAACAATTAATTCTTAAGAATAATACTTAAAGTTTAAAAGCACCCTTTGGTGCACGGTGCACCTTTTTATTTTTATTTTTAGACTTAATTATTAAATAAATAATATTTAATAATATTCTGAATTGTTTTAAAAAAAAAAGTTTTAGAATATTTAAAAAATGATACCAAAAAAAAAAATGAAAAAACTAAAAACTAAATTTACACTAACGGTGCAATGGGCAGCACATATACAACGGTGGCTACAGCAGCACCCAACTCTTAATTTTGATATATAAAAATTACCATAAATAACTGTGTGCGCATTGTGCAAATTATAGACTTACATATATTAAAGCTCAAAGTTAAGCTTGCAGATAGATAAAGTTCGTCATTGCTTAATCTTTGGGAATATTAAGGTAAGAAAGAGGGACGGTTAGCTGATCATGCGCAAAGCATGGAGGGGATTCTTCCACATCCCTTTTGAATTGTTGTGGAGTTTAATATATAATGTGGAACATAATGACTAATTATATAAATCAAGTACCCGAAAATAATTGGCATAAATTAATGGGTGCGATCTTTATCCCGACGCTTGAAGCCAACTCTCACTCCAGAATACTTTGGGAACGCAGTTCTTCACTGTGAAATTGAACTGTGTCCATGGAGATCTCTTGGACAAGCTATTAAGCTTTGGTGCTGGGAGATTAAGGGAAAGAATCGAGCGCATGACAGATCATATATAAGATCTGTTCGTTCATATTTATAGCTAGTGAGGAGAATGTGAAGCATTTGAACTTATAGCTTATCTCAATCTACCAAATTATATACTGAAACACTACTAGATTTTGTAGGTAATCACAACGTTTCAGGCATAAGAAGCTGTAGCAGTTTGGAATTTTATGATAGAGATTAGGGGTGGGTAAAGACAATATACGTCGGTCCCGGATTGTTAAATATAATGGCAAAGCATTCATCATTTCAAGTTCAACTGTTGATGGATCTTGTCGTCATAGCACTCTGTTTGCAAACAGAATACGTGGATTAAAGACAATAAGTTCTTCTATGAGAACATATGGTATGGTAATGGGCCCTAAAGATGTAGTAATTTATTGTTATATCACTCATTAAATATATTATCTATCTACATATTTATTGCATGCTAGTGTTGGCACTAGAATTTGGTATTATTTGATCAAAAATGGTTATTTGTGGGATAAATGTTGGAACACCTTGTTGGCTGTTATGTAACATGCGTCTCTATCCTTGTTGACTTGTTACTTGTTTCGGTAATGAAACGCATATAGAGTGCATCTACAAACGCTTGTTACAAATATAGAGGACTCTCACTCTCACTCTTACCTGTAATTGAGAATTATTCTAAAACACCTTCTGTTCATTATTTACTGCTTTAAAGAAGAAGAGAAGAATTTCCGAAGGCATTGATAAAGAGAAAAATCCTAATAAGAACCTTATGAGCAGACCTATGCAGTAACTTTAATTTAATAAACTTAATATTTAACTTCACATTTTCTTGGAGGATTTTAGTCTGCACTACTAACGCTATTAAGTGATCCAAACATTCTACTACCATGTGATAATCTGTTTCAGGTTTTTCTTTATTGAACTCAACTCAATGCTTACTTCTGTTTTATGTCTAAGTTCCTTTATTTCATCTTTTCTCTAGTGAACCTTGGTTTAAGCTGATTCCTAGTTTTTCTCAAGTGAACCTTGGTTTAGGCTGATTCCTAGATGTCCTGGCAAAGCCAGAAATTTGGATTAGGGGAGCCAAATAAAATTAAAATAAAATATATAAAATATTTTTTATTCTATTTGTATATAATTTTTAATGTGATATAAAATAATTTGATAGTAAGATCTACAATAAAAATAAAATACGTTTAATACAACTTATATATTAAAAAATATATATAATATGATAAGAACATGTCATCATAATAAAAATATATTAAAAATCATTCATCTTCTTTTTTATTTTTATTTATAATAAAAATATGTCATTATGTTATTATATCATTTTATTTTATATGAGATTTATTTTATGTTTAAATTAGATTAATTTTGTAGAGAGAGACCAAGATAATTTTTAGAGAGGGCAGCAACACAAAATAAAATTAATATTATTCTAAAAAACTATAAAAAAATAAATAAATTTTATTTTTTTCTTTCAAATAATATATATTATATTTTTTATCAATTTTTTTTTTAAAAAAAATAAGGGTGGGGCCCTTGGGGAGGGGGGGCCCGTGGGGCTCCGCAACTGCTTGCAGAGGACAGGTTGCTGAATTGCCTTGCAACATTATTGATAGTGTTGGTCAGAAACATGTCACTACAAGAAAAAGTAGCAAATATGGCTACTTTTATTTCCGGTGATGTAATTATAGCCGGTAATAAGTTGTTTCTATATTTTTAGATGGTTTGTTTTGTTAAATTGGCAAAATAGCCATAATAATTTACTTTTTTTGGGCGATTTTTGTGCGCCAGAAAAGAATCGTAAAATAGTCTTATTTCCCCACGCCTAATTTCTCTCTTTCATCCCGATTTTCCCTTTGTTCTTTCCCTCTCTCTCGCTCTCTCGCTCTCTCGCTCTCTCGCTCTCTCGCTCTCTCGTTTTCGATAATTTCAGCATTTAGGGTTTCCAAATCCATGGCCGTCTCCAGATCAGGTTCTCTGCTTCAACTCTGTTCTTCTCATTGAAGTCCTCTCTATTTGCACTTGGGTTCCACAAATGAAGAGGTCTCGATGCTGATTAACATTTTCTCCAGCTGTCCATTTTCATCTTCAGCAATTTTTCATTCCTCAAATGCATTTCCATTTGGTTGCAATTTTTTTCTCGAAGGCTAGGCTATGTTCATGAATCTCCTAAGTTCTGACTCTCATTTCCTCCTGCCTTATCTCGCAGCTCCCTTGTGCCTCATACCGCTGCTGCTGGCCGTCGGTTCAGGTACTCTCTCTCTCTCTCTCTCTCTCTCTCTCTCTCTCTCTCTCTCTCTCTCTCTCTCTCTCTCTCTCTCTCTCTCTCTCTCTCTCTCTCTCTCTCTCTCCTCTCTCTCTCTCTCTCTCTCTGAGATCTTCATTAGTCTCAAATCAGAGCTATTTTTTGTTTTTGTTTTTGTTTTGATTTAAAGCTCATATAAGATATTATAAGATTACACCTCTGTTACTTCCAGGCTTACTGGTGATCTATTGAATTAAGTTAATGCAATATTGCAAGCCGTCTTAACTAGCTTAATTGGAACAATGAAAACTATTGTTAACACCTACTTTCACACATTAAAAAGTTAGTTCCAGTAGACGTTCACACATTAAATATTATTCCTCAATACCATGCCCTGCTAAATTTAACACCTACTTTCAATAAAGCAAGTCTGTAACTAAATCTTTTCTGGTTTATGTTTGATAAAACTGATTATGGTGTTCTACTAAATTTGTACAATGAGATTAATGTACCTCCCAAACAATTACCGTTTAAAATTTCCTCAACTTGGCAAGTGAGTATTTGAGAAAGATAGTTCTATTTTTTACCTAGGAACCTTCCTTAAAGACTTGATTCATGGAAGCTAATGAATCTGTTCATCTTTTTGTTTTAATCACTTATTATCTCTGTATGCAGGGAATAGAGGCCCTTAAGATTGCTGGAATCTGAACGCATACAGACTCATTGTACCAGGTTTTTAAATGCTCCAAATAACTCCCTCTCCTT
>CM072550.1:58890459-58895459 GCA_036898215.1 Platycarya strobilacea
GTGGGAGGAGTTCAAGCATGAACTCAAGAGGCAGTTCTACCCCGAGAACGTGGCCCTCTATGCACGGAAGAAAATGAAGGAGTTGAAGCACACTTCTTCAATCCGCAACTATGTCGAGGAATTTTCCGCACTCATGCTTCAAATCACGAACATGAGCGAGGAAGATCTTCTCTTCAACTTCCTCGATGGCCTCAAGTCCTGGGTGGCTCAAGAGCTCAAGCGTCGTGGAGTCAACGACATCTCCACCGCCTTAACTATAGCTGAAACTTTGGAGGAGTTCGAGTATCACAAGAGTGATAACCCTTCAAAGCCCAAACCTTCAAAGGATAACTACAACAAAGGTGGGGGAGCAAAAGGGTCCAAGCCCCCACAGTACAAAGAGCGGGGAGATAGGCCCTCGACATCGAAGGAAGGAAGGAAGGAGTACTCCAAAGACAAGAAGCCAAAGGATGCTTGCTTCCTTTGTGACGGGCCACATTGGGCTAGAGATTGCCCCAAGAGGAAGGCCCTCAATGCCATGCTGGAGGAAAAGGAAGTACAAGAGAAGTCACACCTGGGGTGCTTACGACTTCTCAACTCACTCAAAGCAAACACCAAGCCAACCACCAAGGATGGGTCTTTGATGTTTGTCGAGGTGATTGTCAACGGGAAGAAGACCCATGCCATGGTCGACTCAGGGGCTTCTCACAACTTCATTAAGAAGGAAGAGGCCACACGGCTAGGCATTCCTCTGAAGAAGGGTCAAGGATGGCTGAAGACGGTGAATTCTGAAGCCCGACCCCTTGATGGCGTGGCTCATGGCGTAGAGCTACAACTCGGCACATGGAAGGGGAAAGTGGACTTTTCCGTTGCACCTATGGACGACTTCGACGTCGTGTTGGGGATGGAGTTCCTGAGACAATTCAACGTAGTGTCTCTTCCCCATTACAATTCGGTGTGTATCTTAGAAGGTGGTCCTTGCATGATACCCACCGTGTCCAAACCAAACACCACCCAACTCTTGTCTGCCATGCAATTCAAGAAAGGTTGGAAGAAAGGAGAGGTGTCTTACTTAGCTTCGTTAGAGGAAAGTGAAGTAAAGATATCCTCCCCACCACCTAAGGAGATCCAAGCGGTCCTCAAGGATTATGAGGATGTCATGCCACCACAGTTGCCCAAGCAACTACCACCTAGGAGAGAGGTGGATCACATGATTGAGCTGGAACCTGGTGCCAAACCACCCGCAAAGGCGCCTTATCGCATGTCACCTCCAGAACTTGAAGAGCTGAGGAGACAACTGAAGGAGTTGCTTGATGCTGGATTCATTCAACCCTCCAAAGCACCATATGGGGCACCGGTGCTGTTCCAACGGAAGCATGATGGGTCTTTGCGGCTGTGCATCGACTATCGGGCTCTCAACAAGGTAACCATCAAAAACAAATACCCCATTCCTTTGATTGCTGACTTGTTTGATCAACTAGGTCATGCAAAGTACTTCTCCAAACTTGATTTGAGATCGGGTTACTATCAAGTGAGGATCGCAGAAGGAGACGAATCCAAGACGACTTGTGTGACTCGATATGGAGCATATGAGTTCTTAGTGATGCCTTTTGGCCTCACAAACGCTCCAGCCACCTTCTGCACCCTCATGAACAAGATCTTCCACCCCTATCTCGATCAATTTGTGGTGGTCTATTTGGATGACATCGTCATCTATAGTTCTACCCTCGAGGAGCATATCGAGCATCTAAGGGTTGTTTTCCGCGTCTTAAGGGAAAATCAACTCTATGTCAAGAAGGAGAAGTGCTCATTTGCACTAAACGGAGTCCATTTCCTTGGCCACAAGATCCAAGGAGGCAAACTCAGCATGGAGGAAGGGAAAGTGCAGGCCATCAAAGAGTGGGATCCTCCCACCAAGGTTACCGAACTTCGATCTTTCCTTGGGTTAGTCAACTACTATAGAAGATTTATAAAGGGATACTCTACACGGGCATCCCCTCTCACCGACTTGCTCAAGAAAAGTAGACAATGGGAGTGGACGTCAAAGTGTCAGGAAGCCTTTGATGATCTGAAGACCGCCATCATGGAGGAACCGGTTTTAGCCCTACCAGACTGCACCAAGCCTTTTGAGGTGCACTCGGATGCTTCAGACTTCGCCATTGGGGGAGTTCTTATGCAAGAAGGACACCCCATTGCCTATGAAAGCCGCAAGCTCAATGACACCGAAAGGCGATACACGGTGCAGGAGAAGGAAATGACAGCCATTATCCACTGCCTTAGAGTTTGGCGACACTATTTACTTGGCTCTCATTTCGTGGTCAAGACCGACAATATTGCCACCAGTTACTTCCAAAGTCAGAAGAAACTGAGCCCAAAGCAAGCCAGGTGGCAAGACTTCTTGGCGGAATTTGACTACCTCTTGGAGTACAAACCTGGCAAGGCCAACGTCGTTGCCGACGCCCTTAGTAGAAAGGGTGAGCTTGCCCACATCGCTAGTGTACAAGGAGAGACACTAGGGATAATCCGTGAAGGCTTGGAGCATGACCCTCTAGCCAAGAACTTGGTGAACTTGGCTAAGGAGGGGAAAACCAAGAGGTTTTGGGTAGAGGATGGGTTACTCTACACCACCAAGCGGCGACTATATGTTCCGAAGTGGGGGAAGCTACGGAGGAACCTTATTAAGGAATGCCATGATTCCTTATGGGCTGGACATCCCGGCCAACGTCGCACGCAAGCCTTGTTGGAAGCCTCCTATTATTGGCCTCAGATGGGAGATGAAGTGGAGCTTTTCGTGAAGACTTGTCTTGTGTGCCAACAAGACAAGGTGGAGAACCGAAGCCCTGCGGGTTTGTTAGAACCACTACCCACTCCTTCCCGTCCTTGGGAGAGTGTCAGCATGGATTTCATAGTGGCTCTCCCCAGGTCTGAAGAATGTGGCACCATCATCGTTGTGGTGGATCGGTTTTCCAAATACGCCACTTTCATTGCTGCCTCCAAAGATTGTTCAGCTGAGGAGACAGCCAAGTTATTTTTCAAGCATGTGGTTAAGTACTGGGGCTTACCACAAAGTATCATCAGTGATCGAGACCCTCGCTTCACGGGAAAGTTCTGGTCGGGACTATTCAAGCTCATGGGGTCAGCGTTACACTTCTCCACCAGCTTTCATCCCCAAACAGATGGGCAAACTGAGAGGGTGAATGCCTTGTTGGAGCTATACTTGAGGCACTTTGTAAGTGCTAATCAATCTGACTGGGCTAAACTGTTGGATGTGGCTCAATTCTCCTACAACTTACAAAGGAGTGAGTCCACAAACAAAAGCCCCTTTGAGATTGTAATGGGACAACAACCACTCACTCCTCAGTCGTTGGAGACGAGCTATGAGGGGAACTGCCCAACAGCCTTCAAGGTTGCCAAATCTTGGAACGAACAGCTGGATGTGACTCGTTCCTACTTAGATAAAGCAACCAGGAAGATGAAGAAGTGGGCCGATCAGAAGAGGCGACACATAGAGTATCGCATCGGTGACTTAGTGATGGTAAAAATCTTGTCAAGCCAACACAAGTTCACAAGGAAATTGCACAAGGCACTTGTGCGGCGATACGAAGGACCGTTCCCAATCATCAAGAAAATAGGGAAGGTCTCCTACAAACTAGACTTACCCCCTAAATTCAAGCTTCATCCTGTCTTTCATGTAAGCTGTTTAAAGCCTTATCATGGTGACGATGAAGAGCCAACACGGGGAGAGTCTAAACGGGCTCCATTGGGCATAACTACCACTTTTGATACAGAAGTCGAAGAAATCTTGGCGGATCGAGAAGTCAGACGAAGGGGTCACAAGCCACGCCAAGAATACTTGATCAAGTGGAAAGGATTGCCTGCAAGTGAGACAACCTGGGAACCTAAGGAATCGTTGTGGCAGTTTGAAGATCAAATCCGAAGGTTCCATGAGGATACCGCGCCGAGGACGTCGCGAAGCTAGGTGGGGGAGAATGTCACCACCTGGATTTTTCTAGAGAATCCTACCACCTTCTAGAAGATGGTAGATTGTAAAGTGTATAGTAAACCCTAGGATGGTTCTTTAAGATTGTGACACTTGTCACAATCCTAGCTATCCTTCTAGAAGTAGTCTAGAATGTTCCATACCGTTAAGATTGTGACACTTGTCACAATCCGAGCCATTCCTTGTACCAAGAGTTCCCTATAAATAGAGGGGCTCTCATTTGTGTAAATCACCAAGCAATAAGAGAAACAAGTTCTCTAGAGCTTCTCTCTCTACTCTCTCCCTCTCTCTCTAGAGTTGTTCTCTCTTGTCTTGAGTCGCTTAGAAGGCTTACTTGGGAGCTTGTCTGGGACAAACCCTCCTAAGGCCGCACGGGACGTGTGAAGAAATTCTAAGTCCGTGACACAAGGCATGTCAGTGACAGTGTCAGGGGGCTGACATGATCGAGCCATGGCACAGTCAAGGGGGAAAATGTGAGCCACGTCCCATTCGACCCGTGCTTTCCTTCCGAGCTTCCCAGTGCATAATACTGTAGACCCCAAGAGTGGCCCAACCTCGGTTGTCCATACTTGTCACTGGTGCCCGACACGTGGTGCGTGCTTTGCCTACCATGACAAGCACACAAAGGCCCGACGAAAAACACAATGGATCACCCAAAGAGCCTCCTTGTTGGCATTGGTGTACCAAAAGTTGCCTGGAGAACACCGAAGCATGCACCCCCCCTCCCCCTCCCCCACCACATGTTGCTGGCCGAAGTCGTCGTACCCAGAGAACTATTTTCCCGTGGTTTTGGACGGTTGGAACCACCCAAATTGGTTTCCTAAATTCATTCCAACACGTCTTGGATGTGTCCAAAGCATGACCTACCATTATTTGCCTGTTTTCAATTTTTTCTTGAATTTTCGCTATTTTTAAATCAAGAAAATTAAATAAAAAAATCCCGATGTTCAAATTTCTTTTTGATTGTTCCTACTTGAAGATATGATTTATCCAAGCATGCCTGCAAAAAATATCATCCAAA
>CM072550.1:58990459-58992959 GCA_036898215.1 Platycarya strobilacea
TGGAGCCTGGTGCCAAACCACCTGCCAAGGCGCCTTACCGCATGTCACCTCCAGAACTTGAAGAGTTGAGGAGGCAACTGAAGGAGTTGCTTGATGCCGGATTCATTCAACCCTCCAAGGCACCGTATGGGGCGCCGGTGTTGTTCCAACGGAAGCATGATGGGTCTTTGCGGCTGTGCATCGACTATCGGGCTCTCAATAAGGTAACCATCAAGAACAAATACCCCATTCCTTTGATTGCTGACTTGTTTGATCAACTAGGTCATGCAAAATACTTCTCCAAACTTGATCTGAGATCGGGTTACTATCAAGTGAGGATCGCGGAAGGAGACGAACCCAAGACGACTTGTGTGACTCGATATGGAGCATATGAGTTCTTAGTGATGCCCTTTGGCCTCACAAACGCTCCAGCCACCTTCTGCACCCTCATGAACAAGATCTTCCACCCCTATCTCGATCAATTTGTGGTGGTCTATTTGGATGACATCGTCATCTATAGTTCTACCCTCGAGGAGCATATCGAGCATCTAAGGGTTGTTTTCCGCGTCTTAAGGGAAAATCAACTCTATGTCAAGAAGGAGAAGTGCTCATTTGCACTAAACGGAGTCCATTTCCTTGGCCACAAGATCCAAGGAGGCAAACTCAGCATGGAGGAGGGGAAAGTGCAGGCCATCAAGGAGTGGGATCCTCCCACCAAGGTTACCGAACTTCGATCTTTCCTTGGGTTAGTCAACTACTACAGAAGATTTATAAAGGGATACTCTACAAGGGCATCCCCTCTCACAGACTTGCTCAAGAAAGGTAGAAAATGGGAGTGGACATCAAAGTGTCAAGAAGCCTTTGATGACTTGAAGACCGCCGTCATGGAGGAACCGGTCTTAGCCCTACCAGACTGCACCAAGCCTTTTGAGGTGCACTCGGATGCTTCAGACTTCGCCATTGGGGGAGTTCTTATGCAAGAAGGACACCCCATTGCCTATGAAAGCCGCAAGCTCAATGACACCGAAAGGCGATACACGGTGCAGGAGAAGGAAATGACAGCCATTATCCACTGCCTTAGAGTTTGGCGACACTATTTACTTGGCTCTCATTTCGTGGTCAAGACCGACAATATTGCCACCAGTTACTTCCAAAGTCAGAAGAAACTGAGCCCAAAGCAAGCCAGGTGGCAAGACTTCTTGGCGGAATTTGACTACCTCTTGGAGTACAAACCTGGCAAGGCCAACGTCGTTGCCGACGCCCTTAGTAGAAAGGGTGAGCTTGCCCACATCGCTAGTGTACAAGGAGAGACACTAGGGATAATCCGTGAAGGCTTGGAGCATGACCCTTTGGCCAAAAACTTGGTGAACTTGGCTAAGGAGGGGAAAACCAAGAGGTTTTGGGTAGAGGATGGGTTACTCTACACCACAAAGCGGCGACTATATGTTCCGAAGTGGGGGAAGCTACGGAGGAACCTTATCAAGGAATGCCATGATTCCTTATGGGCTGGACATCCCGGCCAACGTCGCACGCAAGCTTTGTTGGAAGCCTCCTATTATTGGCCTCAGATGGGAGATGAAGTGGAGCTTTTCGTGAAGACTTGTCTTGTGTGCCAACAAGACAAGGTGGAGAACCGAAGCCCTGCGGGTTTGCTAGAACCACTACCCACTCCTTCCCGTCCTTGGGAGAGTGTCAGCATGGATTTCATAGTGGCTCTCCCCAGGTCTGAAGAATGTGGCACCATCATCGTTGTGGTGGATCGGTTTTCCAAGTATGCCACTTTCATTGCTGCCTCCAAAGATTGTTCAGCTGAGGAGACAGCCAAGTTATTCTTCAAACATGTGGTTAAGTACTGGGGCTTGCCACAAAGCATCATCAGTGATCGAGACCCTCGCTTCACGGGAAAGTTCTGGTCGGGACTATTCAAGCTCATGGGGTCAGCGCTACACTTCTCCACCAGCTTTCACCCCCAAACAGATGGGCAAACTGAGAGGGTGAATGCCTTGTTGGAGCTGTACTTGAGGCACTTTGTAAGTGCTAATCAATCTGACTGGGCTAAACTGTTGGATGTGGCTCAATTCTCCTACAACTTACAAAGGAGTGAGTCCACAAACAAAAGCCCATTTGAGATTGTAATGGGACAACAACCACTCACTCCTCAATCGTTGGAGACGAGCTATGAGGGGAACTGCCCAACAGCCTTCAAGGTTGCCAAATCTTGGAACGAACAGCTGGATGTGACTCGTTCCTACTTAGATAAGGCAACCAGGAAGATGAAGAAGTGGGCCGATCAGAAGAGGCGACACATAGAGTATCGCATCGGTGACTTGGTGATGGTAAAAATCTTGTCAAGCCAACACAAGTTCACAAGGAAATTGCACAAGGCACTTGTGCGGCGATACGAAGGACCGTTTCCAATCATCAAGAAAATAGGGAAGGTCTCCTACAAACTAGACTTACCCCCTAAATTCAAGCTTCATCCTGTCTTTCATGTAAGCTGTTTAAAGCCTTATCATGGTGA
>CM072550.1:59032959-59035459 GCA_036898215.1 Platycarya strobilacea
CCCTCTGAAGAAGGGTCAAGGATGGCTGAAGACGGTGAACTCTGAAGCCAGACCCCTTGATGGCGTAGCTCATGGCGTAGAGCTACAACTCGGCACATGGAAGGGGAAAGTGGACTTTTCCGTTGCACCTATGGACGACTTCGACGTCGTGTTGGGGATGGAGTTCCTGAGACAATTCAACGTAGTGTCTCTTCCCCACTACAATTCGGTGTGTATCTTAGAAGGTGGCCCTTGCATGATACCCACCGTGTCTAAGCCAAACACCACCCAACTCTTGTCTGCCATGCAATTCAAGAAGGGTTGGAAGAAAGGAGAGGTGTCTTACTTAGCTTCGTTGGAGGAAGGTGAAGTGAAGATATCCTCCCCTCCACCTAAGGAGATCCAAGAGGTCCTCAAGGATTATGAGGATGTCATGCCACCACAGTTGCCCAAGCAACTACCACCTAGGAGAGAGGTGGACCACATGATTGAGCTGGAGCCTGGTGCCAAACCACCCGCAAAGGCGCCTTATCGCATGTCACCTCCAGAGCTTGAAGAGCTGAGGAGACAACTGAAGGAGTTGCTTGATGCCGGATTCATTCAACCCTCCAAGGCACCATATGGGGCGCCGGTGTTGTTCCAACGGAAGCATGATGGGTCTTTGCGGCTGTGCATCGACTATCGGGCTCTCAATAAGGTAACCATCAAGAACAAATACCCCATTCCTTTGATTGCTGACTTGTTTGATCAACTAGGTCATGCAAAGTACTTCTCCAAACTTGATTTGAGATCGGGTTACTATCAAGTGAGGATCGCAGAAGGAGATGAATCCAAGACGACTTGTGTGACTCGATATGGAGCATATGAGTTCTTAGTGATGCCCTTTGGCCTCACAAACGCTCCAGCCACCTTCTGCACCCTCATGAACAAGATCTTCCACCCCTATCTCGATCAATTTGTGGTGGTCTATTTGGATGACATCGTCATCTATAGTTCTACCCTCGAGGAGCATATCAAGCATCTAAGGGTTGTTTTCCGCGTCTTAAGGGAAAATCAACTCTATGTCAAGAAGGAGAAGTGCTCATTTGCACTAAACGGAGTCCATTTCCTTGGCCACAAGATCCAAGGAGGCAAACTCAGCATGGAGGAGGGGAAAGTGCAGGCCATCAAGGAGTGGGATCCTCCCACCAAGGTTACCGAACTTCGATCTTTCCTTGGGTTAGTCAACTACTACAGAAGATTTATAAAGGGATACTCTACAAGGGCATCCCCTCTCACAGACTTGCTCAAGAAAGGTAGAAAATGGGAGTGGACATCAAAGTGTCAAGAAGCCTTTGATGACTTAAAGACCGCCGTCATGGAGGAACCGGTCTTAGCCCTACCAGACTGCACCAAGCCTTTTGAGGTGCACTCGGATGCTTCAGACTTCGCCATTGGGGGAGTTCTTATGCAAGAAGGACACCCCATTGCCTATGAAAGCCGCAAGCTCAACGACACCGAAAGGCGATACACGGTGCAGGAGAAAGAAATGACGGCCATTATCCACTGCCTGAGAGTTTGGCGACACTATTTACTTGGCTCTCATTTCGTGGTCAAAACCGACAATATTGCCACCAGTTACTTCCAAAGTCAGAAGAAACTGAGCCCAAAGCAAGCCAGATGGCAAGACTTTTTGGCGGAATTTGACTACACCTTGGAGTACAAACCTGGCAAGGCCAACGTCGTTGCTGACGCCCTTAGTAGAAAGGGTGAGCTTGCCCACATCGCTAGTGTACGAGGAGAGACACTAGGGATAATCCGTGAAGGCTTGGAGCATGACCCTCTAGCCAAGAACTTGGTGAACTTGGCTAAGGAGGGGAAAACCAAGAGGTTTTGGGTAGAGGATGGGTTACTCTACACCACAAAGCGGCGACTATATGTTCCGAAGTGGGGGAAGCTACGGAGGAACCTTATCAAGGAATGCCATGATTCCTTATGGGCTGGACATCCCGGCCAACGTCGCACGCAAGCTTTGTTGGAAGCCTCCTATTATTGGCCTCAGATGGGAGATGAAGTGGAGCTTTTCGTGAAGACTTGTCTTGTGTGCCAACAAGACAAGGTGGAGAACCGAAGCCCTGCGGGTTTGTTAGAACCACTACCCACTCCTTCCCGTCCTTGGGAGAGTGTCAGCATGGATTTCATAGTGGCTCTCCCCAGGTCTGAAGAATGTGGCACCATCATCGTTGTGGTGGATCGGTTTTCCAAATACGCCACTTTCATTGCTGCCTCCAAAGATTGTTCGGCTGAGGAGACAGCCAAGTTATTCTTCAAGCATGTGGTTAAGTACTGGGGCTTACCACAAAGCATCATCAGTGATCGAGACCCTCGCTTCACGGGAAAGTTCTGGTCAGGACTATTCAAGCTCATGGGGTCAGCGTTACACTTCTCCACCAGCTTTCATCCCCAAACAGATGGGCAAACTGAGAGGGTGAATGCCTTGTTGGAGCTATACTTAGGCACTTTGTAAGTGCTAATCAATCTG
>CM072550.1:59191950-59196950 GCA_036898215.1 Platycarya strobilacea
CTAGTTTGTAGGAGACCTTCCCTATTTTCTTGATGATTGGGAACGGTCCCTCGTATCGCCGCACAAGTGCCTTGTGCAATTTCCTTGTGAACTTGTGTTGGCTTGACAAGATTTTTACCATCACCAAGTCACCGATGCGATACTCTATGTGTCGCCTCTTCTGATCGGCCCACTTCTTCATCTTCCTGGTTGCTTTATCTAAGTAGGAACGAGTCACATCCAGCTGTTCGTTCCAAGATTTGGCAACCTTGAAGGCTGTTGGGCAGTTCCCCTCATAGCTCGTCTCCAACGACTGAGGAGTGAGTGGTTGTTGTCCCATTACAATCTCAAAGGGGCTTTTGTTTGTGGACTCACTCCTTTGTAAGTTGTAGGAGAATTGAGCCACATCCAACAGTTTAGCCCAGTCAGATTGATTAGCACTTACAAAGTGCCTCAAGTATAGCTCCAACAAGGCATTCACCCTCTCAGTTTGCCCATCTGTTTGGGGATGAAAGCTGGTGGAGAAGTGTAGCGCTGACCCCATGAGCTTGAATAGTCCCGACCAGAACTTCCCCGTGAAGCGAGGGTCTCGATCACTGATGATGCTTTGTGGTAAGCCCCAGTACTTAACCACATGCTTGAAAAATAACTTGGCTGTCTCCTCAGCGGAACAATCTTTGGAGGCAGCAATGAAAGTGGCGTATTTGGAAAACCGATCCACCACAACGATGATGGTGCCACATTCTTCAGACCTGGGGAGAGCCACTATGAAATCCATGCTGACACTCTCCCAAGGACGGGAAGGAGTGGGTAGTGGTTCTAACAAACCCGCAGGGCTTCGGTTCTCCACCTTGTCTTGTTGGCACACAAGACAAGTCTTCACGAAAAGCTCCACTTCATCTCCCATCTGAGGCCAATAATAGGAGGCTTCCAACAAGGCTTGCGTGCGGCGTTGGCCGGGATGCCCAGCCCATAAGGAATCATGGCATTCCTTGATAAGGTTCCTCCGTAGCTTCCCCCACTTCGGAACATATAGTCGCCGCTTGGTGGTGTAGAGTAACCCATCCTCTACCCAAAACCTCTTGGTTTTCCCCTCCTTAGCCAAGTTCACCAAGTTCTTGGCTAGAGGGTCATGCTCCAAGCCTTCACGGATTACCCCTAGTGTCTCTCCTTGTACACTAGCGATGTGGGCAAGCTCACCCTTTCTACTAAGGGCGTCGGCAACGACGTTGGCCTTGCCAGGTTTGTACTCCAAGGTGTAGTCGAATTCCGCCAAGAAGTCTTGCCACCTGGCTTGCTTTGGGCTCAGTTTCTTCTGACTTTGGAAGTAACTGGTGGCAATGTTGTCGGTCTTGACTACGAACTGAGAGCCAAGTAAATAGTGTCGCCAAACTCTAAGGCAGTGGATAATGGCCGTCATTTCCTTCTCCTGCACCGTGTATCGCCTCTCGGTGTCATTGAGCTTGCGGCTTTCATAGGCAATGGGGTGTCCATCCTGCATAAGAACTCCCCCAATGGCGAAGTCTGAAGCATCCGAGTGCACCTCAAAAGGCTTGGTGCAGTCTGGTAGGGCTAAGACTGGTTCCTCCATGATGGCGGTCTTCAAGTCATCAAAGGCTTCTTGACACTTTGATGTCCACTCCCATTTTCTACTTTTCTTGAGCAAGTCGGTGAGAGGGGATGCCCTTGTAGAGTATCCCTTTATAAATCTTCTGTAGTAGTTGACTAGCCCAAGGAAAGATCGAAGTTCGGTAACCTTGGTGGGAGGATCCCACTCTTTGATAGCCTGCACTTTCCCCTCCTCCATGCTGAGTTTGCCTCCTTGGATCTTGTGGCCAAGGAAATGGACTCCGTTTAGTGCAAACGAGCACTTCTCCTTCTTGACATAGAGTTGATTTTCCCTTAAGACGCGGAAAACAACCCTTAGATGCTCGATATGCTCCTCGAGGGTAGAACTATAGATGACGATGTCATCCAAATAGACCACCACAAATTGATCGAGATAGGGGTGGAAGATCTTGTTCATGAGGGTGCAGAAGGTGGCTGGAGCGTTTGTGAGGCCAAAGGGCATCACTAAGAACTCATATGCTCCATATCGAGTCACACAAGTCGTCTTGGGTTCGTCTCCTTCTGCGATCCTCACTTGATAGTAACCCGATCTCAAATCAAGTTTGGAGAAGTACTTTGCATGCCCTAGTTGATCAAACAAGTCAGCAATCAAAGGAATGGGGTATTTGTTTTTGATGGTTACCTTGTTGAGAGCCCGATAGTCAATGCACAGCCGCAAAGACCCATCATGCTTCCGTTGGAACAGCACCGGTGCTCCATATGGCGCCTTGGAGGGTTGAATGAATCCGGCATCAAGCAACTCCTTCAGTTGTCTCCTCAGCTCTTCAAGCTCTGGAGGTGACATGCGATAAGGCGCCTTTGCGGGTGGTTTGGCACCAGGTTCCAGCTCAATCATGTGATCCACCTCTCTCCTAGGTGGTAGTTGCTTGGGCAACTGTGGTGGCATGACATCCTCATAATCCTTGAGGACCGCTTGGATCTCCTTAGGTGGTGGGGAGGATATCTTTACTTCACCTTCCTCCAACGAAGCTAAGTAAGACACCTCTCCTTTCTTCCAACCCTTCTTGAATTGCATGGCAGACAAGAGTTGGGTGGTGTTTGGTTTGGACACGGTGGGTATCATGCAAGGACCACCTTCTAAGATACACACCGAATTGTAGTGGGGAAGAGACACTACGTTGAATTGTCTCAGGAACTCCATCCCCAACACGACGTCGAAGTCGTCCATAGGTGCAACGGAAAAGTCCACTTTCCCTTTCCATGTGCCGAGTTGTAGCTCTACGCCATGAGCTACGCCATCAAGGGGTCTGGCTTCAGAATTCACCGTCTTCAGCCATCCTTGACCCTTCTTCAGAGGGATGCCTAGCCGTGTGGCCTCTTCCTTCTTGATGAAGTTGTGAGAAGCCCCTGAGTCGACCATGGCATGGGTCTTCTTCTCGTTGACGACCACCTCGACAAACATCAAAGACCCATCCTTGGTGGTTGGCTTGGTGTTTGCCTTTAGTGAGTTGAGAAGTCGTAAGCACCCCAGGTGTGACTTCTCTTGTACTTCCTTCTCCTCTAGCATGGCATTGAGGGCCTTCCTCTTAGGACAGTCCCTAGCCCAGTGTGGCCCGTCACAAAGGAAGCAAGCATCCTTTGGCTTCTTGTCTTTGGAATACTCCTTCCTTCCTTCCCTCGATGTTGAGGGCTTGTCGCCACGCTCTTTGTGTTGTGGGGGCTTGAACCCCTTTGCTCCCCCACCTTTGTTGTAGTTATCCTTGGAGGACTTGGGCTTTGAAGAGTTATCACTCTTGTGATACTCAAACTCCTCCAAAGTTTCGGCTACGGTTAAGGCGGTGGAGATGTCGTTGACCCCACGACGCTTGAGCTCTTGAGCCACCCATGACTTGAGGCCATCGAGGAAGTTGAAGAGAAGATCTTCCTCGCTCATGTTCGTGATTTGAAGCATGAGTGCAGAGAACTCCTCGACATAGTTGCGGATGGAGGATGTGTGTTTCAACTCCTTCATTCTCTTCCGCGCATAGAGGGCCACGTTCTCAGGGTAGAACTGCCTCTTGAGTTCATGCTTGAACTCCTCCCACGAGTTGATGGTACAAGTACCCTTCTCTATCTCACTGTGCTTACGACGCCACCAAGTACCAGCAAGATTAGTAAGATAGAGGGAAGCAGTACGTACCTTTACATGCTCGTCTAGCATGTTTAACGCTTCAAAGTAGCGTTCCATGTGCCACAGGTAGTTGTCGAGTTCTTTGGCATCCCGCTTGCCGTCGAACTCCTTTGGTTTGGGAGTATCCACCCTTGGTGTTGCTGCCATTCCAGCTCCAAGGTTACCCCCGTTGGCCACTGCCCGCTTGCATATAGCCCAGTCCGCCCTGGTCTCCTCCAGACCGACGCGGTGTTCCTCCATTTGCTCCTGGAGTTTGATTAGTTCCCCCAAGACCCGGTCTTGGAAGGCAACGTTCTCAACACGTTGTGCTTCGAGGGTGGGGTTGATGGTGCTCAGAATGGACTCCTTGAGCGATTCGGATTGGCCCTCCAATCCTAGCTCCTCCATGCTTTGCTCCATGATGTCAAGACGGTCCTTGACATCCGCCACAGCCACCTCCACTCTTGTCACAGTGTTGTCAAGGGTGCTCACCTCCCTGTGAGACTGATCCCATTCCTCCATCTTGGCCAGTATCTTGGCCATGGTTTTCTCGATGCTATCGAGGCGAGACTCCACGGACGAGGTCGACTCCTTCGACCTCTTACTCTTGCGTGGCTCCTGGTTCTCCATGGTGACCACACTTGGTTCCGCCATCCCAAGCTCGAGGCTCTGATACCAACTGTCACGGACTTGGAATTTCTTCACACGTCCCGTGCGGCCTTAGGAGGGTTTGTCCCAGACAAGCTCCCAAGTAAGCCTTCTAAGCGACTCAAGACAAGAGAGAACAACTCTAGAGAGAGAGGGAGAGAGTAGAGAGAGAAGCTCTAGAGAACTTGTTTCTCTTATTGCTTGGTGAGTTACACAAATGAGAGCCCCTCTATTTATAGGGAACTCTTGGTACAAAGAATGGCTCGGATTGTGACAAGTGTCACAATCTTAACGGTATGGAACATTCTAGACTCCTTCTAGAAGGATAGCTAGGATTGTGACAAGTGTCACAATCTTAAAGAACCATCCTAGGGTTTACTATACACTTTACAATCTACCACATTCTAGAAGGTGGTAGGATTCTCTAGAAAAACCCAGGTGGTGACATTCTTGGTACAAAGAATGGCTCGGATTGTGACAAGTGTCACAATCTTAACGGTATGGAACATTCTAGACTCCTTCTAGAAGGATAGCTAGGATTGTGACAAGTGTCACAATCTTAAAGAACCATCCTAGGGTTTACTATACACTTTACAATCTACCACATTCTAGAAGGTGGTAGGATTCTCTAGAAAAACCCAGGTGGTGACACATG
>CM072550.1:59221950-59224450 GCA_036898215.1 Platycarya strobilacea
CATGCTAGACGAGCATGTAAAGGTACGTACTGCTTCCCTCTATCTTACTAATCTTGCTGGTACTTGGTGGCGTCGTAAGCACAGTGAGATAGAGAAGGGTACTTGTACCATCAACTCGTGGGAGGAGTTCAAGCATGAACTCAAGAGGCAGTTCTACCCTGAGAACGTGGCCCTCTATGCGCGGAAGAGAATGAAGGAGTTGAAACACACATCCTCCATCCGCAACTATGTCGAGGAGTTCTCTGCACTCATGCTTCAAATCACGAACATGAGCGAGGAAGATCTTCTCTTCAACTTCCTCGATGGCCTCAAGTCATGGGTGGCTCAAGAGCTCAAGCGTCGTGGGGTCAACGACATCTCCACCGCCTTAACCGTAGCCGAAACTTTGGAGGAGTTTGAGTATCACAAGAGTGATAACTCTTCAAAGCCCAAGTCCTCCAAGGATAACTACAACAAAGGTGGGGGAGCAAAGGGGTTCAAGCCCCCACAACACAAAGAGCGTGGCGACAAGCCCTCAACATCGAGGGAAGGAAGGAAGGAGTATTCCAAAGACAAGAAGCCAAAGGATGCTTGCTTCCTTTGTGACGGGCCACACTGGGCTAGGGACTGTCCTAAGAGGAAGGCCCTCAATGCCATGCTAGAGGAGAAGGAAGTACAAGAGAAGTCACACCTGGGGTGCTTACGACTTCTCAACTCACTAAAGGCAAACACCAAGCCAACCACCAAGGATGGGTCTTTGATGTTTGTCGAGGTGGTCGTCAACGAGAAGAAGACCCATGCCATGGTCGACTCAGGGGCTTCTCACAACTTCATCAAGAAGGAAGAGGCCACACGGCTAGGCATCCCTCTGAAGAAGGGTCAAGGATGGCTGAAGACGGTGAATTCTGAAGCCAGACCCCTTGATGGCGTAGCTCATGGCGTAGAGCTACAACTCGGCACATGGAAAGGGAAAGTGGACTTTTCCGTTGCACCTATGGACGACTTCGACGTCGTGTTGGGGATGGAGTTCCTGAGACAATTCAACGTAGTGTCTCTTCCCCACTACAATTCGGTGTGTATCTTAGAAGGTGGTCCTTGCATGATACCCACCGTGTCCAAACCAAACACCACCCAACTCTTGTCTGCCATGCAATTCAAGAAGGGTTGGAAGAAAGGAGAGGTGTCTTACTTAGCTTCGTTGGAGGAAGGTGAAGTAAAGATATCCTCCCCACCACCTAAGGAGATCCAAGCGGTCCTCAAGGATTATGAGGATGTCATGCCACCACAGTTGCCCAAGCAACTACCACCTAGGAGAGAGGTGGATCACATGATTGAGCTGGAACCTGGTGCCAAACCACCCGCAAAGGCGCCTTATCGCATGTCACCTCCAGAGCTTGAAGAGCTGAGGAGACAACTGAAGGAGTTGCTTGATGCCGGATTCATTCAACCCTCCAAGGCGCCATATGGAGCACCGGTGCTGTTCCAACGGAAGCATGATGGGTCTTTGCGGCTGTGCATTGACTATCGGGCTCTCAACAAGGTAACCATCAAAAACAAATACCCCATTCCTTTGATTGCTGACTTGTTTGATCAACTAGGGCATGCAAAGTACTTCTCCAAACTTGATTTGAGATCGGGTTACTATCAAGTGAGGATCGCAGAAGGAGACGAACCCAAGACGACTTGTGTGACTCGATATGGAGCATATGAGTTCTTAGTGATGCCCTTTGGCCTCACAAACGCTCCAGCCACCTTCTGCACCCTCATGAACAAGATCTTCCACCCCTATCTCGATCAATTTGTGGTGGTCTATTTGGATGACATCGTCATCTATAGTTCTACCCTCGAGGAGCATATCGAGCATCTAAGGGTTGTTTTCCGCGTCTTAAGGGAAAATCAACTCTATGTCAAGAAGGAGAAGTGCTCGTTTGCACTAAACGGAGTCCATTTCCTTGGCCACAAGATCCAAGGAGGCAAACTCAGCATGGAGGAGGGGAAAGTGCAGGCTATCAAAGAGTGGGATCCTCCCACCAAGGTTACCGAACTTCGATCTTTCCTTGGGCTAGTCAACTACTACAGAAGATTTATAAAGGGATACTCTACAAGGGCATCCCCTCTCACCGACTTGCTCAAGAAAAGTAGAAAATGGGAGTGGACATCAAAGTGTCAAGAAGCCTTTGATGACTTGAAGACCGCCATCATGGAGGAACCAGTCTTAGCCCTACCAGACTGCACCAAGCCTTTTGAGGTGCACTCGGATGCTTCAGACTTCGCCATTGGGGGAGTTCTTATGCAGGATGGACACCCCATTGCCTATGAAAGCCGCAAGCTCAATGACACCGAGAGGCGATACACGGTGCAGGAGAAGGAAATGACGGCCATTATCCACTGCCTTAGAGTTTGGCGACACTATTTACTTGGCTCTCAGTTCGTAGTCAAGACCGACAACATTGCCACCAGTTACTTCCAAAGTCAGAAGAAACTGAGCCCAAAGCAAGCCAGGTGGCAAGACTTCTTGGCG
>CM072551.1:0-29265 GCA_036898215.1 Platycarya strobilacea
AATGTATCAGAGATGTTTAATTCAGTTTCCAATCATTCTAATAATTATTAATGGCCAATGCAGAAATTAACCAACAAATGGTGGTACATAACAACACACACAAAAAAAAAACTGAAAAAAACTGACTGAAATTCATAGGTGTCATATGACCTGATATGAAACTGGAACTCCCTAATAAATCCTGTTCATTTTTGAGGGGATATGTGTAACTAGGATAAGTATTTTGTTGTAGGTACGAAATCTGGCTTCTTCATTAAGCCTATTGTCATCATTAAGCCCAAGTACAAGTGACCATATACAAGAAAATCACCTATGCATGATTATCTAGTGATAAAAGAAAGTCATGACTATTCAATCCCTTATCACAGTTTTTTCTTTCTTTCTTTATTTTTTTTTTTTTTTTGTTTCCTTAAGTAGATATACAAAAAAACTTTTAACTTTTAAACTAGGCAAGGGCCTCTCATGTATACTTATAAAGCCTTCTTCAACAGTTGAAATATTGGCAATAAGCTATGCATTATAGGGACAAAGGAGAAAACCTAAAAAAAAAAAAAAAAAAAAACTCTAGCTAAAAAAATTATCATGATGAAAGCTTTGATACACCTTATACGGTATACAGACCTTCACCATTGTCTCATGTATAGCAGGCTTGTCAAGATACTCTCTCGCTTTTGCTGCTGCATAAGGCTGATCAAATCATGAAATCTCAGTTGAAATACAAGTAGAAACATTTTATTAAAAACAGGACATCCATCCAAAAGAAAACAGAAACAGAAGCAACAAAGCATATGTAATAAATTTTTTTTTTTTTTAATATCACCTGTAGGTCTTCATTGTTGGTAACAAACTGCACAACACGAAACCATATGTCATCGCTAACGAAATCCCCGGCCTTATCAATCAATTGAAGAATCACATCGACATACCTGTGCCACATTAAAATAGCATGACATGATCAGTACAAAATGGATATAATAGCAAATGAATGACAAACCTTTACTTGCAAATCTTTAGTTAAATGGTATACATATTACAGAAGAAAATGCAAGAGGCTCTAGAAACTTGTTTATTATCAAAAAATATATTTTTGATTCAATCACAAAAAACCTCAATTTACTCATTGGGTTATGGTGTAGATGTGGCTAGTTCATTCCAAGTTGTTAAGAGTTAAAGTTTGAAGCCAGCCATTTTATGATATGGTCTTAACAAGGACATTAGGAATGTAGGAGGGGAAGTTTGTAACATCCCAACCCCACATTAAAAAAACAAATAATTAACCAAAAGTGGGGGAAATATCAATGTAATCATGGGTATCCACATTGGCTACCTACTAGCTGATACTAGACTTTATAAGTGATTCTAGGGAAGCCTCAAAATTGACTAGTACCAACTCAAGAACAGCCTAAACCATATATGGGATTATACTCCAGGAGGACGAGTCAAAATTACAATTCAAATTCTTTGGAATAAGATGATAAAGGGCAATAACTTCTCCCTCCCAAGCAAGGTAGGATCTCATTCACCTATACTCAATTTGGGGTATAACACGATTGCTTGCACCAAAAACCTTGCTTACCATGATAAATCAGGGGCAAACTTCTCTGCAAGAATAGCAGCTTTAAGTGACAATTCCTCACGCATTGCAAATTCTGCCGTACTGAGATACTGATAATAAAATGAAACTGACTTCAGATTGAAACTTTCTCAGAACTGTCTATATATATATATATATATTGATAACTGTCTATCATGTACAAAATAAGTAGTCCAGATTCAGCATTGGCCATACCTGCAATAATTCTTCAACTATGTCCTTTGCGTTTGTAGTGTCACACATACCATAAAGCAAATCAAGAGCACGTCTACGAATACTGAGGGCATATTGATGTCAAGTTAGTGATATAGATTTCAGAAATATATAAACACATACATACCTGCACAAAATGCATGCTCAAGCTAAGATAGGTCACTCAAGCTAGGGAAATCCTAATCTCCCTAACTTTAGGTGGAGGCTAACATCCACCATAATTGACCACATATTCTCTTTAGTTAACATGATCTATGAACAGAAATTATTTTGCAAATGAATATGCGAGAATGTCAAGAATTCTAACATTTTTAGAATGAAACTAAAACACTATACAAAAATTTAACCTGATATCGGGATCCTTCAATGAGGTTATGATCTGAGCTTGGTGTCTTTTGATGATATCTTGCACATCTGTCACCAACAACATCCGGGTCATATTCTCCTGCATCAGAACAATGTGAAGATCAAATTATGCAGTTACAAAGTAGCCTGAATTTACCCTTCTAAGCTTAGACAGAAAGTCTTCATATGTAACCGATCATAGATTGCCTTAAAGGGAGACAGAGAAAAAGCAACAGGGAGGACAGAGAAAATGTGGAAATCTTTTATGTCTCATAGGTTTCACAACTTACCAAGCCAAGATATCGAATATTTGGTTCACGAACAGCAATAAACTTTCCAAGAAGGGCAACACACTGAGACATCATCTCTTTTTCGGCATCAAGATGCATGACCTGAGATGAGGCAATTAAAACATGCAAAACATAATAAGAGAGCCACAATAGATGCTAAAGATGAGTAAAATTGTATTCTTTTCTACAAGCAAAGTCACAGAAGTTAAAAAAAATCCACCCCCCCCCCCAAAAAAAAAAAAAAAAAAAAGAAGGTGAGGGTCGTGGACTAAATCTCATGGTTGTGTTAGGAAGCTCCATTCCTTCAGTATCCTTGTACTTCTCTGTTTTTTTTTCCCCAGCAAATGCAAGTGGACTGCTAGTATTTGTATTTGTAGGACTGCTAGTATCCTTATCACGCATACTTTGCATAGTTATGCTTGTAAGTGGGTACGCCCAATATATATACATGCAGGCAGGCCTGTTCTGCTCTAGATCAGAACCATTTCAAGAAATAGAACATCAATTTCCCAAGAATTGCACCAAGTAATTCGTTTCCATAAAGACAATTGAGAAATACTGAAGGTACAAAGATTTCATTCTTCTTTCGAGTTTCAGCAAAATTTTATCACAGAACATTGTCTCCACACAAGCACACACGTCTATGTGGGAGTGCACAAGTGTTTGTGTAGAGAAAATGAAGTAATGTGTGCTTGTGTCTATGAGACTCTACAAATGAACCATAAATATGCACACAACAAGTTGACAGTGAAAACGATTAAAAAAAACACTACATGATCAAGAAGCCATTTTAAAATATACAATGCCAAAATATTTGCGCTGTAAACTTACAAGAGCAAGAGCTTCAAAGAGAACAGCATGTGATGCATTGTTCTTATTTACATTTTTCACAACATCAGTCCCCATCAATATCCGTTGTAAGACCTGAAATTAAAGACTCAAGGTTTTGATATAGCAGAATGTAAAAAGAAAAAACACAATTCCCTTGAGAAAAGCAGAACCTCAAACAATGATCTTCTGGTATTTGGATCTTCAATGGTTGGGAAATACTGAAGAGCCCTCATTGTCTTAACCTGCGTTGACCAAGTGCTCACAAGCATTAATACGAACTTGCTAATACATCAACCTATTCATGTAACCAAGTGTCAACCACCGGCAAAAAGTTCTTAAGAATGGAAGTTTTGTAAACTAAGATAGATGAAACATAATCATATCACACGAATATACCGATGGTGAGTAGATTTCCATTCTAGGTTAATAACAAGTGGGCTTTTCATGAAATTATAGTTATCCAATAGAAAAGATTATTTGCTTTAATTCTTCTGAAAAATAAAATTCACTTCAAAATTTCAAATGTTTGTGGAAGTCCATTCGGAAGGGATGAGGGGATTACTTATCAAAAAGGGTTCAGGGGATTTTTCTAATCATATTAATTTTAAGGAGGGACGGGAAAAGGATTCTGTTTTGCATGATATTTGGCGTGGGGATTCTGCTCTCAAGATTGATTTTCCTTTCTTTATTTAGGATTGCTGGGGATCAAGATGCTGTGGTTGCTTATTCTTTTTCTTCTTTGTATAATAACATAAAATAGAGCCCAAGTGTTTGTGTGTGGTTTTATTTATCTATTGTGAGTGTTGGGCTGAATTTTGGGCTTGAGAGAGAGGATTTCGGGGCTCAGCCCATGTGCGGTGTGAACCAAGCCCATCCCCCACTTGAAACGGTGGCGTTTTGGAGGCCGGAGAAAGTTTTGCCTGCCTCCCCTAAACGACGCCGTTTTAGGACTTAAGGGTAAAAATCCTTATCTTTTCCTTCCCTTGGCACCGTATGACTTCTCTTCTTCCATTTTCTCTTTTCTTCTTCTTCTTCTTCCTCTCTCTTCCCTCAACCCGCACCCCAACAACGTCTTCTCCCCATCTCCATCCTGCAGTCCCCATGCATCTATCAAGCACAGGCCACTACCGTCGTTTGCCACCACCTCCGTTTCCTCCAATCCGCACACACCTCTCTCTCTCTTTGCACTCGTGAAGCCTCTGCCATGGCAAGGGCTTGTCGTTGATGCCCACCACCTATTGCGTGCCACGTGTGCGATGCTCGTGGTTCCTCCATTGTCCTGCACCTCCAATCGCAGCCACGACTACGTTTGCCGAGACCCAACCTAGGGCCTATAAGTAGGCCTAGACTCTCCTCCATCAAATCATCCCTCAAGCATCCTCTCCTCTCAAATCGTGTTCTAGCACCTTCCTCACCTCCAAATCCACCCTTAGTTGCCTCTAGGAGTATTTTTGCCATAGCGCGGTTGCGCGTTGCCACGAGCCACCACTCCAAGTCATGTTTTGGTGGCCGCGCGATCACCTCCTAATCCTCCCCTTCTCATTTCCACCTTCCTTCTCCCCTGGTTCCACCCAACCGGTGAGGTAGAGCTCACCATAGCCATTGCCCTAACTTGATCCTCCGTGAGAATCCCTTCCCCTATCCTCCACCACTTTAGATTTGCCACCCCTTGAGATGGCACAGTTAGCCCCACCATTCTGCCCATATTCGCCTCTACTGCCATCGTGCCCTGCCCTCTCTAGACGACATAGCTGTAAGCTTAATTACCTTAACTCATGCATTGAATTGTTAGGCTGCAGGTAGTTTTGACTACTTGTTTTCCCCACCTCGCAGCGACGCTCACACACTGTGCACTTGTGAGATCTTTTAGTCAGGTGCGATCATTCAAAATTTTCATTTTCCGCTTAGTAAGTCAATCTCCGGATCAACCCTTGATTTACTAGCGTGGAATTATCACCGCATTTGTTGCAGTTTGGTAGTGAATAAGAAGTAGCTTGGTGGCCTGTGACATTTGTAATGTTGTGTGATTGTTTGTTTGTGCCATGTCATGCTATCCAATAATTGCCTGTCAAGCATCTGTATATTATTTGTTATTAATAATTGCCATGATTTTTATTAATCATGCTATGCTCTATGCTATGATGCTTAATCTGGAAAACTGTGTTTTGGTATCATTGGAAATATATTTTTGTAGGTGCATGCGTATCATGACCCTAAACCGAGATGAGGTAATATCTCGGTGGAGTACCTCAGGTCACTCAGGAGTGTGTAAAATTGAGTGACCTCCCCTGGGTTGTCTCCAGGCGACAGTTGGCTCGACCAAGGCGTTAACGCTCTTGGAATGACTTCATAGCCCCTTTGCTAGCAGGGGCTAGAGGATGTCTGGCTACGTACGTGCTGAGTGCGGAGCTGGACATCACTCATTACAAAGTCACCTGCACAGTCGTTATTTGTTGTGTGACAAAGGGAGCCAGAATGTGCAGGTGGTCTCGAGGGAAGACCATAGAGCACACCGTAATAAATTATTTGTAATGGAAACAAATGAGGTTTTTGGTATGAGTGGCCATAATGAACATTTTTGGGAAGGTTGTAAAAATGAGTGTTTTTAGGTAATTGCTTTCATAACTGCTTTGCATGTTTGCTTTTATGATTCCGTGTTTGAAATTCCTGGTTGTTGATTTATTTGTTGAGATTGCAAAATCTCATTGTGGTATTCCGACCTACAGTTCTATTTTGTGGAACCATAGACTTTGATATAGAGGATAGATTTCAGCAAGAGGGACTAACCCCACTTGAGGACTGATGGCTTCGATTTTTCCCATCATTGTTGTTTGACCTTTTATTTATTTTCTTTGATACAGCTGGATGACTATATTAATCTCTTGGAGAACCTTGTGTTGGGTTATAATTGCTTAAAAGCTTCTAGTACTTAGCTTTTGACTACTTTTTCCTGCTATGTTACTTATATTGCACACATATTGTATATTGGCACACTTGCATTTGGCGATGGAGTGAATGACTTGAGTGGCCATCAACCTGGTGTCACGACTCCCACTAAATCACACATGGGGGTAGAGGGCACCACATTGTACAAGGGAGGATATATTATTGTGGGACCAGGCAGGAAATTCCAGGTTTTCGGTTGGTTCATATTATAAGGTGCTAACCTGTCATTGTGGTTTTGACTTTCGATGGAAAAGCATTTGGAGAGTGAAGGCACCTGCTAAGGTGGCGTTCTTCTGTTGGTTGGTATCTCTTGGTGAAGTTCTGACCACGAATAACCTAAGAAAGCATGGCATGTGTGTTGGTTGATTGCTGCTTCATGCGCAAGAAAGATGATGAATCTATATATCATCTCTTAATTCATTGTAAGGTGGCAAAATGTTTGTGTAATGAGATGAGAGTTTTGGTTGGACGTGTATTGTTTGGGTGATGCCGAAGCAAGTGGTTGATCATCTTGCATGTTGGAATGGTTTGGAGGAAATTCATGTGGCTGCCATATGGAAAATGATTCCTTTGTGCTTGATGTGGTGTCTTTAGTTAAAAAGGAATGGGAGATGCTTCGAACACAAAGAACACTCTTTAAAAGACCTTAGGGATTTTTCTTTTGCACTTTGGATTCGTGGGCTAAAGCTCTAGTATTGAATGAAGATAATTTTCAGGACTTTCTTTAGACTCTTTTTGTTTCTAGAGTGATGTAGATATTTCCTTTGTATATTGCTTGTATACTTGGGCTTTACCTATTCATGGTACTAAAGTTTTCTTATTAACTATAAAAAAAAAACAAAATTTCATTGAAGTATGTGAAGAGAAGCTGTTCTTTTCCTTTTCACTACAGCTAATACAACAAGGTACTCACTAAAAGATATATAAGGAAATAACAATCCACAGATAGGTAAATAAAATGAAGCCAGATCAGCAGATGAAGACTATGGATATCAGATACATGACCGATTATGAATGATCAAGCATCAATGATCTACTGGCTCACTTCACCACCACAATTCTTATACTCTTCTATCTCCAAATCAACCACAAGTTTTTTAATCAACCACAAAACTAAAGTGAACTGCATTCATACTCCAGCATAAAGAATTAATAATCAGCCTCTTCAATAAATCAATGTCAATCTCCACTTTCGTTATTGCTTCTCCAACTATAATTCAAATGTTATCTAATACTACAAGTATTGCATTTGGATGTTGGATAAAATTGAATGATACCAATTTTAGAGATCCATCATCAAGTATGAGCCTCCAAAAGGGGGGAACTATTCAGCATCACTGAAAGCATAGTATAGATTTATACTTTCATGGCATCATTATGACAGTGGATTTGCAGATAAAAAATATCTAATACATCACTTGTGCGTACATAAATAGGTATGCACCTACATATCAAAGGGTCAATTCAGTTTCTACTGGACCAGCAAGGATGGCCAAATTACTTCTCAAAAAAAAAAAAAAAAAAAACCAAGGCTCCCCAGATCACTTGTATTAATATTTCTTTTGTTTCTATTCTTCAACTTAGTCTTTACCAACCAGTCAGACTACAATGGACTACTAATCTGATTACATTGCAACCAGTTTCAGAGTTCTCAACATTTGTCAGTTTTCCTTTTATCCATCCAGTCCACTCTTGGGCAACATCAATCAGATATGCTTGCACAACATGCATTAATTTGCCATCAATTACTCGAGTTGGGAAAAAAAGAAGACAAACCTGAAGCCAGGGGGATGGGATACCATAGTAAGTGTATTCTTGGGGAATATCCTGGTTCCTGGCAAGCCTCTCTAATGTTTTAACACACTTTGGAAGACAACTCCAATATGCTTCATGGTTATTTGACACTAGGGCAACGAGAAGGCTCATTGATGATGTCAAGACACCGAGATCACGTTCATCTAATAGCTGTGCCATCCGATCCACCCTAGACATATGGCAAAAGTGACTATTCAGTAACCACAAGTAAACCTAACTCATGAAAACAGCGTTTTCCAGAAAAGAAATATTCACACAACCAGCCATCAACATTGACGACATCGGGATTTTTCCTAAACAAGCGCAGCAGAC
Organism: Platycarya strobilacea; assembly: GCA_036898215.1. Taxonomy (NCBI): domain Eukaryota; kingdom Viridiplantae; phylum Streptophyta; class Magnoliopsida; order Fagales; family Juglandaceae; genus Platycarya; species Platycarya strobilacea. The sequence goes on from CM072551.1 coordinate 8,347, forward strand.
AGAGTGCAGCTTTCTTCCTCACAAGCGGTCTACAGCTGCTAGAGATCTAAATCAAAAGACTTGGTTAAATTCATCATTTTCTAAAAATATTATCTAAAATACTAAAAATAGTGTTCTCTTACTAGTAGCTTTTGAACATCAGGCGCTAATGACTCGGCAAAATCTCTCCCGCCAATGTTGCCAACCTAGATAGATGAAGAAATGAGGTAAAGTCGTGACAGAAATAACTTTGAGTTCACAACAAGAGCATGATATGATATTGATGAAAAAGAAGACACTGTCTCAGGGACGAGTTATGAAATAATAGACCCTGTACATGAATGGTAACTTGTCCCTGAAACAGTGTCTTCTTTTTACATTACACCAAACATATTAAGAAAATGATAAAACAAGTTCGATCATCAGAAAACATCCCAAGATGCTCGAATATTACATTAAATTTCTACATATTTGCAAGGCATGGTAATGAATCCTTCCCTTCATTACACCAAAACAATAACTAACAGCATTGTATTGCTAATCTAGAGTTAAAAACCACATTCCAGGAAAATGGAATCGATGTATCATCATAAAGTATGTGAGAATACAGGTACAGATAAAAGTAACCAAATATTGTGAAAAGAGAAAGGTACACAATGAAGGGAAGGAACTCAATGGCGTAGCTATATTTTTCTTAGAGGCAATCATTAACCAGGATATAGGATGCTTGTTTAAATGTTAGGTAGTGGAAAACAACAAAGAAAACCTTGGATGAACCTAACCAAATCTAAATCGTTAAAATACGCTCTATTGAGTTGAAACAAATGGCATACTTGCAAGGGAAATTTCTTTAACCTTTTCCTTGGTAAGTATTTTTCAATAACGCTGTCAGAATTTCACCAAGAAACTTGCAATTGCTGTATCAAACCCCCATTATTATTTGGAAAACCCCTAGAGGTTAGCTCAAGTGGTAAGGCCTTGGGATTTGGGGTATGCTCCTTCAGGTCTAAGGTTCAAATCTCTTCAGATGCAAACCTCACGTCTAAGGTTCAAATCCCCTCGGGTGCAAACAATCTCTAGGAGCTATCAGATTGGAGGATTTTCTCCTTGAATTACCCAAGTTGCTCTTGTGGAAAACTCTTTGCCGAGGGCCCGTGCACCCCTCGGATTAGTCGGGACGCTGTTCCCAAACACCTAATGTTAAGAAAAGATGATTATTTGGAAAATTTAGAATCTGAATATTAAAAAGGTGCAGGAGATCTTATCACGATCTCAACAGTTTTTCTGCGACATCATAAATTTTTTATACGATCGTTTTCTTAACAGGCAACTTATATTTTTTTGAACTCAGTTTTTAGACTTTGTTGATCATTTTATTTTTTCTATATAAATATCTCTAATGTATACTTCCAGTGTACCTATCCAATTATATGAAGATCTGAAGAAAAATTAGTTCCTTCATTTCTCCTCGTAACTATTGAAACTACGATCATTTCTCTCCCTCTAGATGCAACACAATAGACAATTCAGAATCATTTCCCACAATCTTTAACTGTACATGTTACCAAACTGACCTTTCCAGCAAAGAAAAAGATCCACCAATCATCATGGTATTGACCAAAAAGGCTCAAAACAACTTGCCAAAGAGTAGTAGACACTTCACAATGCACTAACAAGTGTTCACTATTTCCTTATCATTTTTACAAATGCAACACCAATTTATCACATTTTTCATCATTTAAGTTATATCTAGTATAAAGACTTTCCCTACCCCTAAGCAAATATCGCCATTCTTAGTAAGGCCTTCTATGCTTTTCCATGGGAAAGAATACTGATGCTTTTCTTAGTAAGGCCTTCTATGCTATATTAATGGCTTCACTTCAACCACCCTTGCTTTTGTAACAGATCAAGTAAAGCAACACTTCCATGCGTAGATTTTTTTTTTTTTTTCCATGATACACTTGCTACAGCACATACTAACAAAACCCTCCTAAATAAAACATATGAAATTGGACAGCAAACCCATCAGGGTGTAGCCTAGTGTTCAAAGTAAGGGCTTGGGATGAGTTGTAGACTGACATTTTGTGTTTGATCATGCACTACATTTGCCTGGATGATGGATCACCTGATGCACTATTCTAACTGGTGGGGTAATATATCCCAAGTTTACTCCCCAGAGGTGGGTCCAAAGGGCAGCCTTAGTGAGGTTCCACATCATTAAGAAGAAAAAGAAAAAAGAAACAGTTTGGACACAGAATATCTTGGAATAATGAAAGAAAAAATCTCCACAGAAAAGAGTACCATTGAGTTTAAAGCATCAAGCATGACATCCTTCATCTACTAATGATAAATGTGCATCAAGATTCGTGCTACAGTTCAAGGAATTCCATAAAAATCTTAAAAAAGTAAAACAGGTGGTACTTTTGGCAAATAAATGCGGATAGATTAACATAATCACAGATAAAAGCTTAACAGCAAGCTCTTTAAATTTTAAACATTTCAAATAGCAAATAGAAAATACCTACTGACATACCATAGTCAATGCCAAACACTGGAAAGTCTCATTGCGACCAATAATATCATTGCGCACAGTGTTTATCGCCAGTCTTAAAAAATCATGGTTCTCATTTAGCAAACATGATGTCACAATGTACCCAACCTGCATTTTTAGCATAATAAAAAAACAACAATACAGATGAGAATGAAGTTAATTCAGAACATATAGGACAAGGAAATATATTACTAGCATGGAATATTAAACCATATATGAGGCAAGAAAGATGCTTTCTGAAGACCATAAGTCAAATAATACAAGAAAGCCATGAAGATGCCAAAACTAAATACGCATTATCTTCTGCAGTTAAATATGGACCAGAGGTTTTAACAAGTCTTCATCAGTTTGGCATGTTCATGTATGTATAAATATTTCTAAGAATGGGTTGTGTAAAACCAAGGTGCTACTTTAATTTAATTTACTCAACATACCTATAAAAAGAATTTAAGTTATTCAACTTATATGAGAAGCAAAAAACATGTACAGAGAACTGATGAGTTCATGTCATTCAAACAATCAAGTCAAAAGATCAACTTACCTGCTTTTCTGGATATTTTGGTGCAGATATTAGAGAAACAGCTTCCATGTGACCAAAATCCACATCATAACCCAACATGAAAATGTAGAGCATTTTCCAAACATATTTCTTCTTCTCATATGGTGATAAACCCTGTTGAAAAAATTAGAAAACCATACCATCAATAAATTGTATAAATTAAATATTCTCAATATTTTGTGAAACAGGCAGCAACAAGTTGACAAGAGCACAATACGAAAAAAGATATAATAGACAACAAACATAATATGGTGAAAATTTTGTTATAAGATATATTGATTAATGAGTAAAAAAGCCATCACAAGTATGACGTCATCCAATAATAAGGAAATCTAAAAAAAAAAAAAAATCCTTAAGCTCCACCTCAGTCTTCTCCCATCCTAGAAACTTTGCACAACTGTTGACAGCCTGATGTGCCACATTATGCAAATCAAGATCCTTTTCCCTAAATTTTACTATGTTGGCTGCCAAACTGTCCTTTCCAACACTCAAAGACAATTCATCACCCATTGAGGCATGACCCAATCCAACCCAAAAGGGCTAAAGATAATTTTCCACAGGGCACTAGCTACATCACAAGGTAATAGCAAGTTGATCCATTGGATCCTCATTCTTCTTACACGTACATAATCAATTATCGCTTTAAACTATCACTTCCTTCAATTATCCAGTGTGAGGATTTTCCTTGATGCCGGCACCCAAGCAAAGACAACCGCTTTGACAAAAGAACCTTTTTATTAGGGTAATTCTACTACCCTTCGATAAAACCTCTTCCACCCCGCCAATATTTGTTTCATCTTCTCAATAATACCCCTCCCTCCTACATGGCATTGGCCGAACAAAAGGCCTAGACATGTCATAGGAAATGGAGCAGCATTACAATCAAGAAAATGATTCCTCGCACATTGTGATGTAGAGGGATCTGAGTCCAAATTCAAGGCTGATGAGGCTCAGCTGACAAATGTGATGTTAAAAGCACTGGACTACTATTTGAGATGGTGGACCATTGCAAAACTGGCGCGAAGGGATAAAGAACTGGACGATGAGACTTATCTCTTGGTTGGGCAAGGTGAAGTGGCGATATCCGACAGGTGTTAGAATTGCGCATATGACCTCAATCCGAAAAGCTATTTTCCACGCGCATGCCGTGGTCACCAAGCTCTGCCTGGCGGGGCATTCTCAACTCCAAAAATCAGCCGTTTTTACCTTTGAGTCATCAATTTTAGTTAACTCTTTCATTTTTGGTTAATTTTCTTTTCATGGTAATGTTTATCTTTATAACCAGATTCTTAGGCTAGAACTTAACCATAGTTATCTTATTTCGTATTCGTTTGGCCTTAATTATAACTTTACCAATTTTGGTTAGCTATTTAAGTTCAGCTTGTGGGCTTCAGAGGGATCCGTGATTTATGTTATATTGAAACCTTAATTTCAACGTTTCTTTCTATTTGTGATTTTTCTTAATCTCAATCTCTAGCCTCCATTGTTTAGCTAGCCCCCATAATAATCTTCTATTATGTCCGCGCCACATTGCTGGAAAGGGTTTATGGGTAGTCATCACATTGTTTCTATTAGGAAGATGATTCCTCTATGCTTGATTTGGTGCTTATGGTTGGAAAGGAATGGGTAGTGTTGTGATGATTAAACTCGTACATATTTAGATATGACTCATCTTTGTAATTTTCTGAAACTATTGTTTATTTAATGAGAAGGAAATACCTCAAAGAGGTACTTCGGCCAAAATTTGACAAAAACAAGCTAGGAGCTAGAAAAAGCTAAAAGAAAACATGGAGATTATCCCCATTCGCACAAACAGGAATCTTAATAAACAAAACCCTCGCTTTCCTTTGACATTCGCACAAACAGGAATCTTAATAAACAAAACCCTCGTTTAAACAAATTTAATAAACAAAACCCTCGTTTGTGCGAATGTCAAATTTAATAAACAAAATTTGACATTCGCACAAACAGGAATCTTAATAAACAAAACCCTCGTTTTCCTTTAATATCCTCCCTCAAATTGATGCTAGTGAGTTGACTAACAGCAATTTTCTAACTACGTATTAATGCCGTTGTTGAGTCAATGCTTTGGTGAAGAAATCAACTACTTAGTGTTCAATGGGCATATGAGGAAGAATGATAGCTTTAGACTTATAGGCATCTCAAATATAGTGACAATCAACCTTGATGTGCTTCGTACATTCATGAAAAATTGGGTTGGCTACAATTTGAATGACACTTGTATTATCACCATGAAGAGGCGTGGGATTTGTCTGTGCAAACTCGAGTTATGAAAGAATACCATGCAATCACATAATTTCTAATCATGCAGTAGACATTACCCTATATTCAGCCTCTGTAAATGACTTAGATACACAATCTTGAGTCTAGTTCTTTGTAATGAGTTCTTTTAGATAGGATTCATCTTTGCCCGATATTCAGCCTCTATTTCCCACTCAATCCTAATTTAGCTTTTCTTGAGTCCAGTTCTTTTATTTCTTGTAATGCTGTCAAAATAAGTACTAAAGATTGTCATCGTTGTTTAGGCCATCCCAATCCTAATGTACTCCAAAATTTGTCTAAATCTGGTGCAAATAACAATAAAAATCCTAGTTTTCCTTTGATACCCCCCACCTCTCCCCCCCCCCCCCCCCAAAAAAAAAAAAAAAAATCCACATGCTTTAATCACTAATGTTAAATAAGAAATCACAGGGAAGCCTAAAACAAAAAGCAAGAACAGATTTCTTAGGCTAAACCAAGACTAAGATCTTTAAGGATGTGAAGAAAAATATTTTTTCATGCTTAATCTCGCAAGTACCATCCACGAAAGTCCTAAATTATCAGCTCATTCAATGTGGACCCTTCAAAACAAGATCATCAGTCTTAAGAATGTCTATGGTATATCTATATATATCTATATATATATAATCTACCTAATTATATATATATATAATCTACCTAATCCAGTTACTTAGCCACTTGGTGAGGGGAGAACCCATCTCCTATAAATTAGCCTAAGCAATCATATGCAGTATCTATCTCCCCATATCCATTGAATCAAAAGTCAAGGACGCAGTTGCAATGCTGACCTCCTACACACTAGGGAGTATTTGCCCTTCTTATTTGATTTTGTTACCATAATAGAACTGATCTATCTGTTTTTCTTTTTGATGAGTTCCATAACAGATCTAATATTACGAGATCAGTGGACAGCATACACAGTTCAAGTACATCTCAACATCACACTATATATGCCGATTTTGCCATCTCATGCTAGCGGAAAGAGAGGCATGTCGCAGTTTCATGCTTATCTTTTGAAATCCCCGTCTACAAATTTAAATGCTAGCACTAAATAAGTCCAATTAGCTAATAATATGAAAGCATATTAGCGATCATTTCTGAGTGTGGTACTAAGTCCCTATTGCCTCTCGTAATAGAAAGCCATTCCAAAGATGGTTTGTAATTAGCCTGGAAAGCAAAAGGCTCTCTCACGGCTGATGCCAGCAAATCCCTTTCAAAATACTAGAGAAGGTACAATCAAGAAGCTAAGAATGTTCAGCCGCTCACTAATTCAAGGAAGTAAATTAGAATAGAAATTTAAAATTTCCTTTCCTACAAGGGGAAAAACAAAACATAGAAGTTCCTTCTAACTACGCCATGTCACCATGTAGTTGAATGATGTTTATCTGAATGTTGCTTATAAATGTACCAAAAGTCAAAATTCCTTTCGTTTCTAACATTTTCAGGTAACCAGACACGCAAATAGCCCAGAATCCTAACCTAATAAACGAAAATAACGGGCAACTAAACAAAGCAAACGCAAGATTCTAAGAAAAGAAGGGGAAAGTATTGGACTGCACAAGTATAAACACAAAAGTGAGTAATGCATAGGCGGCATAGACCCAAACCTTCTCGTTCTTGAAGCGAGTACGGATGTTTCCGAGCTCCTTATCAACCCGGAGGCGCTCCTGGTCTTTGTTCTGGCAATTGCGGACGTCGCTGATGAATACGGAGAGCCCTCGCATGCCCGACAACGCCATCGCCGTTCAGATCAAGCCTCGCACGTGCACACACATACACCGAGCGAGACACGGAGGGAGTGAGTGTGTGTCACAGAGAGAGAGAGAGAGAGAGAGAGAGAGAGAGAGCTCTCAATCCTAGATCCTCGCTGGTTGGGATCTAAGGCTGCGACAATAACAGAAGGGGCAATGGTCGAGAAGATCAGCTCCTCTAATTCGAAACCGAAATGCCTTTGAACAGAGAGAAAGAGAAAGTTGGACTGTTGAAATTTTAATTGGAAAAGCCGTCACAAAGAAACAGCATGGAGACGACTTTGCCTCCCATAAAAATCCAATTGCCATTTATTTTCCTTTTCCACCTATTTCATCTCTCTTTCCTAACTACATTCCCTTTTATTTAAAAGTTTGGAATATACTATTATTTTTCAATCATTATCTATAGAAGTGTTGCAATCATAAAGAAGATTTTAAATAAATTTATAAATTAATGTAATTTTATATAATATATTAAATTTATTTTATAATAAAAATAATCTTATAACAAAAGTGACTACATATTTCATGTCAATTTTTTAGTTTGTTTATATATATATATTTTGGGATTAAAAACATTAAAACAACGGGTCATTTAGTCCTTGGATAATTTGTTTACCAACTGAGCAATAATAAATGGTTGTGTTGATTTTGTAAATGGTGTTCTTCAGTGGCTGACCGACCGTGTTGTTAGTGGTGGTTTCTGTTGGCACTTAAGGGTGATGGCAGCAGACAGACACCAATACCATCCTTGGATTTTCTTTCATGAACTCCAATGCTTGGTGTTGTTGCTATTGGCAATCTGAAATGGCTTTTTGGCTTCATATAGGGCATAGTGGTATGAGATGCTAATCATGGTAATTGTGGTCCTCCTGGCAATGCCAATTCAAGGTGAATGTGATGCCAGGGACAGGCATTGCAAAACAGCACGAAGATACCCACTTTTGTTTTTGGTTTAATGTGCTTGTTAGTTTAACAAAATAAAGGTATACTTGCACCTCTTATTCCAAGTTTTTAAGTGTTTTCTTGCTATGAGAATCTAATTTAATTGCCAATTTGCCAATGAGATTTTAGTTAAGGTTGAAATTTTTTTTGGGCGATGCCTATGCATGTGTTGAATCTTTTTGCAATCTGGCCAAGCTTTGTGTGGATAAATATCAACTATTATGCTGCTTTGAAGATGATCCCCCTGTACTTATTTTAGTGCTTATAGCCATAAAGGAATGGGAGATGTTTTAATAACTGTGAACGTTCTATACAGCGTCACAGGCTCACAGTAGCATCCATGCAGCAGGCTGGAGCACGGTTAATTATCATAATTCAGACAAATTTCCTGACTAGGTTCAGCCAATTCGCACAATTAGGCAAAAAATTATAGCCTCAGATCCTATTGGTAGGATTGATTAAAACAGAAAAAGGTGAAAACAAAGTGACAGAGAAGGCCACAAAAAAATAAATAAAAGAGCATGATTTATTGCTTGATGATTTAAGCATAACTCATCATCCTTGTAAGATGGGAAGTCAAACTAAAATAGGAAGCTTCTAATCAGAACTTATGGCAAAACTTGAAGAACCTGCCCTTAATATTTTAAATTTCTAAAGCATTTTATGCAATCTGGATGATTGAGGCACGGCTATTGAACCCCACTCAATTTAGCCCAATCTACAAACTGCATACCACCATAAATATTGTTGGCAAATCGCACGCCTACGGTGAAAGCCATCGCAACGGGTGGAACCTGCTTCGCCAAAGGTGATGCTTCGACCAGACGCTCCAGTCCATTTATGATTTGATAGCGAGTGTTGGAAGACACAGCAAGAAACACACCTGAAGAGAGCAAGCTATAAGCTATTCCAGAAGTATATTCTCCTCCAAAAATGGGGAAAACTTATAAAGTGTTTTGCTATAAAATACAGTACAAGCCATTTTTTAAGTTGAGGAGCACCAAACACAATGCCAAAAGTGCATATATCTAGATTCGAAATATTATGTTATCAAAAGAAAAAAAAAAGATTCGAAATATTATAATAAAGAGATTATAACAATAATACAGATTCAGAAGATAGGCCAAAAAGAACAAAGAACATCCTCATGGAAAACACCTAACACCATGATTCAATACTTGGAGCAACTAACTAAAACGGAAAGCAATTCACAGAAGCACATAGAACACTGGACATGGTTTTCTGAAACTTGGTCATGTTAGGACAAAAATCTAATACAAAATATTGGATTATGAAAAAAATGAAAAACTTACCCCAGAGAGCAGCACTTTTCACAAGAGGAGGAACAGGTATATCCTCTTCTGATTTCTTTAAACTCCTGATCAGGCATACAATTAAGGAGGAAAGTTATTACTTCCTTCAAAGAACGAGGGTAAAAGGCAGTGAAATTAATAGCCAACACATATTCATTAGACAAAACACCTAAGCATCTTGAGTGGAATAGAAACTAGAAAAGGAAGATCTTAGAACTTCCATTGTTGCAATAAATCCCCATGCTAAAAATCTTACGAGAAATCCTTTAGTCACAAAGGGATCCTACAAAAGTAAATTCACAAACTGGCATGACTTGATCTAGTGTTAGATTCTAAAGACACTTTTATTATAAAATAGATTTAACGTATCATATGAAACCACGTCTCTTTGTAGATTTACTTTTTTAGGATCTATTTATATTTGTAGCACTTCTTTAAGCATATACACACTCAGGGACATGTCATATTCATATCTTCTAAATGAACCTTCTGATTGGGAAGAAGTATGAATGGTGGAAGCAATAATATTTCTGGCATCTTGTATTGTTTAACACTGCAAATTATATTGATATGGTCAATAGTTTTTTTGGTCTATCTACAACTGTTCCAACAAATTGCATGAAAACAATTTAAGAAGTACTACAGCCACAAAGAGATCCCACAAAAGTAAACCCACAAACTAATATGGCTTCATATGTAACTAATGTTTTTGATATAACCTAAAATGTGATCTGAATGGTGACCTAATAGCCGGGTTTAGGAATTGGTCGACTTTGTTGAACCCAAGGTTTTAAGTTTCATGTAAATCTACAAATGGATTTTGATGATAACAAATGAATCCAAAAAATAAAGGAGTCTCAAGCTCAAGTTGTGCACACAATATAATCAAGCACATCAAGGAAGCAAGCATGAGCAAGAAGGGAATAAGTTCACATTAAAATCATAGAGTAATGTTGTAAATCTCTTAAAAATTCAAAATTAGAATTAAGGCTCAAAATTAATATTTTATCATAAAGCATTAAAATACATTTTCCACATATGCATGAATATTTTGAAAATTAAATTTGAAAATTTTGAAAGATGATTGATTGTCATCTTTCACATGTGCATGAAATGATTAAAGGTTTGAATTTTGAAAATATTAAGATGATTGATTGTCATCTTTCACATGTGCATGTTTTATTTGAATATTTTCAAAAGTGGTGGATGCTTTGCTTGACTTATGCAAAAGGTAGATGTCTTTATTTGAAAATTTTGAAAAATAAAGTGTGCTCCTTTTGTCATATGCAAAAAGTAAAAGATTATGTTTGAAATTTTTGAAAAGTAAAGTGTGCTCCTTTTGTCACATGCAAAAAGTAAAAATATTAGAGTTGAAATTTTTGAAAAGTAAATGATGATGTTTTTGACATGGGAATTTTTTCAAATTTGAAATTGAAAAATCATTTGCCTATAAATAGCTCACTTGAGTTTTGCAAAATTCACAACAAGAGCTTACACATCTATTGCTAAGTTTTGCATCATTTCTTCAAAACTCTCATTCTCTATTTTCTAAAGTTTTGAGTCTTAATTCTTGTTCTTGTTGAGAGAGATATAGGTTGCGCTGTATTGTTTCTATCTCACTCATTGAGGAGTGTACTTTGATAGTTTACCTACTATCAATTTGTGTATTTGTAAAAGGGTGTGTATAACCCTTGTGTGTGTAGAAGGTGTTCTACACGGGAAATAATTAAATCACTAAGTGTGAGGTGATTGGAAGTGTAGAAGGTGTTCTACACAGGTAATAGTTAAATCACCAAATGTAAGGTGATTGGAAGTGTAGAGGGTGTTCTACACGGATTCTTTGGAGCGGTGCTGCTCAAAGGTGTAATAGGTTTCTATCTCCACCTAAAGGAGATTGAATAGTGGATTTGGGGATCCTCAAGAGGTAGCTTGAGGTGAGGACGTAGGCAGTGGGGCCGAACCTCGTTAACATACTGAGTTTGCTTCTCTCTTACCCTTACTCTTTATATTTATTATTGTTTCATATTTTATTTATATTTTATATTATATATTTGATTTATAATTGTTATTTTTTTAAATACAACTCAATTCACCCCCCCTCTTGTGTTAGTCATCTGGGCAACAAGTAGTATCAGAGCTAGAGCTCTATTATAAGATTAACTATCTTTTGAGTTAAGATCTTATGGCTAACATTGCAGCTTCATTTGGTGAAGGTCAATCTAGCAGTCGGCCTCCACTCTTTTGTGGAGACAATTACTCATTCTGGAAAGTTAGAATGAGAATATTCCTTCAGGCTCAAGGTCGAGAAATCTAGAAATGTATTGTAAATGGACCTTATATTCCAACAAAAGTAGTTGATGGAGTAAAGGTCAAAAAGGAAGAAGAAGAGTTTAATCGTGAAGACGATAAACTTTATACTTTGAATTTAACTGCTATGAATTTATTATATAATGCTCTCAATGGTAATGAATTTAATAGAGTAATGACTTGTGCTACAGCAAAGGAAATTTGGGATAACTTGGAAGTTACTTATGAAGGAACTTCTCAAGTCAAGGAATCAAAAATTTATATTCTTACTCATGAATATGAAATGTTTAAGATGAATGATGATGAATCTATTTCTAGTATGTACACTCGTTTTACTAACATCATAAATAGCTTGACAGCTCTTGGCAAAATTTATTCAAAAGTGGAGATAGTAAGAAAAATTCTCAACTCTCTACCAAAACGTTGGGAATCAAAAGTGACAGCGATTCTTGAAACTAGAGACCTCAAGAAGCTCGAAGTGAATGAACTCATCGGGTCACTTATCATCCATGAGTACACATTGAAAAGAGGAGAAGAAGAAGGAAAGTCAAAGAAGAGCTTGGCACTTAAAGCTGTTCCACATGAAAGTGAAAGTGATGAAGATGAGGAAAATGACGACAAAGATGAAGAAGTTGCGATGATAACAAGAAGAATTTAGAGGTTCTTAAAGAAAAATAAAACTCCTCCAAGGAAATCCTTCAATAAGTTTTCCAAGAAAGATTCAGGTAAAAATGACACTTTAATTTGTTATAAATGCAATAAACCCGGTCATATCAAGCCAGATTGTCCTCTGCTAAAGAAATATCGAAACAAAGGCAAAAAAGCAATGAAAGCTACGTGGAATGATGATTCAAGTAGCTCAGATAGTGAAGCAAGCAATGGAGAATCAGGAAATCTTTGTCTTATGGCTAAAGATGACATTGAGGTAACAAATTTTGATAATATTGAAGATCCTTCATATGAAGAATTGCAAAATGTTTTAGAAGAAGTATATGAGGAATTTGAAAAATTGGGTATCAAGTATACTGTTTTAAAAAAGAAAAATTCTTCTTTAACAAACGAAATTGATATTTTAAGAAAAGAAAATATTGTTTTGAAAGATGAAAATTTTGAGTTGAAGAAAAAGAAAACTGATTTAGAAAATATTATTGAAAACTTTACGAATGGAAAAAGAAATTTTGAAAAACTTCTTGGTAGTCAAAGATGTGTTTTTGATAAGGCAGGCTTGGGATATATGCCAAAACAAAAATACAAATCTTATAAAAACTTCTTTGATAATCCTTCTACATCAAAATCCAATATTCAAAATTATTTTCATAAAAATAATTTTGTTAAAAAAGGATACTATTATAATCACTCAAGTTCTTCATATATGTCACATGCTATTTGCAATTTTTGTAATAGAAATGGTCATAATTATTTTGCTTGTCCTATTAGAAGAAAACATACAATGACTATTAGGGCCATATGGGTACCTAAAAATCTTATTTCTTCTAATACTAATAAATAAAGGACCCAAAGAACTTGGGTACCAGGAATTGTTTTTAATTGCTTTTGTAAGTATGCATGAAGTATTCTACAGGTAAAAATAAATGATTTTTAGATAACGGATGCTCAAGATACGTGACAGAAGACAAAACTAAATTTATTGACTTCACTTCTAAAGAAAAAGGATGTGTGATATTTGGAAATAATTCAAAAGGGAAGATCATGGAAATAGAAGGAAAGATCATCAAGACTTAGTACAAGATGCAACCAAATAGTGGAAACATGTGAAAGATCATCCAGCGGAATAAATTCTATGAGAACCTTCACAAGGTGTAAGTACTCGATCATCTCTTAGAAATATTTGCAATCATACTGCTTTTCTATCTCAGATTGAACCTAAAAATATTGATGAAACACTTCTTGATGAAGCTTAGATTCTAGTTATGTAAGAATAGTTTAATCAATTTGAAAGAAATGATGTTTGAACACTTGTTCCTAAACCCAAAAATCATACTATTATTGGAACAAAATGGGTTTTTAGAAACAAGAAACATGAGTCCGGAGTCATTACTAGAAATAAGGCTCGACTAGTGGTCCAAGGTTTCAATCAAGAAGAATGAATCAATTATGATGAGACATATGCACCAGTCGCAAGATTAGAAGCTATTCGAATGCTACTTACATATGTTTGTTATAAAGATTTCAAACTTTTTCAAATGGATGTTAAAAGTGCTTTCTTAAACGGTTTTATAAATGAAAAAGTATATGCTGAGCAACCTCCAGGTTTTGAAAATCATATTTCTCTAAATCATGTTTTCAAACTCACAAAAGTACTATTTGGACTCAAACAAACTCCTAGAGCGCGGTACGAGAGATTCAATAGTTTCTTGATTGAAAAAGGCTTTTTAAGAGGAAAAGTTGATACAACTCTTTTCATTATATACGAAAATGATGATATTCTTTTGATTCAAATTTATGTTGATGATATAATATTCGGTGCTACTAATGAAAATATGTGCCAAGTTTTTACTAAGACTATGCAGGAAGAATTTGAAATGAGCATAATGGGAGAGCTTATATTCTTTCTCGGATTGCAAATTAAGTAAGCAAAAAGTGGGATATTCATCAATCAATCAAAATATATTAAAAAATTGCTGAAAAAGTTTGGGATGGAAGGTGCTAAGGAAACCGGAACACCAATGAGCCCATCCACTAAACTTGATAAAGATGAATCCGGTAAACTGGTTGATTCGAAGGTATATCGAGGTATGATTGGTAGCTTATTATATTTGACAGCCAGTAGACCAGATATTATGTTTAGTGTATGTTTATGTGCACGTTTTCAATCATTTCCAAAATAATCTCATTTGATTGCAGTCAAGCGGATTTTTAGATATTTTGCCAATACCATTGACTTAGAGTTATGGTATCCTAAACACACTTCTTTCAATCTTATTAGTTATTCAGGTACCGATTATACTGGTTGCAAAGATGATCGAAAAAGTTTTAGTAGAACATGTCACTTCTTAGGTCGTGCACTAGTTTCCTGGTTTAGTAAAAAAAAAAAAAAAACAAAATTCTGTTGCACTATCTATTGCTGAGGCAGAATAAGTTGCCGCGGGTAGTTGTTGTGCTCAAGTTCTTTACATGAAGCAACAACTTGAGGATTTTAAACTTATGTATAATCACATTCCAATCAAATGTGATAATACAAGTGCTATAAATCTTAAAAAAAAAAATCCAATACAACATTCTAGAATTAAGCATATTGAAATAAGATATCATTTTTTTTTTTAGATCATGTGCAGAAAGGCGATATAGTACTAGAGTTCACAAACACACACGATCAATTAGCAAATATATTCACAAAACCCTTACCAGAAAATAGATTATTTATGATTAGAAGAGAAATAGGTATGATGCATGTTATGAATATCTCTTGAAAGATAGATCAGAGTTCATAAAAATAGAGAGATATTTTTTTAAATGCTTTTACATAAACTTGAGGTTCTTAGCCTCATGTTTGAGACGCTCATTCTCTTCATACAATATCATGTCATCCCTATCCATGGGAACTGGCAAGCGGAATGAAGAATCCAATAGAGATTTCAACTTTTTATTCTTCTGCCGAAAGATTCCTTCCCTTGTGTGAGACTCTTGAACAATTCGTTGAAGTACAACAATTTGTTCTTTAAGCTTTTCAACCTCATGATTTTTGACTTGTAGCCGCTGGGAAAAAGCGACAATAGAGGATGAGTAGCGAGTCCCGAGACTCACCAAGTCGTAGATAGCATCGGAGTCTGGCTTATTAGCCAAACTGTTGTTCTCTTACTGCAACATGGCGCCAATGGTAACTGCAGAAAGGACATGAGATTGAGATGTAGAATACCTCATAGATGCATCTAGAGGAATGTTAGAAGAATGAGCCATTGAGAAAAGAATTGAAAACTTAAAGCGAGAATATTGAAGGAATGCAGATGAGTTATAGAGATGAGAATAAGATTTGATGCAAATCGGATGAACTTTAAAACTGATTTTATAGAGATAGCATAAAGAACAAGATAAACTATTGTCTCTTCAAATCTTATTAGTCAAAAGAAATATAAGATATGCTGGACACACATTGTCAAAAGTTTTCTTACTAGAAAAACGGTTCTCTGCTCCTATCATGGCATTGACGGCCTTAGGAGAGAAGATTGATGGTTGATGCGTCAAGGGTTCCTGATTCAAGTCTGGAACATTAGTAGAAGAGAATTGTTCGGTCATTCTATCGTTATGGAGAAACAGAACTTAGGTCAAGAAGCAATGTTTTTTTTTTTTTGGTATCCGATTGGTGAAAATGATTTTTTTTATAGAAACTCAGAGCCTTCAAACCCGTTTGTCAACAACATCAGGCGATTGATCTGCTTTCGCACCGACTGCTAGAGCTAGGCCTCCAACCTTTACAGGTTTTGTCAGATACGCGTGGCTCCGCACCGAATTGTCAAAGTTAGACTTCCAACATTTGTAGGTTTTGTCGGACATGCATGGCTCCGCACCGCATTGCCAAAGCTAGGCCTGCAGCTTTTGCTGTCTTTGTCGGACACGAATAATTTTAATTATTCATCTTCAAATCTCTGAAACATCTAATTCGTCAATAACATCAAGCGGATTTAAATCTTCTTCCGCACCGAGATGATAAAATTCGACTTCAACGTTTGCAAGTTTTGTCGGACACGGGTAGTTCTAATTCTCTACAGTCTCTACTAACGCAGCGTTTTATTTATCTATTGGTTATTGTAGGAATATATCATATTGAACTAATTATGATTCCTTTTTAATGATGCCAAAAGGGGGAGAAGTTTTAGACTAGAACATTAACATTGTTTAAATTTCTAAACTTGTTATATATGCTTGGAATTATATTTATATTTTTGCTTGAAAAACTAACGCACATTCTCAGGGGGAGCTTAAGTATTAATACAGGCTTCAGGTTCTATCAAGTATTTGTCATCATCAAAAAGGGGGAGATTGTTGAACCCAAGGTTTCAAGTTTCATGTAAATCTACAAATGGATTTTGATGATAACAAATGAATCCAAAGAATAAAGGAGTCTCAAGCTCAAGTTGTGCACACAATATAATCAAGCACATCAAGGAAGCAAGCATGAGCAAGAAGGGAACAAGTTCACATTAAAATCATAGAGTAATGTTGTAAATCTCTTAAAAATTCAAAATTAGAATTAAGGCTCAAAATTAATATTTTATCATAAAGCATTAAAATACATTTTCCACATATGCATGAATATTTTGAAAATTAAATTTGAAAATTTTGAAAGATGATTGATTGTCATCTTTCACATGTGCATGAAATGATTAAAGGTTTGAATTTTGAAAATATTAAGATGATTGATTGTCATCTTTCACATGTGCATGTTTTATTTGAATATTTTCAAAAGTGGTGGATGCTTTTCTTGACTTATGCAAAAGGTAGATGTCTTTATTTGAAAATTTTGAAAAGTAAAGTGTGCTCCTTTTGTCATATGCAAAAAGTAAAAGATTATGTTTGAAATTTTTGAAAAGTAAAATGTGCTCCTTTTGTCACATGCAAAAAGTAAAAATATTAGAGTTGAAATTTTTGAAAAGTAAATGATGATGTTTTTGACATGGGAATCTTTTCAAATTTGAAATTGAAAAATCATTTGCCTATAAATAGCTCACTTGAGTTTTGCAAAATTCACAACAAGAGCTTACACATCTATTGTTAAGTTTTGCATCATTTCTTCAAAGCTCTCATTCTCTCTTTTCTAAAGTTTTGAGCCTTAATTCTTGTTCTTGTTGAGAGAGATATAGGTTGCGCTGTATTGTTTCTATCTCACTCATTGAGGAGTGTACTTTGATAGTCTACCTACTATCAATTCGTGTATTTGTAAAAGGGTGTGTATAACCCTTGTGTGTGTAGAAGGTGTTCTACACGGGGAATAGTTAAATCACCAAGTGTGAGCTGATTGGAAGTGTAGAAGGTGTTCTACACAGGTAATAGTTAAATCACCAAGTGTAAGGTGATTGGAAGTGTAGAGGGTGTTCTACACAGATTCTTTGGAGCGGTGCTGCTCAAAGGTGTAATAGGTTTCTATCTCCACCTAAAGGAGATTGAATAGTGGATTTGGGGATTCTCAAGAGGTAGCTTGAGGCGAGGACGTAAGCAGTGGGGCCGAACCTCGTTAACATACTGAGTTTGCTTCTCTCTTACCCTTACTCTTTATATTTATTATTATTTCATATTTTATTTATATTTTATATTATATATTTGATTTATAATTGTTATTTTTTTAAATACAACTCAATTCACCCCCCCTCTTGTGTTAGTCATCTGGGCAACAGACTTCTTGGACCATCTTCCAGATGTCACCAAGAAAGGTTCCCAGCCCTACAAATATTGGTTAAACTGATCTTTCAAGCATGTTGAAAACATTCTTCTTCTACTTTTCTACAGGTTTGTCTTATTCTGGTAATAAGGAACCTCTAGGGTAAACAAAACTAGCTTCCAGATTTTGGGAAAGCAATTCATCTAGTTTCAAATCTAGGTGCATGTCCCTTTTCTATTTTTCTCTGAGGAGGCAACATCTGCCGTGCATGATGGAAGAGGAAAAATCTCTAAAAGCCGGCGTGAGCTGTAGTAAAGAAAGTGCTGCTGTGGCATTTGTGTCTGTAAGAAACAACAGAAATAATCAAGAGCAAACTCGGTGATTTTTCATAACGTCATCATGCTAGTGCAGTTTACAGATCGCTTGCTCACGCTAGATATTGACATGAAATCCTAGAGAGAGAGAGAGAGAGAGAGAGAGAGTCTTATTAATGTAGGATGTATTTTGAAATAATTGCTTAACTTTAAATGGGAGAAGATAAAGCCCAATCAATCCTTTCTCATCACATTTCTATTGATACATAAAATCATAATAATTTTTTTTTTTTGGGGTTTTTTGACAAGTAAAAAAAAATCATAGTATTGTAACCACATATTCATATAGTGCATAGACCAAGCAACAAAGTTTGAGGTATGACAAAGAATCAGAAACAGATACAGGAGTTATCTTGATAAAAGCATACCGTTTGGCATTCATGATCATATTTGCAATGCCTTGACCAATGAGACCACATCCAAATCCAACTGATCCATATAATACACCCTGTATCCAGAATATGCAAACTATATCATCAGGATAGAAGATAATAGTAATACGTTTTGCCAAGGAGATATCACAATGAAAGCCAAGAACTCAAACCCCATCTTTGCCTGGCAGGAGCATTACCCATAAGATTATAATCCAGAAGGCAACTAATTTTGTTTTTTTATAAGTATTTCAGAAGGCAACTAATTAGTTTCCAGTTATTCAAAAAGCTCATTTTACAAATGATACCTTATAGAAGTATGTGGCAATCCGCTGCTTCGCAGAGAAGTTACAACCTGGCCTTTCTGCTTCAAAAACACTGCATTAGGGAATATTTTTCCATGAGTGAAGCACTCACAATCATCTAAAGCTTCATGCAAGAAGAGCAATGATAAATACTGCAATTTCAAAACTTTCACCAAAAGAGACAAAAAAATATACATGAGGGCCCTACATGGCCTCTGTGGGTCCCATAGTTGGTCGATTAGATTCCATCTTTCAATCTTTAGATTTTTTCCTGATTTCAACCCATACCATAAGATCTTCCACATTATAATGAAGCAGAGAGGTAAGTGCATCCAAGATTAACCATTTTAGTTATGAAAACAAATTTTTTTAGTAAGTAGTAGTTATGACAAAATCTTAAGACCTTGGACAGTGCTCTTTTATGAGTCCATCCAGTGTTAACTTATGCTTTGGAATATATTGTAGTAGCTTTCTATATATTGACATCTCTTTCCCATAAACTCCACTAAACAGAAATTACACGAGATGGTAGCCTACACAGCTCGCAAACTCTGCCTGGGGTGGTGGTACCTATAATTTCTTTTTCAGCCAAACTACCACGCTTCCTTTCTATTAATAAATGCCCCAGCTGTCACCCATCCAAACCTTTTGCCCCCAGCCTTCAAAAAAAGATGTGAACCAATGCAAACTAAACTGGTTGCACTTTACATCTACTAAACGATCACTGATCTAGTATATAAACTTGTCCAGCCCACAGCAGCAAGGAGAATAGGGCCAAAGAAATAAGTATATGGTACATACAACATACAGCTCCAGAATAATACTAGAGAATTAAACTTTAGCTGGATCTCATAAAATGGAAAACTTCACAGTGCTAGTATGCAATAGAACCTGCTAGGAAGAGCATCACAAGCATGTTTTATGCCTCCAAATAAACCTCTCGATGTGGATGGCTTGCCAAATCGAACATAAGGTGCTAACAAACCAACCAAAGCAATATCCACAACCACACCAACTAAAAGATCTGCAGCATACAACTCAAACTCTGCCCAAAAATCCTTCCCTCTTTTCTGAACCTCCGCAAATGTTGCACAACAGGAATCTATGACTATCTGCATAACACCAGTCAACAATAAGAATTTCTTAATTACATTAACACGATAAACTTGAAAACAACTCCAAGACCGTAAAATATGCACTCATTCAATCTGAAGTGCTTACAGCCTTAAACACCAATCAAGCACTGGTATGCACATGCCACAACAGAATCAGACTGCAGAACTGCTCTAGATGACACACCAGCTGACAGATTAATGTTCTAATGTGGGTTAATGCGGAAACAATTTTACAAACTATAAGGATTAGTTAATTCTGCTGATTTGAATCAAAACAACATCTACCCAACAAAAACCTATGTCGCAACTTTGAAAAAAAAAGAAGGATCACCCAGCATTCAGTCACGAAACATAGACAGTACATCATCAAATAGTAATTAAAAAAATCCACCCAAGACAAACCTCTGTCCCAACTTTGAAAAGAAACGAAGGATCAGCCAGCATTCGGTTACGAAGCATAGAGCAGTACCTCATCAAAAGGCCTAGTGGCCAAGCAGACCCCTGAAAAATGAAAATGAACATACATCAAATATTAGTTATTCAGCGCTTTAAATTGAAGAAACGAAAATCTGCATTCAATCTACGTATTTTTTTTCCATTCAATCCGCAAATCTTTATCATAGAGCCTTAAAACACATCAAGATCCCAATCTTTCTTTAATCGCACATGCACCTGCAAATCCAAAAACCGCTCAAGAAGTAGTTGCCGAATTCC